>CM038225.1:109109654-109572043 GCA_021442155.1 Cymbidium sinense
CTCTTCGATTTTCCATTATTCTTCCCAACTGAAATTCCTTCCCTTCATTTTCTCATTTACTCCCAAACCGAAAATCCTCTCCTCCATTTTTCTCATTTGTTCTAATTCCTTCCCTTAATTTTTTCCTCATATTCCCAAAATCGAAATTTCCAATTCACTTTATTGCTGAAAGGAATCATTATGGGTTCTTCTCTCGGTTTCAGCATCTCCTTTCCTTCCGACTCTTTCTTTGTGCGGAAGGAACACCATCATTAGAGTTCTTCTCTCGGTTTCCGACATCTCCTCTCCTCTCCGATCGATCATTGCAAGCAGTGAAAAAATAAGTCTAAACATGTGTGATGTGAATGTGAAAGTATATATATGTGCTTGTGTTTCTTTGGAAGGCCTCACATACTCATTAGTATGATTTAGAGAGATCAATGTGTCGAAGATTATCGCTCACTACACCCATTATATGCACGGTAAGTCAAATAAAGATGTCGGGCGAAATGCCAAAATTTTATCAAATATTTGGACTTAGAAAAAAAAAAAAAAGAATAAAAGAAACTGGCTTAAGAGCGCTAAAAAAGAAACCTAAAGTTAAATTCAAATTAAAAGAATCAAATAAAAAAGGAGGGAAAGAAAAAAACATACAATGAATACAAAAAGTAAAATATTAAATCAAAGAAAAAGAAATGAAAAGCACTTACAATATTTATCTTAGTAAAGTTGAAAGCCCACTAAAAAAATTATCCCTTCTTTTCAAGTACTAACTTCTCAAACAAATGAAATGAAATATAAGACCTCCTCTTGGCCTTATTTATAGAAATTGGAGGGAATAATGAAGGACCCACCTTTACAAAAAAAATTGAGTCCATGTTCTTGCAAATTTCTCAAATTAAAAAAGGAGGGAGAACTAAACAAGTTTTAACTAAGATAGGGAGAGTTAAATGTTAAATTCATAAAGAGATTATAACAAAACTTGAAGTCTAGTTGTTCTTTAAATATGAAACATAATGTGGAGTTAGGGATATTGGAGTTGATGCTTGTTTATGTGATAGAGCGTTTTATTGAATACTCAAAGTATTAAATTCACAAGCAAGTGATCATAAACCTAATTGAACAATTGAAAATTAGATGATGTCGAAAGAAATAGGAATCTTGATTGAACATCAAATCAAAGCATAAGAGAGCCTTTTGAAATTAAGATACACTCTTCAAACATATTCAAATAAATTGAAGAAAATTTAAGAATTCATTAGAGCTAGATCGAATGATTGCTAATAAGCATAAGCGATGAATCCTTGAAAAATGTTTGAAATATATTCGTCGCCTATCAAATACGAATTAGATCAAGGGAGAAATTGAGTATAGATGATGAATTTAAGAATTGTCATAAGCGAGAGTCTATTGAATATTCCAAGACTAATCAACTTGGAATCAATTAAATATTAATCCAAAAAATCTAATAAGATATTAGACTAATTTACAACACCTTCTACGCCACCAGATTCACAACACTCATAAAACGAACAGAATGCATTAATTAAGGCTTCAATTGAACTCTTGCACATATTATAAAGTATGACTAAAATTCTAATTCAATGTCTTAAAATTATGCAAGCATTCTTAAATACACCCGTGAGCCCTGACACTACGTTAAATGGTTAGATTCAAGTGTCTGAGGATGTTGCGTTTGTTTCCCGAGTCTTAGATCTGCCCAATTAAAACATAAAAATCTATTATAACAATTTCAACTTAGTAAAATATCTGAGAAACTAATTATGTCATGTGATAGTAGATATGATCCTCTGCTATGAGCTAAACAGAGTTGACAGGATCTAAAGTTCTCAAATTCTGTTTATTTAAGAATGTCTCCTTAGACAAATATCACCTCAGGTCTACAAGGATTTCTTGATGTAAATGTTGTCGATAAGGATTTTAGGTAATTACTCCGATTAAGTAGTAAACTAGGGATCGACAACCTGTGACGGAATAATCATAGATGGGACAGCACGCCATCATTTCCAACCATCCACTTTAAGTTAAAAATGATGGATTTCATAATTTAAAATTTTAAACTCCACATGTTATTACTATACGCTACGCATTTAACGACCTGACGATTAGCCTTAATCGAAAGTTCTCTCTCAGCATTAAGAGGGGTAATTAACTATAAGGGCTTGCGCCTATAGGAAACCTGGAATCAAATCTAAAGTCCTCACAAAACGAAGGCGAAATCTCTGGGTAGTGTCTTAGCTACTATTCCATCTGCCTTCTGAAATAACACCGACACTAAAATCATACTCTCTTCAAATATTGTCAAAGATCGGTGGTGAATTTTTGGAGCCCACAAGCAGTTCAAACCCAGATTGCGGGTATGGAGAGTTTACGAAATTGTACTCCCAAGATGAAGACTTTGCAAGAATTTGGTACCTATGTACACAGCATAAGGCCCATAAAGATTACTCGCTACAGCAAGGTTACCTTTTTAAACGTAACCAAATGTGCAACCCCAATACTTCTCTACGACAACATATTATTCAAGACTTCCACATTGGAGAATTAACAGCTCATGTAGGTCGTGACATAACCTTACTATTGGTTCAATCGTGCTTTCATTGGCAAAGTTGAGAAGAGATGTTTGTCGCTATGTAGAACGATGTTCAGTTTGTCAAACATTTAAAGTGATCAATGAGAACACCGGCCTATACACACCACTACCTATATGATTTGGGAGGATATAAGCATCGATTGCACACGCTTACCTCGCAAAAACACAAGCCGACAAGGATCTATCATTGTCAATCATTTCTCTAAAATGGCTCATTTTATAGCTTCTAAGAAGACTTGTGATGATGAACATAGCTAAACTCTTCTTTAAGGAAGTTGTTTGCCTACATGGCCTCCCAAAAAGTATTACCTCTGACCGCGATGTAAAGTTCATGAGCTGTTTGTGGAAGGAATTATGGAAGAGGCTTAGAACAAAACTCCGAATGAGTTCGGCTTACCACCCATAGTCAAACGGTCGGACCGAATTAGTGAACCGTACATTGGGCAATATGATTCGATGCTTGGCAGGGCAACAACCTAAGCAACGGGATGACTACTTAGCTCAGGTCGAGTTTGTTTTCAACTCAATGAGCAATCGATCTACAGGACAATCGTCATTTAGTATAGTATATACTAAAGAATCCAACCACACTTTAGATGTAGCCCTTCTACCAAAATTGAAAAGCAACCATGCTACAAAAATGGTGGAGAATTTTGACTCTATGCTCCGAGAAGTTAAAGAAAAACTCTCCCAAGTATCATAAAAATATAAAACCGCAGCTGATAGTCATCGTCGAGGGTGTTTAACGAATGTGATTTGGTTATGGTAAGGCTTCGTAAGGAATACTTTCCATTGGGAACATACTCCAAACTTAAGCCTCGAAAAATTGGACCATTCCCTATTAAATGCCGTATAATTGACATTGTGTACATAGATCTGCCTCAAGACTTCAACTGTCTCCAACCTTCAATGTTTCAGACTTGTATTCATATCATTCCCCGGATGATGACGGACAGGTTTAAGTTTTAGAACTCGTGTCTAGTTCTTTGGAAGTGGAAGGGATCTAATGCAGCCACTTTCGGACAATATTGTATTCAATCTTCTTGTTGTTTCCTATATTTCAGTTTAGTTTGATATGGCCACTTTATTTTGACACGCTTGGGAATATTGTTATTAATAGTCAAATTAGTTTGTTACAGGGCAACAAAATAATTAGTCTCTAAAATAATTAGTCTCTAGGATATATAGGTATATAAATATTTCTGTTGTAACTAAGGGGGTATCACTAGTTTTATTTATTTTCGTAACAAAATACTATTTTCCCATTGTTACTTACTCAATGTGTAGTTCTCGATTATAAGGTACTCCTGGGTTTTGCATCATAGCTTATATGCCCAATTAGAGCTAATTAAGTTTTGCAATTTCTATTATATATATATATATATATATATATATATATATATATGTGAACTGCATCTAACAAAATGAATGTAAGTTGATTTAATACGAATTCAATCATATTAATTGTTTTATTTTTTATTTTTTTTACAAATTTTAACATTTTTTTCCCTCACAAGTAATGCATATATAAAATCTAATCTAGATCAAATAATAAAGGCTTTTATATAATATGATAATAAAATTATTATTACGATTTTTTTTTCAAAAACTACTAGATGTTTTAATTATTTTTCGAAAAGATCATATAACATCTTTTTTATAATAATTATATGCTAACATATTAAGTTATGAGAACAGTTTTTATATATAAAATTTTAAAAAATAATAGTTAAACTAAAAATATAATGTAAAATTTGGTAGAGTGAAAGTTTACTTTAACTTATTATGAAATCCAAGACACACAATGTATTTAAAGAGAACAAGAAATTTTTACTTAAAAAAAACCACGATAACTTAGAAGAATCTTCCACTATGTATTTGTTTGACTACAAACTTTAGTAACGGATTACAAAAATTGTACATGAGAATGGCGACAATGAGAATCCTAGAATCGATAACAAACATATAGTCAATGCTCGTTGTATGCTTGCTGTGGTAAGGATGATGAACGTAGAATGCGATGACGCGTCGATGATGGCACCGAGATTGACGACGGAAAGAATCGCCGTGGCCGACGGCGGAATGACAACCGTGGGACAATTATGCTTGGAGATTTTCAAGCTAGAGCTCTCCTCTCTGCTGGGATCCCTTCATATGAGGAATGATGCTATTTATGGGAGAGTGCCTCTACATGCAAAATCAACCACTCACCATCGGACGGCTCAAAATGATTCCTTTGATCATTCGATGTATTTTAAGTTTTGAATGCTCATATGAAGTTGAATTATGTGATCAGGTAGATCGGCTTAAGACACTCGATTTGACTATAAACACCATATTTAAGAGTTATGGATTTAAGTGATATCCCAAAGTTTTCAATGATATTTTGCTTGATCTCGATTAATTTCAACCGAGGATCAACTGACATCATTGAACTATTAATTTTCAATGTCATTTCAGCCCTCCTATTTTAATGACATTATCTCAATCATCCAAAATATATATGTCAAATACCAAATAACAAATTCTTTCAATGAAATTTGCGTTCATTAACCATACATTTGAAGATCAGCACAAGATTATGATATAAGCAGCAATCTGGATCGCGGATATGCACGCGCAGATTTGGTTATGGACCCATCATTTTTACGCTCATGGCGCTCGAGCTAGAGTAGCTACTCGAATATAACTCATTATTTGAGGGTCAGGTCAATGTGGTTATGGTAATGGTCTCAAAGGAATTATAAGCGAGACATGGATAAGTTAGCATGACCCTGTAAGGCAAGAATATCATGCAATATACCATGCAAAACGCTTATTTTGTTTTCGACTGTGATGATTTTTTACCTTTTTTTCCTATCGGGTTTAAAAAACCCGGGGGAGAAGGATCATATTTGACCTCTTCTTAAGAGGAGGTCGTTCGAGCAATCAAAACCCAGTTCATACAAAAGCTGTCGAAAGAGGTGTCAACCAACCTCGTCGAGACCGAGAGGGTTATCAAAATACATACGAAACAGTTTTCCCTCAAAGAGGTGTCAACTCACTCGGACCGCCGGTTTGAGGCATCAAGACCCGTAGTTCATACGAAGGCTCAATTTTCTGAGGGTGTCAATCCACTCGGACCAAAAAGAGGATCAAGACGTGGAGAAATTGGATTTCTTGAAACTTCAATGGATGGTTCAATGGCTGATAATTGCCAAGGAAGCGATAATTAGGAGCCGTCATTTGAACAACTAAGAAAGTTTGGCAAGTAATTTCAGAGCATCATTGGGGAGGAATAGTTTCTCTTTCTCTCTCTTTTTTTTCGATCTCACATGTATGCATATCTTTTTCGTGAGATCGTAGGCGAAAAATTCTAGACCAAAGTCTGCGGTGGAAAAAGGGTATGCCTAAGTATTTAGAGTATTCACAAAATTCTATTTTTTGTCATTTCTCCCTCTTTACTTATTCATTATGTATTTTCATGAGTGATGGTAAGAAAACCCATACTGCTATACAAACGATATAATTGTCAACAGATAGTTTAATGGTGTTGTAGAAAATTTTATTTAATGAGTTGGTGCTATTGTAAAGTTATCGAGCTCGTCACCTCGGATACCACTATTTTAAATGATTCTTTATAGCGATTCCTTTGGCTGAAGCATTGAGATCTTCAAAACATGTGGTTTTGTCACAATTTTCATTTCGCTTAGTGGTCATCGTCGATTTAAGTTCTTCTGAGCGGTGTTACTGAACATCAAATATGCGAATGTGTAGATTCACATGTGATGCTCGACGTTTTCGCTATAAAGAGATAGAATTTTAAGATCCGTTCGTCTAATGGATTCTTTTTGTGAAAATGAGTAGGCCTCCGAGAGATGGGAAGATTGAATGACCTTCCGATCCATCCGATATGAGAATGAGATCGCCTTCTATTGATGTAGGAAGCTTGCAATATGAGTTACACATTAAAATATATATAAGATGGATGTTCAAGGTTGGCCTTTTCATCCGTGGAAGATCTCATGCTCTTCCACAAGAGGTCAAGTAAAGGTGATGAAAGGTCTCCTCATACTCATAAGTGTTCAAACCCGCTACGGAATCACGGGCAATATTTCATCTTCTGAAAAGAAGACGTGGCTGACTACGCCGAATTTTAAGAAGATGTTGCTGATTCTCGAATTTATTTCAACTCATGATGGGGAGTTTGTTTTTGGCCACGATCAAGAGTGTTAAATCACATTTATGACGCCAACGAAGCGATGAATTGGTACGTATCTTGTCCTCCTTCTTCTTTCCTTGTGTAATATTTGTGATGATTTTTTTATAGACTCAAACATTGGGGCGATGACCCATTTCGTGTTCTCTTTAGATGAGTGAATAATCATGAAAGTAAAATATCTAAGGCAGTATGAGCAAAAAAATGAGTGTTAAGGCCAAAGAAGTGGCTTTTGGAGGATCAACACCGGTGCGGAACCGAGCAAGAACATGTCATTTCTCTTTGGAGGGGAGCGACCATGATTGATTGAGTGAGGATAAACTAAAGAGAAAAGATCAAGACTCTGAGGAGACTCGAACCTGAGAAGAAAGCATTACAAGATCGCTTTTGAAGGAGCATAATGTCGAAGCGAAGCAAATGAAATCTCCTAAAGGCGGGAGACTTTAAGAGCTCGTCTTATCGCAATAATCGAATTTCATGTCCAAGAAGTTCAATCATATTTCTGATGTTGAAGTGAAGGACTTGGAACACCAATGTTTAGAGGAGAGCCATAGGGTTCCTAAAGGAATCCACTTAGTATCAGACCGATATCATCTTCCCCAAGCATCAAAACTCTTCATTTACTGTGAGATGAAGAAGTTGAGAGTGAGTCCAAGAGAGCATCCTAGTGGTGAGAGGCGTTGATATCACCAACTAATATGATGTAGCGTCACTTGGGGATGTCTTTTTTTTATCTATGTATTGTTATTATTGTGTATCAGAATTTTGATTCTTTCTTATGTCATCATGTTAATGTTATCAATGAATTTTTTTTTTTAGGTGATACACTCTTATTTTGTTTTTACCCATCCAGGGTGATTGGTCGGAATATTATTCAACGATGCTAACCTACACGGATGAGGTCATGGGAAGTCCACCAACGACCTTTTGGCCTATCTAGGTATTAGTCAAAACATTATTTGGCATCTTACCTGTATGGAAGAGTAGATCCCAAGGACCTTTGACCTATCATGGTATTAGAAAGCATTACTTGACTTTTTTCTCGATGGAAGAGGTCATCAAGTCCCCGTGGGATTGATCATGCCTCACCGAGATATAATGCGTATGCATTTTCTTGGGAGAATTAAATGAAGGAGATTGTTCATCGTAAGCTTGAAAGAGCGAATTCATTACTGATAAGTTCGGGATACAATCATAGAGATTTTAAATATGATGAGTTTCAAGAGGAAATAACCACAACAACAAGTTTTATCCCTTGGGTCTGAAGATGAAAAGGAAACACAAACTAGACAAAATAAAAGTAATAATTATGCTGAATTATCGATAATATTTTGAGATTCTCGTTCCAAGTTCGAGATAAAGTTTTTTCTGATCCTTGAGCTTGAATGTTGGCTTTACATAAATATAACCACATATGTCATCCAAAGAGGTGAGAGTTTATGGTGGAGAGTCTTGTTCAGCTTGAGACTTCAGACCAAGTCATCAAATATGACGGTTTTACTCTTTTTGGTGACGAGCTATGTGATAAGCTCATGCGTCATGAGTGAGTGTCAAGTTCTGAGTTTTGCATTACCATCATGATGGTAAAACTCTGACTTGGAAATATCTCCGGTATAATAATTTAAATACAAGATTCAAGGTAGTGCGAAGGCGAAGCAAAGAACAAGCTCATCAACCTGCTATTCTCAAGATGTTTTTACCCTTTGAGTATAGTCTGAGCTTCACCGTCGAGTTGAGGACATGTACCATCAAAAATTTAATGTGAAGATCTTTGAAAATGACGAAAGATTTTTCCGCGAATTGGGGTTCAATGTGATGATCTTTGCGGAAGATCGAATCGACATAATATGTTTTTTTCAAACAAATTGTTTAGATTTGTCTCATGATTTTAGCAGTGGTTCGACCCATTTAGAAATAATCAGCTAAAATGATGAACTCGTGTAATGCTATCGGAAAAGGTCCATGATATCGACATTAAGCAAAAAAGAGTTCTTTTGAATGGATAAGAGCTCATGAGGGAGGTTAGAGTGCAACCGATAACTCATTTTTTTGTGAATTCTAAGGCATCTTGTTTCATCGATAGAACCTCGCTTTATAATTTTGAGGGCTAACGCCTTCCTTAGTGTTATCCTCATATCTCAGGAAACTCTCTTAATGTGTAATCGCCTCGATGGTAAGAGACATGAGGTAGACTTAAAAAAAGACGCTTGTATAGTTCATCCCATGATAATAAAATTTCTTGTCTTCTGAGATCATAGTTGGTTCTTCTGGAAGGATTCTTGTAGAAAAAAGGATGGGATCCATCCAAGGTTCCTTTATCTCATTATTTGTTTGTATTACCCACCTATGGATCAGGAAAATATATTTCAACATGCTCTTTAAATAGATCACCAAGAGGCGATGCGAAGCTGAAGAGCGGCCAGTATTCGCTTCTAGATGTGAATGATTTGATGTGTCCTGAAATGAACAAGAAGAGACTTTACCAAGTGAAAGTATTGTGTCAGCTGAGAATTATGAGTATTAAAGTTTCCTTTAACTTGGAAATGAGAGTCAAGATTTGAGCTTAAGAATCAGACAATAGTCTCAACCGAATGAAAAGCTCATATTCAATATATTATTCGAGATTTAAAGAAGTCATATCTGTTGGAAATAAGTAAAGATTCTCGCACATCTGTATTTCTAAAGCTCCATCAACATGAGGGTCGTGAGAAGCGGAAAGAAGTATCCTGAGTTTGGGAGTCAGATCAATAAAGTAAGTACTTGAGACTTTATCATCATGGTAGAAATTTATATCAAACTTCTCATATAGCATTTAATTAACCTCACAGATGCTTCGGTTTAGGATGAACCTTAATGGTAAATATGTAGAGAGGAGTTGACATAATTTTGAGAAAACTAAAAGTGACCCATTTATCTCATAAGTGGATGACTTTCTATATTAGAGAGAATTTTTTGACATAGTAAATTGGTGTATCATATTTTCTTCTCGACTAAAACTCTTATCAAGGAAAAGAGACTGAGATATAAGTATAACATCTCTTTTGAATATTTGATAGTAGGTGAGATGCTAAATACTCTTGTTTAAAAGCACATTATTCATCACGAAAATTATTATTTTAATCATCTTTAATATTTTAAAGAATGACGTATTTATCTCCGAAGTTTGAAGCGATAACGCAATTCCCATTCAAAGTTGAACTTTGATATTTTGAGGAGTCATATCTTTGAGACTTTGATTTTCTCGGTTGGCCTCATCCAGTGGTTCTATAAATCAAGAAATTTTTCTACGTAATTAAGCACACTTGGTCGTTGAGTCATGTTATAACGTAAAGTTAAAGCATATTTAAGTCAAATATGAGATTCTTCCAAGCTTTTCACTAACATGTCATCCACACATACCTCTGGCCTAATGTGTCTTTAAAAACTTTATTCATAAGACAAAAAGCACGCTTTTTAACCCAACCAAGAAACTTATAATAAGATAAACCTATATGTTGGAAGATGTTTCTTCATTGACCAAGTTTATATTTTTTAAAAAAGACAAAGATATTTATTAAAGAGAATTTATGAAAAGAATGTGAAATTTTTAATATCTTGCATTTCAGTCAGCCGTCCTAGATAATCTCTTTTGCTTTGCAACTGCAGAGAGAGAAATGAGAGAGATAGAGAGACAGAGAGAGAGAGAGAGATGAGATTTTTTTTTTAAAATAATAATATTTGTATATTTAAAAAATATTTTTATAAAATATTTAATTAAATATTTATAGATTTAATTATTATTTATTTATGATATATTAAATCATAATTTAAAAAATATTTTTATATTATATCTATAAATTTAATATTTTTTATTAATTAATAGAATATGTATAATATATATTTTTTTTTATTATTCTTTTTTAATATAATGAAAAAAGAATAAATTAAAATATTTAAACCAAATAAATAAAGCAATTATATATATATATTAAGGTATATATATATATATAGAAAAGAAATATTATATATATTTATAATTTATTTTAGTTATTTATATGTTTATTATATAAATATTTTTGAAAAATATAACATTTAAAAAATAATTTATAGAATATTTTAATTACATATAAATATATATATATATATAAATATATATACATATGATATATACATATATATATATATTATATACATTATATCATAGAAAGATATATTACATCATTTTATTAATAGTCTAATAACTATCAAAAACATAAAAATATAAAAAAATAACTACTTTTAAATATAACCAAATATTATATAATAAAATAATTTTTTTTGTTAAATAACCAAAATATAATATTTAAATAACCAAATATTTATATATTAGTTAAACAAAATAAATAATTGTAAATTAGCATAAATATTTAGTTATTAAATATCGAAAAAAATTTAATATTTATTTATTTATATATTCATATACATATATACATATATTTAATATATTCATTCTCTTTATTTATTTATTAAAAAAATTATTTATTTATTTTATTTTTTTATATTTTTATATTTTTTATATTTTGTTATTATTATTAATAAAGACTTATATTAATAAATATATATATTGATATATATATATATAGTATATATATATATATATATATATATATATATATATATATATATATATATATATATATATCATATTTATAATTTAAAAAATATCTATAAAAAATTATTTTTTAAATTATTTATATAACAAAAATATTTCATAATTTAAAATATATAAATAACCAATATAAATATATATATATACAAATATATCGCATATATCTATCTTTATTTTATATAGTTTATAAAATATTTATAAATTTATTCTTTTATTTATTTATTTATTTATATATTTTAAAAATTTTATATTATATATGTCAAAAAATTAATAAAAAACTCTTATACATAATTATAATTAATAAAAAAAATATTAAATAAATTTATAAATTTAATATATAATTAAAAATATTTTAAATCATATATTAATTACACATATAAAAAATCTAATTTAAATATCAAATATTTAGTTATAAATATTTATAAATTTTTAAATTATGACTTTAAATAATTATAGGTTTAAAAATTAAAAAAAATCTTATCTCTGTCTCTTTCTCTCTCTCTCTCTCTTTCTCTCTTTTTTTTGCCGCTTTCCTCTCAGTTACAAAAGCACAAAAAAAAAAAAAAGTGACATTGATGATCGCTGACGTAAACATGGCGTATCGCTTACACGACTTTATTTTCATAAGAAAAAATTTCACGTAAATGTAAGTTAATACCTTTATTTTAAAATAATCCCATTTTTAATTGATTGTAACCGAGTAAGCATCCAAAAGGAATTGGCACGTAGCATCAACCAATTGATCAATTCGAAGAGGAAAATTGTTAAGGAGTAATCAATACACATTCTCAGATGTTCCATTTATTTTTTTAACCATGACAACATTTGCTAGTCATGTAGGTAATGTCTCAGATGAATCTCGCTTGAGCTTGTTAACTTCTTCAATAGCTGAGCGATCGTGTGCAAAACTTCGCTTTTGGATGATCGGTTTGAATGTTGGATCAATCTTGACATCACACGTCAACCCTCGCATATCCGTAATTCCACAATATGTCTTGAAGAAGATTTATTTTTTTCCCTTTGTTCTTCGAGAGCGGATCCCACTTGATTCGTAGTTTGCCATATCTAATAATACAACAAAGAGCAAGTCTTCTACGGTAAGCTTAGATACTTCTTCATCTCGAAAATTAAAATCTTCATGCTAAAGCGTCACGTAATGATGAGCTGCGAGGTAAATACGATCAAGGCTTATTCGCTGATTTCATTGCACCACCCCAACTCCAATGGGGTTGGAAATTTCATCTTAAGATGAGATAATTAAAATGACCGCACCAAAATTGATTGGAGAGTCTTAAGATAGTGCCAATCGACTTAACTACCATGAATTGGAAAAATCACTTGTTGAGGAAATTCAAGACAACAGGAAGTGATTGTCCTCTACTCGTTGCATTATCAAACCCATATAATGATCATGCGAGTTGGAGCTTTTCCCCAACCAGCTCATGTTAAGAAATGTGAGTAAAATAAGACATCAATGTAACTCACAATCAAAATTCTCTTAACATTATAAGATATCACCGATCCTCATAGTGGATCTTGATGAGGAACATGGACACCTTTTAAGTCCGAGTCATTAAAAGTGATGGAATGATCAATACGAGACTTCTTTAACTCTGACTCTTCAGAGGTGGTAATGAGAACTTGATTAGATAGTATTGGTCCTCCTGCGATTGTTTCAATTTTCACAACCGTTTGATGATTATTTTGTTGTTTCTGTGATAATTGTCCTGGTTGCCCCCCAGTTGGAGGTATGTTTGTTTGAGTCGATTGATTCCTCACAAATCAACGTAGATATCCTTGTTGAATGAGCCTCTCGATTTCTTCTTTGAATTGTTTGCATGCCTCAGTAGTATGTCCACGATTTCGAGTATATGCTCTTGAATTTGTGGATGTGGTAATGTTTTATTCATCTCGAACACCATCGTGAGGTTAACAGATGTTTCGCCGTCAAAAAATTAAAATCTTCGATGCTAAAGCAAAACGGCGTGGTTGAGCTTGTCAACATGATTGCGCTTATTTGTACATGCACTACCCACCCAATGTTGGAAATTTCATCTTAAGATGAGATACTGAAATGACCGCACCAAAAATTGATTGGAGAGATCTTCCGAAGATAGCGTTAATGAATTTTAACTACCACGAATTGGATTAAATGAGTCACTTGTCGAGAAATTCGCGACAACAGGAAGTGATTGTCCTACTGTAATTATCAAACCCATATAATGATCCTGCAGCGAGTTGGAGCTTTTCCCTATCCAGGCTCATGTTAAGAAATGTGGAGTAAAATAAGACATCAACAGAACTCTCATTGTCAATCAAAATTCTCTTAACATTATAGCATAGATCATCTCCATGACAAGTGGATCTTGATGAGAACATGGACACCTTTAAGTCCGAAATAAAAGTGATGGAATGATCAATAGACTTCTTTAACGACTCTGAGGTGGTAAGAACTTGACAGAAGATTCCTCGCCATTGTTTCAATTTTCACAACCGCTGATGATTATTTTGTTGCGGATAATTGTCTGTTGCCCCGCTTGGAGGTATGTTTGTTTGAGTCGATTGATTCCTCACAAATCAACATAGATATCCTTTGAATGAGCCTCTCGATTTCTTCTTTGAATTGTTTGCCCTAGATGTCCACATTTCATGGTAAATATGCATTTCTTAAATTTGGTATGTAGCCACTTGATGTTTTATTCATCAATAGCCATCGAGGTTAACACGAGATGTTCGCCGACGTATTCCATTTCTCTGGTCGGTTCACGTTTGATATGAGGGTCGGGGAGAGATCACTACTTTGTTACTTTGAGACGTCCGATTCTGAGGTGCTCTTACGTTTTTCTGTAGATAGTTTAAATTATTTGCGATGGGCATTAATAGCTTCATCGGCAGAGATTTGTGCTTCTACACGAAATCCATATGAGCGAATCGTTCATTAGTGACGAAAAGGCCTGACGGAGCTCCAAGGAAAACTCCTCTTAGTGGTCTACCTGTATTTGGCGAAGCTTCTAGAGAGAACCTCTGGAAATATTCCTTAAGTGATTCACCCTCATTTTGACGAATGTCGGAGAGATGGGAGAAATCTTTAATGATCCTCCGGTTTACAATGAACTGTTCCACAAAAATCTTGGCGAGTTCGTCAAATGTACGGATGGATCCCCTTGGAAGGGAGTAGAACTAAGTGCGAGCTTGCTCCTTGAGGGTGACGAGAAAGACCTGACAAAGCAGTGTGTCAAGAGCTCGTTGGATATGCATGATAGTCCTGTAATGATCGATGTGTTCATGTGGGTCAGTCGCCCCATCATAGGAATCAATGCTCAGAAGCTTGAAACCCACGGGAATAAGATGTTGAAGAATAGCGCCAAAGGTGAGAACCTCAGTCACGCGGTGGGAAGATGATTTCTGTCTTGAAGATGAAATTCGTCCTGCATTAAACGTCGTAATTCTGCACGTATAACATTATGAGTGGGGTCAACAGGACGAAAATGTGTAAAGCTACCATCAATAAATGGTGGATTAGCAAATGACGCGTGATAGAGTGTAATAGAAGGAGATCGATCACCGCTCTCTACGCGGAGAACTTGTTAAGGAGATTAGTATTTTGACCTCCCACAGCTAACGATCGATCTTGGGGGAGATGTGTTTGCCGCGGTAGTAGCATTTTGACCTCCTTTGATCATTCGATGTGTTTTAAGTTTTTGAATGCTCAAATGAAGTCGGAATTATGAGATCTTGGGCTTGTTAGATCCGGCTCGTCAAGACGCTCGATTTGACTATAAACACTCTATATTTAAGAGCTATTTAGTAATTTAAGTGATATCCCAAAGTTTCCAATGATATTTTAAGTGCTTAATCTCGACTAATTTCAACTGAGGATCAACTTACTTTTGATATCAAGATTCATGCTTCGACTAGTAGAATTTTCAGTGTCATATCAATTACAATAATATGAAAACCAACACTAAAGTCCATGTGAAACATATGACTACATTCTAGCTACCGTTTTACTATTTTATATATAGGGTCCATTTTCAGGACTGCATGACAGCCACGCAATCGCCTAAAAGAACCAAAGAAGCAGAAGAAAACTGTGTGATCATCAGAAAGACAGGTTTTGCATTTGTATCAAACTATCAATAAAACTTAAAATTGCAGAAGAATAAAATCAATAGAGAGCTTAGATCGAAGAACTCACCACAAAAAGCGATTTGATAAAAGTATCACTGTACTGCTCGGGCTTATCCCTTTGCATCGACAGAATCGAATCCAGCATCGTTTTGGAAGCACTCCTTCCTTCCTCGTCCTCCGCCCTTCTCTTCCTCCTCTGCTCATCCACAAGCCCCTGCAAGAACTGATCCCTGTACGAGTGGATTCGAGCCAGCTTTTTCTCCACATTTCTTCTTAGAAACCACCCAATCGCCGTCGGAAGAAAGTCCCCGACATTCGACGCGCCGGCATCAGCGAAGGCCTCTTCCACCATCTTCTTGAATCGCCGCGCCTCCTCATCCCCATCCTCCTCTCCGTAGCACCGCTTCCCCACCATCACCCTCATCATCACGTTCATGGCCAGCCCGTACAGCCGCGACCTGAGCTCCACCCTCGTGAAACCCCCAACGGCCGTTTCCCGAAACAGCCGTCGGGCAAGATCTCGGGCCTCTTCGGCCCGAACGTCCGCGAAGAAGGCAAGGCGGTGGCCCGAGAGTGCCTCGATCGTGGCGATGCGGCGCATCTCACGCCATCCTGGTCCGTAGTTGGCGGTTGCGAGGTTGGTGTAGTTGTAGGAACTGAGCTTGAAGGAGGGGAGCCTGGGGCGATTAGCGAAGTTGATGTCGTTGGTGGTGAGGCACTCTTCGGCGAGAGCGGCGGAGGAGACGACAAGGACAGGGCGGATGCCGAAGCGGAGGAGGAGGATGGGTCCGTGTTGGGCTGCGAGTCGGGCCAAGGATAGGTGGAGAGGCTTCTTTAGGTGGTGCAGATGGCCGATGATGGGAAGCGAAGGCGGGCTTGGTGGGAGCTTCTTCGATCCGTTGCTGGAGATGAAGAAGTGTTGGAATAATTGGAGAAAAAAGAGGAATAGAGCTCCGTACGTGATTATAGAGATGGCATCCATTGCGACAGAGGATTGGGAAAAGCAAATAGGATATTTTTAGCTTAATTGTTCCTTCCCCCTTAGTTTGAATATATAGTACAGATCTCAGAACCAAAGAATGCACCGAAATTTTCTCATCAAAAGGATAAAACTACTTTCGACATGTGCGAAGGGTAAGTTTAAGGATAAACAATTGAGTTATGAATGATAAATAAATTTATTAACAATTAAGTGATATATTTCTTTCATTTAAACTTTGATTGAAAATTGTAAGTCAAATCTAATTTGAATTGCATTATGATCGGATTGAAGACAATTTTTGTTTTAGATAACAAAATAACTTAAAAATTGATAAAAAAAAACAATTTATTGAGTTATTTAGTAAATAAAGACATCAAGTTCGGATCACGTTAATTGGAATGCAAAAAAAAAAAAAAAAAAAAAAGCACGAGTAAGAAGAAAAGAGATGCAGAGAATTAAAATTATTCAGTACATTGAGAAGGTGAGATGTCATAATTTAAATATTCTTTGAGGGATTTGTTATATATCATACAATTTTTATATAACTATATATCTAATATATAAATCTTAATATATATATATATATATATATATATGGGTGTGTATTATTTGGTTTTAATCAAAAAAATCAAATCGAACCAAAATTTTTGAGTAATTTGGTTTGGTTTTGAACTTAGTAATTTGGATTTTGATTTTAATTAAAGAAAACTTTGGTTTTTAGCTTTTGAATCGGTTTGTTAAATAAAATTTTGGATGTAACCAAATAAATCAAAGTAATTATATGTAATACGGTATTATTAATTTATGTGTAATAGGCTTATCTATTATACACGTATTTTTATTTATTTCAATACTTAGAGGCTTTTTTGGAGGATCATTATCCAATTTTTCAAAATATTTTGGTTTCATAATATGGTAATATGGTTCCATCAACTTCTAAGTTCAAAACATCGTTCAGGTAAGTAAAAATTAATTTTAAATATTTTTTTAGCACAAGAAGTAGTTAATTACATTTTTTTTATTATATTTATGTTGTTTTGCTTATTGTTTGTTCATTATACAATAAAAAATTATACAAATAATTTTTAAATGTAGCCAACTTCGGTTTATCCAAAATCAAACCAAAATAACCGAACCAAATTATTATTCGGTTTGTTTGGTTTTGCATTTTATTTGGTTTGCATATATATATATATATATATATATATATATATATATATATATATATATATATATATATATATATATATATATATATATATATATATATATATATATATATATATATATTGTTGATATTCATATATGTGTCATAAGTCGAGCGAAGTCAATTCGGACTGGTGATGCGCAACGCTCAAAACTCACCTGATGTCACCAAAATGGTCAAACCAATTCAACAAACAACGACTGCCGCAGTTAAGAACGTCAAAATTGATAAGAATAAAAATATTGCAAAATATAATGAGCAATCGATTAAGCGCTCGAGCTATTAATGTGTCGACACGCATATTGAAGTCAGGAAGCTACGATAATATCCAAACAACCCCCGTTCGTGAAACTGATCACGTCCTTAGCTTCGAAAAGTCGAAACATATCAAATGAGACTATTTGTGCTCAATTCAGATGAGTTTACGTGAACGTCGAACGGTCAGAAGCGATAATGCACATTTTTGAACTGAAAGTGACCCAATTCGACGTCGAAGTCGCTCAAACGACCTCCGTTCACGAAACGGACTGAGTCATTGCATCTGAAATATCGAAATTATCTAAAATAGACATCCAATTTAATTAAATTTATTGCAATTAAAATTTCATCAAAATTAGTACGCATTTTAAGATAAAATCCATCTAATTATCTCTTACTCATCCACATGCTTCAGCCTCCCACCTCCATCCCATTATACCACATCATCCCTCCCATGTGAAGCAACGTGCCTTACCCCTCTTTATCTTTTTTATATTCATCTCTTGAGATAAAAAAAGAGGCAAAACAAGAAACCATGCCTTTGACTGAAGCTAATTGGAGGAGAGGAGTGGTTGTCCCCTCTTTATTATTTTTATAACTCATTTGTTAAAAATAAAAATAAAATAAAATAAAACTCTCCAATAGATATTCTGGCCACACACGCAAGAGAAAATATTACATGCAGAGTCCGGAGGTAGCTTTACGTCCGGACTCCAATAGCAACACAATACCTATCCATTATAAAAAATGCGCTTTTTTACTTAACAGCTTTGTCACTTGACGGAGCTGAACGACACTATTTATGTTACCTCGGGCCCGGCCCTGCCCAGCCCTTTCAAACAGCGGGAGGAGAAAATATTACACCCGTCGTTCCATATTCTTCGGCACAGACTAGTTTAGGGATTTCTTTTTGCGCAGAAATTATTCTCAGCTGAGCTCCCGCTCTCTTCCGGCGTGCTTCCGACCTTCCATCGAAGATTTGCTAAGTCTTGGACATTAAAAATTAAGGTATTATAGGCGACTGCATGAGGTATTTCTTCCTGCATTCTTGAACTGTAATGAATTTAGGGTTTTCTTTGTTATTCTCACCGTCGATAGGAGAATATTTGGAACATTTGAGTTCTTTATAGGAAAGGAGCATGTTTTACTGGTATTTGTATATGTTTTGCATGTTTACTCTCTATACTCTCATGATGATACACGTCATTATTTTCAAATTTTTGAACCGTGAGGCTTGTCATATGTTTAGTATATCCCATTGTAGGATGTTTGGTGTTGTTTCATGAAGGATTTGATGAAATCTAGGGCCTGTTTGGATATAATATGTTCAATCGATGGCATTATAATTTGTTTAGGGTTGTTTGATAGTTGTTTGCTTCAGTTTTGCATATGTACTCTCTGTACTCTCAGGAGAGTAAAGCTCATTTTGTCATATTTTTTTAAGATTTTTGACACTGTTTGGATATAATATGTTCAGTACATGACATTACAAGCAAATTGAATGATTATTGGTTGGTTTCTATGATTGTTTTGTATGTGTACTCTCTATACTCTCTTGAGAGTACACCCCATTTTTAAATTTTTTTTTCTAACTTTTAAACCATATTTGTAGAGAATATGTTTATTCGATTCCATTAGAAGTAATTTGGAGGCTGATTGGTTGGTTTTTATGAGAGATTTCTATCTGTACTCTCTCTACTCTTATGAGAGTACAAATTATTTTTTTCAATTTTTGTTAGATTTTTTGGCCTTTTTTGGGGAGAATATATTTATTATATTCCATTAGAAGCAATTTGGAGGCTGATTGGTTAGGTTTTATAGGTGTTTTGCATCTGTATTCTATATATTCTCATGAGAGTACAGAGCATTTTGTCATTTATTTTCAGTTTCTTTGGCCAGTTTGGAGAATATATATTTATTACATTCCATTAGAAGCAATTCTGAAGATGATTGGTTGGTTTTGGCAGATTGATGTGTTCTCTCACTCAGACATGAGTATTTTGTCATCTTTTTTTTCGCCCGGCCTGTTGGAGAGAATAAGTTTATTCATTCCACAAAGCAATTTGAAGGTTGAGTGATTGATTTTAAGAGAAATTTGCTCAGACACTTCTCATGAGAGTGAGAGTACGATTATTTTTTCAATTTCAGATTTTTTGGCCGCTTTGGAGAGAATATATTTATTACATTCCACAAAGCAATTTGGAGGAGGTTGATTTTAGAAGAGATTTGAGATCTATCTACTCTCAGATTCTCATGAGAGTACATATTATTTTTTTCAATTAGATTTTTTGGCCTGTTTGGAGTAAATATGTTTATTACATTCCATTAGAAGTAATATGGAGGCTGATTGGTTAGTTTTTAGGAGAGATTTACATATGTACTCTGTGTACTCTCATAAGAATACATATTTTTTTTAATTTCTGTCAAATTTTTTGGCATGTTTGGAAAGAATATGTTTATTACATTCCATTAGAAGCAATTTGGAGGCTGATTAGTTGATTTTTAGATGAGATTAGCATCTGTACTCTTTGTACTCTCATGAGAGTACAGATTATTTAATCATTTTCTGTCAGATTTGTTAACCTATTTGGAGAGAATATATTTATTAGATTTTATTAGAAGTAATTTGGAGGATGATTGGTTGGTTTTTAGGAGAGATTTGCATTTGTACTCTTTGTACTCTCATGAGAGTACAGATTCTTTTTCAATTTCTGTTAGATATTTTAGCATGTTTGGAGATAATATATTTATTATATTCCATTAGAAGTAATTTGAAGGATGATTGGCTGGTTTTTAGGAGAGATTTACATTTGTACTCTCTATACTCATATGAGAGTACAGATTATTATCTCATTTACTATGAGATTTTTTGGCTTGTTTGGAGAGTATATGTTTATTACATTCCATTAGAAGCAATTTGGAGGCTGATTGGTTGGTTTTGAGAGCAGATTTACATGCGTACTCTCTGTACTCTCATAAGAGTACAGAGCATTTTCTCATTTTTTTTTCTAGTGTCTTTGGCCTATTTGGAGAGAATATATTTACTAGATTCTATTAGAAATAATTTGGGGGCTGATTGGTTAGTTTTAGAGGCAGATTGACATATATACTCTCTGCACTCTCATGAGAGTACAAACCATTTTCTCATTTTTTTTTCCAATTTATTTGGCCTATTTGGAGATAATATGCTTATTACATTTCATTAGAAGTAATTTGGAAGCTCAGTAGTTGATTTTGGAGGCAGATTGACATATGTACTCTCTCTACTCTCATTAGAGTACATATTATTTTTTCAATTTATGTTAGATTTTTTGCCCTGTTTGGAGAGAATATATTTATTACATTCCATTAGAAGTAATTTGGAGGATGATTGATTAGTTTTGGGGATAGATTTGCATCTGTACTCTCTGTACTCTCATGAGAGTACAGAGTATTTTGTCAATTTTTTCTAGTTTCTTTATCCTATTTGGAGAAAATATGTTAATTACATTCTGTTAGAAGTAATTTGGAGGTTGATTGGTTGGTTTTTAGGAAAGATTTGTATTTGTACTCTCTGTACTCTCATGAGAGTACAAATTATTTTTTCAATTTCTATTAGATTTTTTGGCCTTTTTTAGAGAGAATATATTTATTACATTCCATTAGAAGCAACTTGGAGGCTGATTGGTTAGTTTTTAGGGATGTTTTGCATTTGTACTCTCATGAGAGTACAGAGCATTTTGCGGTTTATTTCCAGTTTCTTTGGCTTATTTAGAGAGTATATGTTTATTACATTCTATTAGAAGCAAATTCTGAGGATGATTGGTTAGTTTTTGGGGGCATATTTGCATATATGCTCTATGTACTCTCATGAGAGTACATAGCATTTTGTCATATTTTTCCAATTTCTCTGGCCTGTTTGGAGCGAATAAGTTTATTACATTCCATTAGAAGCAATTTGAAGGCTGAGTGGTTGGTTTTTAGGGGAGATTTGCCTCTGTACTCTTTGTACTCTCATGAGAGTACTTATTATTTTTTTAATTTCTCTTAGATTTATTGGCCTGTTTGCAGAGAATATGTTTATTACATTCCATTAGAAGTAAATTGGAGGCTGATTGGTTTATTTTTAGGGGAGATTTGCATCTGTACTCACATGAGAGTACAGATTATTTTTTCAATTTCTGTCAGATTTTTTAGCCTGTTTGGAGAGAATATGTTTATTACATTCCATTAGAAGTAATTTGAAAGATTATTGGTTGATTTTTAGGAGGGATTTATATCTGTACTCTCTATACTCTCATGAGAGTACAGATTATTTTTTCAATTTTTGTCAGATTTATCCAGTTCTTTAGCTTGTTTAGAGAGAATATGTTTATTACATTCTATTAGAAGCAATTTGGAGGCAGATTGGCATGTGTACTCTTTGTACTCTGATGAGAGTACAGAGCATTTTCTCATTTTTTTTCTAATTTTTTGGTCTGTTTGGAGAGAATATGTTTATTAAATTCCATTAGAAGCAATTTAGAGGCTGAGTGGTTAGTTTTGGAGGCAGATTGACATGTGTACTCCCTGTACTCTCATGAGAGTACAAACTATTTTCACATTTTTGTCTAGTGTTTTTTGCCTATTTGGAAAAGATATGTTTATTGCATGCCATTTGAAGTAATTTGGAGGCTGATGGATAGTTTTTTTTTAGCAGATTTGTATGTGTACTCTCTATACTCTCTTGAGAGTGCAGACCATTTTCACATTTATTTTTCGGGATTTTTTGGCCTGTTTGGAGAAAATATGTTTTCTACGTAGTAGTTGAAGCAATTTGGAGGCTGATGGGTGGGTATTTTTAAGTAGTTAGTCATATGTACTCTCTGTACTCTCATGAGACTACAGAGTATTTTCTCACTTTTTTCGAGCTATTAATCCCTGCTTTTAGTGGCTGCTTTGCTTGTCTACTCTCTGGGCTTCCATTGTGCTGATAAAAATCTCATTAATTGAATTTTAAGTTTGAAGTTTAACATGTCTGGGAAAAGGATAACTTCCAAATGGCTACACATTAGAGCGGTGTTCGATAATATATCATCATGCTTTACTGATGAAGTTATTAACATTTTAAGGAGGATTCATTTGCATCAATTTATTAAACTACATCAAGACTCGCCATCATCACTTCAATCCCTTCGGGATATAGAAGCAAGCATTTTTTTTTTGGTGGTCAATGCATTCCTTTCACCCCCAATGAAGTTGCATTAATTGTAGGGATGCTAAACAGTGGGTAGAAGGTCATATGGCAGAAATCCCCACTGTCGAAGTTCAACTCAGTGGACTTTAAGAATAAACTTGAGAATTTGGATCGCTTCTTAAGCGTACGCCAGTGCTTGTACGCTTTTACTTTCAAATCTTTTTTTATATATCACAACTACTGAGTGGCGCCGAATTGATTGCTTATGCGCGACGACATAGACAAAAATCGAAAGTACGAGACCATTTGAGTCTTTCTGGTTTCATAATTTGATGATATTACATCAAATATTCGAACACAGAAGGCATCCGGGTACATGAGTGGCTTCATCACTCTTCTAATGGTACATTCTACATCTTCAGATATATATTATTTGATGCATTAAACTTAGCTTATATAAATATTCATTGCAAATCTGGGCAGTGGAGCACTAGCCATCATAAGGCCGCC
Source organism: Cymbidium sinense (assembly GCA_021442155.1). Classification (NCBI taxonomy): domain Eukaryota; kingdom Viridiplantae; phylum Streptophyta; class Magnoliopsida; order Asparagales; family Orchidaceae; genus Cymbidium; species Cymbidium sinense. The sequence goes on from CM038225.1 coordinate 109,133,316, forward strand.
CTTTCCTTCTACAAAGCCACATATGTTACGATGGCCAAAAATAAAGTTTGCAGATGACTCCTTCACTAGTTTGAAAGGTCAATAGGTGACACAAAATAATTTTACTTTATTTATATTAGAATGTATTCATTCATATTGTAAAGCATCACATTTTTTTTATCAGTGTAATGCAGATCTACCTTTCATTTGAGGACATATCAGAAAAGGAGACCTGGCTCCTTGAAACATTGTCCCTACCCTGCTGACAACCCATGTCGAGCCCGATAGCAGTCCCATTCTCAGTCCATTGAGTGCAGCCCCCACTAAATCTCCATATGCCTCTCCTTGATATTCTCCCCTACCAGTGTATCTAGCGCCTCTACTAAGCACCCATTTAGAAGGCTTTGGGTGAGAGGATACTGCGTGCTCAGCTGGAGAGGGAGTATCATCTTTTAAAGCATCAATAACCAAGAGAATTAATGGAATTAATTTGCGGGTAGTGCTATTGAGGAGGTGGTTGCTGGGCAGCAGGGTCCTAGCATCCCTAGCATGGGGGAAGCTCCTGTGGAGGCGACCATAAGGGAATCTCCTGAGGAAGCTACCATAGTGGCTTCCCTTGTGGTAGAGGTTACCACATGGGAGGCTCCTGTGGAGGCTACCAGAGGGGCTTCCCCTATGGAGACTTCCACTAAAGAAGCCCATGTGGAGGCTTCCACTAGAGAAACCCCTGTGGAGGCCACCACAGGGGAAGCTCCTGTGGAGGCTTCAACTGCACATGAAGATGTTGCATAGCCTTTACTCGGCAGCATTGAGTATGGTGTGAAGGCTCAGTAGATGAGGAAGAGGAAAGCTATATCATCCCCCTTCACACTAACATACAGGAAGTCACGGTGTAGAATAACTTTTATGGTAGCCTCCACACAGGATGAGCAAATGACAGAAGAGGTATTATTTTACTTTCTTTTTAATTTAACCTAATAGTAGCTAATATCACTAAAATTTTTTTGTAGGTTTGCAAAGATGCTCCAATATCAGTGGTTGAACCACCGACTGTTGTCGTGGTGGTTGAGGAGCATCAGGCGGAGGAATGCATCATTTTAGCAGATTGAGCCTTTCTTCACAGTGAATCTAGCTCTTCATCACTAATTTTCTTGCAGCCATCTGAGGCACATCATATCGTGGACTTCTCATCAAGAGATGTCCTACCAAGCCAATGCTTTCATCGACACCCTCCCCGATTCAAGGAGAAGTAAGTCATTTTTCATTCAACTCCTTCTGTATACATAAAATCACATATTCATTTAATTTGGGTCACATTCCATATTTCTCACATGCAGGGATGATAGTGTATTCACGGCTAGGAATATCATCATTGCGCGATGCTAGATTGACGAGTTGCTAATAGATCAATATCTGTCAGATGCACACGTTGATGCCTTCGCCTTTTTACTGGCCGAGAAGTACTCGTTATGTCATGGGCTATATGTCTCATATTTGTATGTTTCATCCGCACTGGTAAGTTATTCCATAGAACTTTGGGTAATACGATCCATTCCTAGTTTAGATTATTAGAAGCCACTAATTATAAACTTTCCCTTCACTTCTTGTAAAGTTATGCTAAATATGGCCTACAAAAAGAAAGCAAAATGTTCATCCAGCATGTCACTACAAATAGTGTATCAAGGGCTGAGCTACTCTTACTTCCAATTAAAAATAATCAGCACTGGACACTCCTAGTCGGGCATATTAAGCAAAAGCGGCTTGGTATTTTTATGATTCATTGCCAAACCCAACTCATAAGGCCATTCTTCCTAAGATTGTAAGAACTGTTCTCATTTCAGTTTGCCTATTTTGCATATTTTGTGCCTACTTATTGACTATATTTGTTATTATTTAGATTAAATTACTTGTTGAAGATGTTGGCCAGCCTTTCGAGAGCGATCCCACAAAATGGCCAATCGAAATGATGAGTGGACTACCAGTCCAAGAAAATAGTGTCGACTGCGAGATGTTTGTCTGCAAATACATGGAGGCAGCAATCAGTAAACCTCCAGTGGACTGGGCAGACCATCAGGATTGGCCAAAGAAGATGAATTGTTCAGGGTTGAGTTTGCTTACGCTATCTTCTATATGGGTATGAAATAACTAATTTGACAAATGTACAATCAAAGTTTGATATGTTGGAAATCAATTGCTTTAGAAATGTATCTGTCTGGTGTGTTTGTGGATGCCATTAGAAGCTACTATTTTTACTTTTTTAAGCTTTTTGGAGATAACAGGTCTAGTAGATGCCATGTTTAGTAGATAACATGAATGAAGCTTTAGGACCCCTTTTTCAGCTATTTCTTCAGCCTCTTTAACCTGTTTGAATCTAACCTTATAAGCATTTGTAGGTTGGTTGATGCTTGTTGGTTTGGATTTGCATGTGTACTCTCTACACTCTCATGAGAGTACAGAGCATTTTCTTATTTGTTTCAATATTATTTGGATTGTTTGGAGAGAATATTTTTAAAAGATTCTATTACATGTAGTTGGGAGCCTAAATATTAGTTTTTTGAGTTAATTTTTATTCTTTGGAGGAAAAATGTTCGTGACATACCATTTGAAGCAATTTGGAGGCTGATGAGTTACTTTTTTGAGCTATTTTTTATCTGTACTCCCATGAGAGTATAGACCAAATTCATAATTTTTTCTAATATTTTGGGCATGTTTGGAAAGGAAATATTTATTGGATTCCATTACAGGTTGATTGGAGCCTTAATATTAGCTTTTTTGAGCTATTTTATATGTGTACTCTCCTAAGAGTACAAACTATTTCATCAATTATTTATCACTTAATATGGGCTGTTTGGAGAAAAAAATGTTTATGACTTACCATTTCAAGCAATTTGGTGGCTGAGGGGTTACTTTTTTTGACCTGTTTTACATCTGTACTCTTTGTACTCCTATGAGAGTACAGACTAATTTCACTATTTCTTTCAGCTTTTATGGCATGTTTAGAAAGAATATGTTAACTACAAACCATCTGGAGCAATTTGGAGGCTGATGGGTTGCTTTTTTGAGCTATTTTCCATATGTACTCTCTGTACTCCCATGAGAGTATAGACCAAATACACAATTTTTTCATTTTTTTTGGCTAGTTTAGAAAGGAAATTTTCACTGGATTCCATTACAGGTTGATTGGAGCCTTAATATTAGCCTTTTTGAACTGTTTTGTAGGTGTACTCTTTGTACTGTGTTGAGAGTGTGGCCTGCTTGGAAAGAATGTGTTTACTATAAACCATTTGGAGCAGTTTGGAAGCTGTTGGGTTATTTTTTTAAGCTATTTTATATATGTACTTTCTATACTCTCATGAGAGTACAGACCAATTGCACTATTTTTTTTAATTTTTTTGACATATTTGGAAAGGAAATATTTACTATATTCCATTACAAGTTGATTGGAGCCTTAATATTAACCTTTTTGAGCTATTTTGTAGGTGTACTCTCTGTACTCTCTTGAGAGTAAAGACTTTTTTCTCAGTTTTTTTCCTTATTGTGGCCTGTTTGGAAAGAATGTGTTTACTACAAACCATTTGGAGCAATTTGGAAGTTGTTGGGTTGCTTATTTGAGCTATTTTGCATAGGTACTCTCTGTACTCTCATGAGAGTACAGATCAATTGCATATTTTTTTATTTTTTTAAAATGTTTGGAAAGGAAATATTTACTGGATTCCTTTATAGGTTGATTGAAGGCTTAATATTAGCCTTTTTGAGCTATTTTGCATGTGCACTCTCTGTACTCTCTTGAGAGTACAGACTTTTTTTCTCAATTTTCTTCTTATTGTGGCATGTTTAGAAAGAATGTATTTACTACAAACCATTTGGAGCAATTTGGAAGCTGTTGGGTTACTTTTTTGAGCTGTTTTGCATCTGTACTATCTGTACTCTCATGAGAGTATAGACAAATTCACAATTTTTTTTAATTTTTTTGACATGTTTTGAAAGAAAATATTTATTAGATTCCATTACAGGTTGATTGGAGCCTTGATATTAGCCTTTTTGAGTTATTTTGCAGGTATACTCTCTATACTCTCTTGAGAGTACATACTTTTTTCTCAATTTTTTTTCTTATTGTGGCCTGTTTGGAAAGATTATGTTTACTACAAATCATTTGGAGCAATTTGGAAGCTGATGGGTTACTTTTTTAAGCTATTTTGTATCTGTACTCTTTGTACTCTCATGAGAGTACAGACCAATTGCACAATTTTTTTCAGTTTTTTTGACATATTTGGAAAGGAAACATTTACTAGATTCCATTACAGGTTGATTGGAGCCTTAATATTAGCCTTTTTGAGCTATTTTGTAGGTGTACTCTCTGTACTCTCTTGAGAGTACAGACTTTTTTCTTAATTTTTTTATTGTGGCCTATTTGGAAAGAATGTGTTTACTACAAATCATTTGGAGCAATTTGGAACCTGCTGGGTTACTTTTTTGAGCAGTTTTGCATATGTAGTCTCTGTACTCTCATGAGAGTACAGACCAATTGCATAGTTTTTTTTCAGTTTTTTTGACATATTTGGAAAGGAAATATTTACTAGATTCCATTACAAGTTGATTGGAGCCTTAATATTAGCCTTTTTGAGCTATTTTGTAGGTGTACTCTATGTACTCTCTTGAGACTACAAACTTTTTTCTCAATATTTTCCTTATTGTGGCATGTTTGGAAAGAATGTGTTTACTACAAACCATTTAGAGTAATTTGGAGGCTGTTAGGTTACTTTTTTGAGTTGTTTTGCATATGTACTCTCTGTACTCTCATGAGAGTACAGACCAATTGCTCATTTTTTTTCCACTTTTATTAGCCTATTTGGAAAGAAAATATTTATTATATTCAATTGCAGGTTAATTGGAGCCTTAATATTAGCTTTTTTGAGCTTTTTTTTAGTTGCACTATCTCTACTCTCATGAGAGTACAGATTATTTTCTTATTTTTTTCAATTTTTTATACCTGTTTGGAGAGAATATATTTATTGCATTCCATCACGAGCTATTTGGAGCATGAATTTTAGCTTTTTTTAATCTAAAAATGCTTGAAATCATTTCAAAAAAAATTGGAAAGTGAATTAATCAAAAAAATAATGATATTAAGCTCAGAATTACATTTTTTTTTAAATATTGTTCCGATAAATTAAGATAAAAGGTTTATTAACTTAAATTTATTACAAAATGTGCTTAATAATTTTGAATAAAAAATGGCCACACAATAAAAATTTATTTAAAAAAAACTCATTATGTAATGAGAGACATCCATTCGATTAACTTTAATTATGGCTTAGTGCATGATAGGGATTACTTTTATTTTTTTATTTCTTGTAAGTCATTTTTTATTTAATAAGTTTTAAAAAACATTTATTGTTTATGTTTTTAAAAAATAAAAATATTATTTATAGATATATTTGAAATAATTTTTAGATATTTTGAATGGTTTTGAAATAATTATCATTATCGAATAAATTTTATTTTAAATCAAAATATAAATAAAATAAAAAATAGAAAAATATAAAATTAAAATAATGACAAATGACCTTTCAGTATATTCAAAATATAGCTTCCTCCGTTTCACCCTTAATAAGGTTACATAGCAACTAACAAAATGGTCACAATATTATTCTTCATTCTTACCAACAAATATTACTTTTCTTGCTTATAACGAGTATTTATTGATCTTAATAGCTTTTTTTATTCTTTGGCACAGTTTTTGTTTTCTTAAATTGTATATTTTTGCACAATTATCTACTTTGATAAGTGGTTATTTCTATCTATGAGGATGTCAGTTCAATCTTAACGCAAGATTGACACAGTTTGAATATTGTTAACTCAAATCGAACCTATTTATTAAATCATTAGAGTACCTCACGTATAATTTGAGAATCAACTACATCAAGAGATACATGATTTCTCTTATTTTGTTTTTAATTTTGTACATCTGACTAATCATGTAGCCCAAGCAATATCAACAAAATCCTATATATAAAGGATCAAAGATCGATACCAAGTTACACAATTCAATATACTCTCTCTCTCTCTCTCTCTCTCTCTGAAAACTATTTAATATGAGCTTAGTTGATAGCCTGGATTCAACATCATCACTTACATAATTAAGCCTTCATCATCATCTACCTAAAAATTGAAACAAAGGAACTACAAATTATCCAATTTATTGCAGAAGAACGTGTAAGAATGAAGGATTAACACATTTTATTTTCATTTGACATAGCACACATTGTTATAAACCCTTGAGAAAATATTAGCATGTAGCATAAAAAATAAATTTGAAAAATAATGAATTGATATATTTAAAGAACATTTTTCATGAAAAGAACACCCAAATTGATTGAAATAATGCTATCATCTCTATATTGAGCAGTTGTAACACATTGTACAGCCTCCATAGAGAAATGAACAAGCAACAAAAAAATTAGCCGAACAATGTAAGGACCCTCAAGACACTGCACCTTACACGCTTGATGTCTAGTGTCAAGCAGTCCAAATATACAGATAATCAAATTGGAAAAAAGATTAAAAAAAATTGCCTCATATAATTGATGATTCATACAACTAGTTCTTTTTCCCCCCATCAACACCAACAAGCAATGAGTAATCCATGACATCAATGGACTGTAGAGCAAGAAAAAAATAAACCAAAAGTAAATAAATAAAAGTTGAGGAAGAAACAAGCCAAAAAAATGCATGGAATAGACGAAAATTGCTCATTAAGCAATTTATTTAACATGATTTTCATCTTCCTTGCTTCACAAATTAATGAACCTTAATTATAATAATACAAAATAATAGAAAAAAAATCATCACACAAAATCATTACTAAATGATACTTGATTATATCAAACCAGACGCATTAATAAACCATTATTCTCAGTCACATACATAATGCTACAAACTGAAAGTAGAAAAGAGATGCACACATATTTATGTGGAACAAACCGGTTCAGGATGCACAAGCAGCAGCTTCAAAGCTAAAGAAAATATTGTTACAAAGTGACAGTAATGTCTCCTAACTTATTCATTTTGGCATCAGCATTATTACATCTACTTATTGCTCTAAATTTACTTTCATCAGGCGCACAAGCTAATAGACTAATAGGGTAATGACCACCCTGTCTATGGGCATTGAAGTGCTTTAGCTCCTCTCTATGCTCTCTTGTAGCTAAGGGTGTGCATTATTTGGTTTTAACCAAAAAACCAAACCGAACCAAAGTTTTTGAGTAATTTGGTTCGGTTTTGAACTTAGTAATTTGGATTTTGGTTTTAATTAATGAAAACTTTGGTTTTTGGTTTTTGGATCGATTTGTTAAATAAATTTTGGATGAAATCAAATAAACCAAAGTAATTATATAATACAATATTATTAATTTATGTATAATAGGTTTATCTATTATACACTTATTTTTATTTTTTTTGAATGCTTAGTAAGTGCTTTTTTGGAGGACCATTATCTAATTTTCTAAAATATTTTGGTTTCATAATATGGTAATATGATTCCATCTACTTCTAAGTTCAAAACATCATTCAGGTATGTAAAAATTAGTTTTAAAATTTTTGTTAGCTTTTGAAGTATTTAATTGCATTTTGATTATGTTTATATTGTTTTGTTTATTGCTTATTCATTATATAATAAAAAATTATGCAAATATTTTTTAAATGTAGCCAACTTCGGTTTATCCAAAACCAAACCAAAATAACCGAACCAAATTATTATTCAGTTTATTTGGTTATGCATTTTATTTGGTCGGTTTGGTTCAATATTTTTAGAATCCAAAACCAATCGGTTTTAAAAATTTATCATCCAATCCATCCAAATCAACCAAACGCACACCCCTACTTATAGCTATTAGCACAACATCTCCAAATTAATTCAGATCATTTAAATCCGATTAGTTCCAAAAGCTTAATGATTATCTAGATTTTTTAGAAATATTAAAGAGAACAGAAAGCAATTATCGATATAATGAATCATTCATAAATTAATCTTGTTAAAGTTTAGAAAAGGAAATTGAACTGTTAGTTTAGAGCTTAATACTACCCGTTGTTTCAGCCTTGACTTTCAGAGATAATTTCACAGCAGCACCAAAGAAAGTCTGTGACTCTAACAAAGTCTTCCTCAACGAATCCCCTTGGTATGAGTGCTGGTGTGCCTGTGTTAAGTAAAAGAAACTCATCAAAGAATCTCTTTGTTCTTACATAAATAATTATATGAATTAATTAATTGTTTCACACAAATAAATGATATCATCATGCCTTTAAAATTCTTCAAATGATCGATTGATTGTTGAGCTTGAGTTAAATTCCTAGAAATATAACATCGTATTAATTAATGATATGTAATAGCATGATTGACGGGTTTTCCATGCATACCTCTCAAAAGTACTCAGGCATAACAGAAAAAGGTGTTGCAATTGGTGACTCTGCATGTTCTCCACCCCTCTCAGATTGTTCTTTAGACTCTGTAACAACAAAATAAGGATGGTTTAAAGTTTAAAAATAATTTGTAAATACTATAAATTCAAAGGCAAATAGAAAATTAATCTTGGCTTTCTTGGTTCTCTCCCAATATCCCTTAAGCCTTGCATTTGAAACACTCTTTGGTCGCTGCTTAACTGGATCCTTTAAAATATCATTTCCTTTATCTGTTGTGGTTGACTTCTTCTTCTTAGCTATTCTATCAGCTTGAGGTGAATTTCCACATAATATAGAGTCTACATTATCAGATAGTTTTTTTAAGGATCCAAGTATATACTCCTCAGCTATCTTATTACCCTGTGTCATGGTGCTTATTTTATATGCATATCGACTGATGTGATTCTAAAAAATAATGTCAGTTTCATTTCCATCATTGTCTTGCACATCTTTTAAGTTCTTGTGAGCACTGTCAAAGTAGATATCCCTATTTGCTCTGGTTGACCAGTGCATGAGAATGTACTTATCCAGAATGCGCATAATATCTTCCTAACTAAGAACTCGGATGCAGTGGGCACAAAGCAATCTCATCATTTCAAATTTTTTACAACTACAAGTTACATTTAGGCCTGTCTTGTCGAAATGGACAGTCCATATTTTGGAAGCATATTTATTCTCTAAGTTTCTCACCAAATACTCCATGGGATTATCATCTGACACATTTGTTGTTGATCCTCCAACACCATGCAAAAATTCTTCCTCAAACATTGTATAAAGCTTTCATGTGTAAAACATAGCGGCTTGACTTACTGCACTTAAAATCTTCATCATGTTCATTACAGTACTATGTGTCGATAACCTTCTCCAATCCCAAGAAACAGTATGTGATTGAACTTGTTGGTTTAGAGATTCTGTGACATACATTATTCATGGACTCACTACGTTGCGTTGACAAGATTCCCATATAGAATGAGTCTTTGCAAAATACAGTGGACCACTTGCTTCTAATTTTATAAAGCTCAGAAAGCCAAGCATGATCGTGCAAATTGCCCTCATCTAGCATAGTAGATCAAGCTTGCTCAAACTCATCCTGTGAGTCACACTTGCTCATGCATATATAGAATAAACTTTGCATTATCTTATTACTATTAAAATAGTGTACCTTCGAAGGAGATTTTTTTTAAAATATGTCATTGACACAACCTATGATGAGTATGCGATAATGAAATTTTGATAGCTCTCGCCATTGCCTGATCTTGATCAGTGAATATTGTTATACGATGCCTGTCACTCATTAACCAGAGAAATGTTTTGAATAGCCAATGTGAATGACTCAATTATCTCTTATGATAGAAAGACTGCTCCAAATAAGACATTTTGCCAGTGATGATTCACTCTAACGAAAGGGGCACAGACAAGATTATATTTATTAAGTCGATAGCTTGTATCAAAAATTATGACATCCCCAAAACAATCATATTATATCATTGACATATCATTGCTCCAAAAAAACTAACCAAGTTATCTGACTCATCAACTTGGACATCCCATGCAAACATCTCATCCTCCGCTTATCTTTCCTTGAACAGTTGTATTAATGCATTACTATCACCATTCGTAATCCTCGATCTTCTCTCTTTTTGGATGAAATTGAATGCATCTCTTTTTGTGAAGCCAATATCCTCCACGCCGTCAACTTCTTCACTTAGATAGCTAAATGCATCAGTTGCTCTAATCCTGGCATTTATCATTGTCTTCAACACAGCTGCCTTCTCATCGCAGATGCCTCTGTATAATATAAGAAGATGTAGGTTACCCGACTTTGCCAATGAATGATTACGACTTTCTATATATTTTTTAACCTTCCAATTCCCCTCTAAATCAATAGAAAATCTAATCATGGCCGGACAACCACTCCTTGTATCTGTTTTCTGGAATTTAACTGCGTAGTTTATATTACCAGCTTTCTTCCGACCTCCTTTTGCACATGAAAAATTCTTTGATTTTAATTTCTTGGAGTTTGGCCAATAACAAGTATGATCCTTCCTAACATTGAACCAAGTTTGATGTGCATAATCACAGTGTAATGCATAGGCCTTCGTTTCATTGTGAACAGTGGTGCTAAGGAGTTTCCGCACATTTGGGTCATTAAACATCACGACATCATCATCGCACTGCTCATTTATCACATTCGCCTGTGCAAACATAAATATGTCACATGCAGAACAACTCAAAAATAAGAAAATGCTATGTACTCTCATGAGAGTACAGAGAGTATATATACAAACTTGCCTCCAAAACTAACCAATCAACCTCTAAATTACTTCTAATGGAATGTAATAAACATATCTATAAACAGGCCAACAAATCTGACAGAGATTAAAAAAAATAATATGTACTCTCATGAGAGTACAAATGCAAATCTCTCCTAAAAACCAACCAATCAGCCTACAAATTGCTTCTAATGAAATGTAATAAATATATTATCTCCAACAAGCCAACAAATCTAACAGAAATTGAAAAAATAATCTCTACTCTCATGAGAGTACAGAGAGTACAGATGCAAAACACACCAAAAAACTAACCAATCAACCTCCAAATTACATATAATATAATGTAATAAATATATTCTCTCTAAACAAGCCAAAAAATCTGACATAAATTGAAAAAATAATATGTACTCCCATGAGAGTATAGAGAGTCAGATGTAAATCTCCCCTAAAAACTAACCAATCAGCGTCCAAATTATTTTTAATGGAATGTAATAAACATATTCTCTCCAAACCGGCTAACAAATCAGACAGAAAATGACAAAATAATATGTACTCTCATGAGAGTATAGAGAGTACAGATGCAAATATGCCCTAAAAACTAACCAATCAGCCTCCAAATTGCTTCTAATGAAATGTAATAAACATATTCTCTCCAAACAGGCCAAAAATTTGACAGAAATTGAAAATAATAACTCTCATGAGTGCAGAGTACGATGCAAATCGCCTAAAACCAACCAATCAGCCTTCAAATTGCTTCTAATAGAATGTAATAAACATATTCTCTCCAAACAGGCCAAAAAATCTGACATAAATTTTAAAAATAATATGTACTCTCATGAGAGTACAAAGAGTATAGATACAAATCTCCCCTAAAAATAAACTAATCAACCTCCAAATTACTTATAATGGAATGTAATAAACATATTCTCTCCAAACAGGCCAACAAATCTGACAAAAAATTATAAAATAATCTATACTCTCATGAGAGTACATAGAGTACAGATGCAAATCCGCCCTAAAAATCAACCACTCGACCTCCAAATTGCTTCTAATGAAATCTAATAAATAAATTATATCCAAATAGGGCAACAAATCTGATAGAAAATGATAAAATAATATATACTCTCATGAGAGTACAGATGTAAATCTGCTATAAAAACTAATCAATCAACCTCTAAATTACTTCTAATGGAATGTAATAAATATATTCTCTCCAAACAGGCCAACAAATCTGACAGAAATTGAAAAAATAATATGTACTCTCATGAGAGTACAGAGAGTACATATGCAAATCTCTCCTAAAAATCAACCAGTCAACCTCCAAATTGCTTCTAATGAAATGTAATAAACATATTCTCTCCAAACAGGCCAACAAATCTGACAGAAATTTAAAAAATAATATGTACTCTCATGAGAGTATATAGAGCACACATGCAAATCTACCCATAAAATTAACTAATCAGCCTCCAAATTACTTCTAATGGAATGTAATAAATATATTCTCTCCAAACAGGCCAACAAATCTGATAGAAAATGATAAAATAATCTGCACAGATGCAAATCTGTCATAAAAACTAGCCACTCAGCCTCAAAATTACTTCTAATGAAATCTAATAAACATATTCTCTCCAAACAGGCCAACAACTGAGAAAAAATGACAAAATAATTTGTACTGTCATAAGAGTATAAAAAGTACAAATGCAAATCTGCCCTAAAAACCAACCAATCAGCTTCCAAATTGCTTCGAATGGAATGTAATAAACATATTCTCTCCAAACAGGCCAAAAAATCTGACATAAATTAAAAAATAATCTGTACTCTCATGAGAGTACAGAGAGTACACATACAAATCTGCCCTAAAAATCAACCAAATAGCTTCCAAACAACTTGTAATATCGTATACTAATCATATTATATCCAAACAAGGTTAAAAATTTGAAAAAATAAAATAAAATAGGTTGTGCTCTCATGAGAGTACAGAGAGTACACATACAAAATAGTTCTTAAAATAAGCAAAGTCATCTTGCAAAGAACTCATAATAGTGTAGGAAATATACATTAAATAAAAGAATTTCAAAGAATATCAGTAATAAACCCTAAAAAAATTGTACATATAAAATGGTTCAAAAAATTTACCGATGTATTTTTATTTAATATATCATCCGCTAAATTTGTCGTAATATCATCAAGGCCATAACTTCCGAATTCGTTCTCCATCTTCACGATTCTTCCCAAAATACGAAATGAGATTTTCTATTTCTCTCTCTCGAGTTATGCTATATATATATATATATATATATATATATATATATATATATATATATATATATATATATTTCTTTTAAATTTCCGCATTCGGGCCGCTTTCTCCCATTTGAACGATGGGCGGGTCAACCGGTAACGTAAACGGCGCCGTCGATCGTGGGCAAGATCATAAGTAAAAAAATATATATATTTTTATAATGGACGTGTGTTGTGTTACTATTGGGGAAAATATTACGTCGAGTCCGACGTAGTTTACGCGCGACTCAATCGCAGATGATGACGCATGGTACGCTTAACGGCGCCAAAAAATGATGCCGTAAGACGGAGACGGCGCTATTTTTTGCGGTTTAGCGACCGCCCCAATTTTACCCTGCCTAAACCTGGGAACAAAATATCTGCCGTTCTGATTCTTTCGTAATACTGCATGTGGCTGACAAGAGAATTTCTTGAGCTCCCATTATCGGCCGCCCACCTCCGTCGCTCGATCGGCTTGTGGCTTCTAGCAATTTCAAATTGAGGTATTCTGGTTGGTTACACGAGGTATTTCCACATGCATTGCTGAACTTGAAAGATTTTAGGGTTTTCTCTGTCTTTGTCCATTACAATCCATCAGTATGTGTTTCTAAGTTTATTTATGGTGTCCCTTTGATTTTATATGGCTACCCTCTGCACTGTACTGCACCTCTACTGCACTCCCTCGATATTAGAGATGATTTTGGGCATTTTTGTTGATTGTTCACCACTCTCAACCCCAACAGCACTCTATACTTTCTTGAGATTTTGCATTTTTCCATTTTTTCCGTTTGGAGGGCATACTATGGCTAGAATGCTTATGAATAACTGGAAAGTTGTGTTTTGCCGGTTGGGTGTGTCTGTGGAGAAAATGAATCGTACCCCCACTCTGTAACCCCTGCACTCACTGCACTTCCTGCACCTCGAGATTTATTTTGGGCTATTTTTCTTGATTGTTCGCCCTGGTTTTGAGATAATGTTCGCTCGTGAAGTAGATTAGAGGTTATTTGGAAGCTAATTTTGATGCTTGTTTGCAAATGTACTCCAACCCCAACGTACCTCTATACTTTCTTGAGATTTTGCATTTTTTTGGTCCATTTTTCCGCGAGGGCATACTATGGCTAGACTGCTATGAATAACTGGAAAGTTGGTTTTTGCCGGTTTGGGTGTTCTATGGAGAAAATGAATTGCACTGTACCTCTGCACTCTGTGCACTCCACTGCACTCCTGCACCTATGTACCTCCGATATTGAGACCATTTTGGGCTATTTTTCTTGATTATTCGCATAATTTTTTGAGACAATGTTTATCGCCAGGAAGTAGATTAGAGGTTGTTTGGAAGCTAATTTTGATGCTTGTTTGCAAATGTACTCCCAACCCCAACTCTATACTTTCTTGAGATTTTGTATTTTTTCACCATTTTTCCCGCTTTGAGGGCATACTATGTAGAACTGCTATGAATAACCGAGAAGTTGTGTTTTGCGGCTTGGGTGTGTTCTGTGGAGAAAATGAAATGTACCTCTGCACTTGTATCTCACCTCCTGCACTCTCCTCGATATTGAGATGATTTTGGGTTATTTTTCTTGATTGTGCCCGGTTTTGAGATAATGTTTACTGCTTTTTTGTGGAAGTAGATTAGAGGTTGTTTGGAAGCTAATTTTGATACTTGTTTGCAAATGTACTCTCCGAACCCCAACTGTACCATCTATACTTTCTTGAGATTTTGCCGGTTTGGATGTGTTCTGTGGAGAAATGAATTGCACCTTTGTACCTACTGCACTCCTGCACTGTACCTCGATATTAAGATGCTTGTAATCCATTATGCTAATATTCGATTACCTTGACTTTATTTTGAAGTTCAAGATGTTCCGCAAAAGGATAACGCCAAGATGCAAAAAGTGCCATCGTAACATTATTTGATAATATTACCGCTTCACTAGTGAAGTGGAAATATTGAAGCGGCTTCACCAACACCAATTGCCGACTGGATGCAGAAGACCTGGTTACATAACCTCTATCCTATCTTGATGGGACATGGACATCAAGCCTTTTCTGTGGGCGGCATTTCTTTCACCGGATGAAGTAGCGTGATGCCGGGATGCCAAACAAAGGGGAGAAAGTTTTATGGCGAAATCCCATCACAAAGATAGTTCACCGATTATAAGAATAAGCTCGAATCGATATTCGCTGGACGCTTGTGTAGTTGTACATATGTTTTCTTATTTCAAATTTGTTTTTTGCATATCACAACTATAGAGTAGCTTCTAGTTTAATTGCCTACGCTGATAATATTGACAAATTTGCTGAGTACAATTGGGCTGAAGCCATTTGGGCCTTCTTAGTGTCACAATTCAATGATATTACAAGAAAGATACACACACAGCAGGCGCCTGGCTACATGAGTGGCTTTGTCCCTCTTCTTATGGTATGTTCTGACCCGTTAGTTATGTTTTACTTGATGTGAGCAAGTTAACCTGTATAAATATTTCTTGTAGATCTCACTAAAGCACATTAAGATTAGCCATTTCCGTCCGCGACACCACGTATGTTGCTGGCCTAAAATAAAGTTTCGTGACGTTGCTTGACGATTTGAAAGGAGACCGTGCAGGACATTAGTTATGTTCATTCATTTCGGTGTAGTAATGCATTTACATATGTTGTTTGTCGTCATATCTATCTTTGGCTTAACACAGGTCCGCCTTACACTCGAGGACTTATCAGAAGAGGAGACCTTGCTCATTGAATCATCCTCTCCTCCCCATGAAACTTCCCTAGCAGAGCTCGACATCCCATCCTGATCCGCCATTGTCGCTCCCACGATTCCAGATATCTCTCCCAAATATTCCCCCCCAAGCAGTGTGTCTAGCTTGCCCTCTGCTACTACCCCCCAATCAGAAGGATCTACAATAGATAGGTTATTTGCAGGTTTGAGGGAGTTGAGGGAAGTTGTGGCATCCTACCATGCAGCAGTGATAGAGAGGCTAGATGGCATTGATGCCTGTTACGCTATCAGGGTACTGTGAAGAGTGCTTCCATCCCAGGGTGGAAGCTACTACTGAGGAGACCAGGAGGCGATTGGGGCTTCAGCCTTCTCCTTTGGAGGCTACCAACATGCCAGAGTGGAGATCTTTATAGTGGAAGCCTCCCATGGAGTCTTGTGCCGAGAAGTCTCCGAGGGCGGGGAGGCTCCCACCGAGACACAATGGGCCATCATTGCACGCCTGGGGTGAAGGCACAACAAATGAGAGAGGAAAGCTATGTTCTCCGCTCACCACTACTGGCTAAGAGTGGTCGCTCGATTTGCCTCCACCCAACCCGAAAATACGATGTATTACGTTAATTTCATGAATAATGTGATAGATGACCGTTGTTCGCCACCCTTCACTGCAGTCGGCGGTCGATTTCCTCGATGAGCCATCAAAGGCTATAGTTGTGGAGGAGCACCAATAGGTGAGCAAAGTTCGATTCTCGAGCTTTAGATGACAATGGATACTTTTTAACAATTATTTTCACCTAAATAATTATATTACACATAAAAAGAAATGCACTTCCCATCCAGATGGCATGCCTCACCGATGCTCCAACTCATAGACGGTCGGTGCTCGATTCCGTGACAAGTAAGTCACCGCATCTTCCTCCTTTTCACATGATTCAAATGTCATATCATTCTAACTACTTATTAATTTCTCTCTCAAATAAATTACAAAATAACGCTTCGATAATGCGGGGAGATACTATGAAATATTATTATTTCGAGGCGATTGATGATTTCCGATGGATCAATATCTATCGATGCACACGCCGAGCGCTCACATATCGTTAATGAGAAGTACTCCCTGTGCCCAGGATTGTATGTCCCATTCCTTTACATTTCATGCTTACATTGGGTGAGTTACTCCTCCAAAATTAGTGGTTCTGCAATTCATTCTTGATATCCATGTCTGTCTGCTGTGACTTATAGATGTTATCTTGCATCCCTGCAGAATTATGCGCAGTATGGCTTGCTAAAAGAAAGCAAGATGTATATCCAAAGATGTCACCGCAGACAGGCATCTATCGAATGCTCTTACTCCCGCTTATCCATAATCGCGACTAGACACTCTTGTAATATCAAGCTTGGCGTGTGGTCATTTTACGACTCATTGCCAAAACCGACATAAAGCCATTCGGAAAATGGTATGCACTCTTCGGGTTCTCCTGGGGATCTAACTAATACTTTATCCATCTTCCATGATTAAATTCGGCTCGATATCGGCCATTATTTCAAAGAACCCAAGAAATGGCCGCTTGAAACGTGAGCGGGTTGCCGGCCCAGCCCAACCGCATGCATGTTCATTTACAAATACATGGAGGCAGCTATCGAGAAGCCCGCAATTAACTGGGCTCTGAACCAGGAGTGGGAAAAAAAGATGAATAGATTTAGGGCCGACTTTGTTTATGCGATTTTTTGCTTGGCCTCAAAAAACACTTAAATAAAATTTGGATGCTTGAGTTGTTCTCATACTCACTTAGGTAGGGATAATTCATTCCGTTATTTCTGGATTTAGGTAGGGATAATTTTGTTCTCTGATGACATTCTCGCTAGGCATGTTCATTTGCATTTTGAGGACGAGAATAGACATTTTTTTCCGCTTTGTTTCACTCGTATTCTGGTTGTTCGGATCATGGTAACTAAATCCCAACAAGCAATAAGGTGGTCGCTTACCTAATTTTAGGAGATTTCATTTGTACTCGTTTTTTGTTTCACTCAGCCTAGTTGTTGGATCATGGTAACTAAATCCCAACCAAGAAATGAGGTCGCTCGCAATTTGGGAGATTGCATATGTACCTTTACCTCTATACCTCTGCATTCACCTATGTATCCTCTGTCCCTGACTGCATCTTTGTTCCTCTCACCTGTGCTCTCTGACCCTTATACCTCTGCACTGCACTCCCTCTGCACTGCATCTCATACCTCTATACCTGCACTTTATACCTCTGCACCTGCATTCTATTCCTCTGCACTGCACTCTATACCTTCTATCCTCTATATATATTCATTGGATTTATTTTTTTAAACACTAAATTTTTTTAATATTTTAAAAATAATTATCACTATAAAATATATTTTTCAAATCAAAACATAAATAAAACAAAATAATAATAATAAATAGAATAAATAAAATACAACTGATGCCAAATAGTCCATAAAATTATTTATTTATCTAACATAGAATGGATATGCACTTTTTTTTATTGTTTTCATAATAGATAATTTGAGAATAAGTCAATAATATATTTTTTTAAAGCTTTTGGAAGCTCTCTAATTTGCTTATAAAAAAAAATAATTAAGAGGTCATCCGAGATTACTTAATTTCTCTGTTTTTTTGTTTACTTAATATACATTGTAACATAAAAGTATATATATATATATAGTATTTTTATTTATTGATTATTTTAAAACAAAAAAATGGTAAGATAAAAAAGAAAAGAAGATACTCCACGCGCTGAGCAGAGCGGTCAGATTTTGATTTCACGCTTATTCTTACGTGAACAATGATAAACGAGAGGAAGGACAAAAAGAGTTAGGACTTAGGCGTGTGATAATTAATTAAAATAAGTACATATGATTTATTTAATTCAATTCTAATATTAAATAATTTGAATTTTTATCTTAAAATAGAGTTAGAATCGTTTTAAGCAAAATTTAATTAAATCAAAACCAAAATATCAATATTTTATATAATAACAATTACCTATTTTTAATTTCTCATTTACTAATCATCATTTAATTTTTTCTAAATTTGTATTATTAAAATCAAAATTTTAATTTTTTGAATTTTAATTCTGAAATCCTCTCGTCAGCAGATAAAACAAATCCAATGCACACTCTAATTAAATTTTAGAAACATGTTAGCTGTAACTTGGTATAAAAATATATTTTTAAGATATGATATTAAATAGTTTAGTATATAAATAAAAAATGAGTAAACAATTATCTATTATTATAAATTTAATTTTTTTAAAAAAAATAAAAAATAAAAAACATATCTATTAAAGCCTAAATTTGTTTCACAACATAGTTTTTCATAACACAATAAAACATAAAATAGAAACACAGTTTTAGATGGTCCAATTAAGATGACAATAATGCAAATGAATATCTTTCAAAAATAAAATTTTAAGTAACTTTTATTGCGCTGTGTGTTTCAAGACTTTACTACGTTATGAAATGAACAAAAAAATACAAGCATAATGACTAAAACGAGAAAATGAAATTAAAAAATGCCTTCTTGGATAATATCATGCATCAAAATGCCATCTTGTAATAATATCCATCATTAGTGTACCCTTCAAAGATATGGTTGATTGATGAGGTCGAATCAATTCGTGTACAACATCGTAGTAATGGTACAACATCTTAGTAATGGATGAATGTTTGATCGATCAATGTGAAATATTCTAGTCTTAGAAAACATCGGGCATAACAGATAATGAGTGCGAATCGGTGACGATCCCGCTCTACAGACTCGACTTCACTTTGGTTTCTAAGACAAGAAAATAGAATGAATTAAATATTTACAGAACCTATAAGTAATAGCAACTTGAGGCAAGTAGGGTAAGTACTTGTGGATTTTGGACTTCTCCCAATAAGCCTTGAGCTGCGTTGGAAACACCCTTTGGACGCTCTTGATTGGATCCTTCAAATTGTCCTTATCCTTAGCTGATGATGTGGTCGCCTTCTTCCTCTTAACTAATCTGTCAAACGGTGGAGAATTCCCACTTATTACGGAGTCCACTTCATTAGATAGTCACTTAAGAGATGCAAGCATGTAATCCTCAGCAATCTTATTACCGCGTTCGGAGCTAATTTGATATGCATATATGGTTCTAAAATAATGCCGCCCATATCTCGCTTTCCACATGTACTAACCTTCAGATGAACCATCGTAGATGTCCCTCTTTGCTCGTAGACCACCGCATGAGGAGGTACTTATCCCGAATGCGCAAAGACATCATTCTGCTAAAACTCTAATGCAAGACAAAGTATGCCCATCATTTCAAATTTCGGCAACTACAAGAAATATCTACAAGAGACACATCAAAGTGGACAATCCGGTTTTGGATGCATTCTTCTTCTAAGTTCCTCACCAAGTATTCCATGGGCTATCA
This sequence comes from Cymbidium sinense, assembly GCA_021442155.1. Taxonomy (NCBI): domain Eukaryota; kingdom Viridiplantae; phylum Streptophyta; class Magnoliopsida; order Asparagales; family Orchidaceae; genus Cymbidium; species Cymbidium sinense. Next base: position 109,153,454 of record CM038225.1, read on the forward strand.
TCAAAACAAGATGATAATCCCCAACTCCATGCGTAAATTCTTCTTGAACATAGAGTAAAGCTTCCTCAGATAAAAAAAAGCTTGCTTAAGAATTGGACTACTCCTAACAACAGGAACAATTGCTGACTGGATACACTTGAAGTCTTCATCATGTTCATTTTGGCGCCATGTTTCCATCACCTTCTCCAATCCCAAGAAACAATCTGTTAGCGAACTTGTTGGTTTCAAAATACCATGACACACGCTATTTGTGGCCTCACTACGCTGAGTTGACAAGATGCCCATACAAAATTTATCTTTGTTGAATGCGGACCACTCGCTAATTTTGTAAAGTTCGATAGCCAAGCATGATCATGCAAATTGCCTTCCTCTAGCATGACGTAAGCATCCTCAAACTCATCCTCCAGGTCACATTTGCTCATGCATGTAGAATAGCCCTTGAACTCTCTTGTTACTACTAAAGCAAATGGACCTTGAGGGGCTTTCGAGATATGTCATTGGCACAACCTATGATGAGCGACATTCTCGATAGTTCTCGCCATAGCGATCTTGATCAAGAATATCGCTATAGGATGCCGCCACCCATCAATCAACAAATGTCCGAATAACCATGTGAATGACTCGATGGTCTCTTCCACAAAAAGGCTACTCAATAAGACGCCAATGATGATTCACTCCAGTGGGGGCATAATAAGATTTATTGAGCCGAGATAGTATCAAAAAATTATCACATCCCCAAAATAATCAACCCAACATACCATTGCTCCAAAAAAACTCACCAAGCAATCGACAACCCAACATCCCATGCAAACATCTCGCCCCCGCTTGTCTTTCCTTGAATAAATATATTAATTGCTATCACCACTTGCAATCGGACCTTCGCTTCTTCTCGATGAAATTGAAAGCATCTCTTTTGTGAATCCAATATATTCTACCCCACCAACTTCCTCGCTAGAGTAACGCTGCCAGACTAATGCCTCTCATCGTTTTCAAAATCGATGTCTTCTCATCAAGAACGATCGGCGATCGAGAAGATGCAGATCACCGCCTTGCCAATGAATGATTATGGTTTCTTATATATTTTTTAACCTACCAATTCTCTCCAAATTCAATACTATCGAATCATCGCATAAATCCCTCGTATCAATTTTCTGGAATTTTGTTATATGATTTGGATTGACAGGTTTTTCCGACCTGCTTTCGCACACAGAAAATCTTTGGATTTCAATTTCTTAGAGTTAGGACAATAACTTGTATGGTCTTTTCTAACACGAAGCCAGTTTGATGTGCATAATCACAAGATGCTGCATAAGCTTTTGTTATGCACAACTGCAGCAGATTCCCAAATTTGGGTCATTAGATAAAACAACTTCATCATCACATTGCTTTCATTCCACCATTCATCTGAAAACATAGAGTCCGCATACCATGATAATAGAGTGTAGATGAAACAGAGTACAGAGAGCATGAGTGTGTTAGTCCAGAGACACAAAAAAAATACCCAAAAAATCATTGCTCAAACCACCAAATTGCAACCATTAAATTTTAATTACCATGATCAACAACCGACTACGTAAAATGAACCTAAACTGGACAAAATCATACAGAGTACGAGGCAGAATGCACAGAGTAGGAGAGTAAGGATGTATAGATTCATTACAGGTACAAAGTACACAGTACGAGGGCATGAGAGATGCATATAGAGGAGAGGCACAGGTATGAGGCAGAAAGTATAGTTTAGAGGCAGGTATAGAGCAGATACGATACATCTGAGAGGCTGATAGTACAGAGACAAAGGTACGAGGCAAGGAGAGTACAGAGGACAGAGGCAAAAGTGCAGGTACGAGGTACAGAGGCAAAGGCAGAGGTACAAAGGTACAAATACCAGAAATCTCCTAAAATTCGTCAAAACAGCCACCTCATTGCTTCTGATTTAGTTACCATGATCCAACAACCAGCTGAAAGTGAAACAAACTGAAAAAATCGATAAAAGACACTACAGAGAGTACATATGTAAATAAGCACTAAAAATTAATCAAACACCAATTTCCTCCCGAAGGATTACACTAAATATGCTCCTCGACCAAAAAATCATGAAAAATAAATATGAAGTCGACATGAGTACCCGAAAAGTAGCTCACCGACATGCAAAGTCCTGCTGGAAAGAACTCCAAACAGTGTAGGAAATCTAACTTAAATAAATAAATTACAAACTATCGCTGTCATTTTACATATACAACTCCTTAAAAAGATTATCGGTCCATTTTTATTTACGACATCATCGTATATTCCTCAACGCCCATTTCATATTCATTCTCCTTCTTCAGAATGCTCACCGCAAATAAAAAAATACTACCATCGCCTAAATGAAGATATTTAGGTCTTTTAAATTTCTCCATATACTCATTCCTCAGCTGGTCGGGCCGCTAAACCGGAAAATAAGCCTCCGCCTTACTGTCATTTTTTCGCGCCATTAATCTCACGCTGCCGTGATTGGAGTCCGCACGTAAACCTAAGTGCGGACTCACGTAATATTTTCTCTACACGCAAACTCGAACGGAGAAGATTGATCTCTTCCTCTCTATCCCTCTCGCGACTCCTGCTCGACGGACGCAAGCCAGACGCTGCTTCCATTCATTCGGCTTCTCTTCCCAGCCGCAAGTGAGCAACTCCCTCCCATTCTCGCAGCGGGCGGACTCACGCTAAAAGCTCCCAGCTTTAGCTCTTCCGATAATTTTCTGTTTATATATCAGAGCTTCAAGAACTAAAGAGGGAAAAGAAAGATGAAGAGCGCAGTAATGACGGAGATAGAGGCAGGAAAGCCTTCCAGCAACGGGTTGGTCGCCGGAGGACTGAGCCCACTCAGTGAAACTCTTTGTAGAGAGAAGACGAACGCCGGGTTTCTCGGCGACGTGTCGGCAAGGAGAGCGAGACTGACATGGAACGATTTGACGGTGACGGTGGCACTCGGGAACGGAGAAACACAGCGTGTGCTCGACGGTCTTACCGGCTACGCAGAACCAGGAAGGTTCACTGCTCTCTTGGGCCCGTCTGGTTCCGGCAAGTCAACTCTCCTCGACGCGCTTTCGAGCCGCCTCGCCTCCAACGCTTTCCTCACTGCCTCACTGGTGTTGTTCTAGTCAATGGCCGGAAGACGAAGCTCACCTTCGGCGCCGCGGCGTACGTGACGCAAGATGACTAACTTGATTGGAACTTTGACTGTGAGAGAGACGATAATGTACTCGGCGAGGCTGCGGTTGCTGGACGAAATGGAAAAGGAGTCGAAGCGAGCGCTTGTGGAGAGAACAATAGTGGAAATGGGCCTTCAGGACTGCACTGATACAATGATCGGGAAACTGGCATCTCAGAGGGATTAGCGGCGGCGAGAAGAGGAGAGTTAGCATCGCGCTTGAGATTCTTATGAGGCCGAGGCTTCTGTTTCTCGACAAGCCAACTAGCGGTCTTGATAGTGCTTCTGCTTTTTTTTTCGTGACGCAGACACTGAGAGGATTATCAAGCAATGGGCGTACTGTTGTAGCTTCAATCCATCAGCCGAGCAGCGAGGTGTTTGAGTTGTTTGATCAGCTTTATTTGCCTTCGGGAGGCAAAACTGTTTTTTTTTTTTTTTTGGAAAGGCTTCAAAGGCAAATGAGTTATTTTTGGAAGCTGGATTCCCTTATCCATCACTGAGAAACCCATCAGATCATTTCCTCAGATGCATTAACTCAGATTTTGATAAGGTTAAAGCTACATTGAAGGGTCAATGAAGGCAAGTTATCTACTTCCAATGCCAAGGGGAGAATTTTGTAGAGAACAAGTTTAATGATTCTAGAACGCAAAAACTTAAAGGAGAAGTCCTAGATATGAAGATCTTGTTATGCTCAGTAGAGTTGATGAATTTGACTTATGCTCAACAGCTATAGAATACCATTATAAGGTCGCAAAGACACCAATCTATGCTCAGAAAGAATAAAATATCGAATAGCTGCAGCCCCATATGCGTGGAAGACGTCGGGTCAATTTTGGATTGACGGGAGACCTAAATATAAATAAATAAAAGTGTTGACAAGCTTAAATTGAACTTATTTGAAAATGATAAATTAAAGAATAAATCTACTTATATGCTCTTTTTATGCAGGTGTTTGAAGACTCATTTATGCTGAGTAGAGCTAACGGGTAGAAGATCACGACCGTAATGTCGCAAGACACAGACTGTTATGCTCAGTAGAGCTGATGAGAAGGTCGAATAGCCCTCGATGCAGCCCCCTATGTGGGGAAGACGTCGGGAGACTGTCGAAATTGAAACTGGCAGAGAACTTAATTAATTTAACACAAAATGAACTATAAATTAAAATATGAATTAAAATTACTGGTGTTTGAAGACCCCGTTATGCTCAGTAGAGCTAACGGTTAGAAGATCATGAGTAGTCAAAGACACTAACCATGCTCAATAGAGTGACGGAAAAGGTCGAATAACCTCATGTAGCCCCCCATATGGGTGACGGGGAGGCTACCAATTTTGGATTGACGGAGACCTAAACAAAATAAATAAATATGCTTCCAATCTCAAATTGAATTAATCAAACTCAAGTATCAATGCAATTTTAAAATCAAATAAATCACCAAATTATAAATGCTAAAATAAAATTTAATTTTTAAAGAACTTAAAGCTAAAAAATCCAATTCACCATACGCAATTGTTTGTCGGAGATAATAAATTAAGAAAATCCTAGCTCACAAAGCAGCCAAAGTCAAATCAAGTACACAACTATGTTTACTCTCAAATAATCTCATGCCAGCAAGGACGTGACACATGTCCTTTGACTATGTGACTTGACCACTAGGCTCCACATGATATAGTTACGATCAAAGTCCTCTTACCGGGTGGTTGTCGCCAAACCCCACTATATCACGGTTACGACTGTAGCCCGTATGCTCCCCAATGGTTCTGTCTTTTGAGTTGTGAATTATAGGGTATACTTGATTGGGCAAAAAGCCCTCTGTTAGCTAAGGTAGACTCAAATTTGTCTCCTTAGATAAACACCACCCCAGGTCTATAAGGACACCTTGGACGACACAATCCATGTGTTGCTGACAAGGATCCTTCGGTCAAGTTGGGTCGACTACCTCTTCTGACTAAGTAGACTAGAGACCACGATAGCCCGGGATGACAAAACCATGGGATCTAGATCGGGCGCGACATTGTTCCCCCAACCACTCACTTTAAGTTAAATAAATGAATTTCATAAATCTAAATTCTAAAACTCCACATGCTATTATTATACGCTACGCACTAAACGACCTAACGACTAGCCTTAATCAAAAGTTCTCTCTCAGCATTGAGAGGGGTAATTAACTATAGGTGCTTGCGCCTATAGGAAACCTGGAACTAGATCTAAAGTCCTCACCAAAATGAGGACAAAATCTCTGGGTAGTGTCTTATCTACTATTCCATCTACCTTCTGAAAATTTCATTGACATTTTTAATCACTCTATTCATTGGAGAGGTCGGTGGCGAATTTTCGGAGCTCACATATATATATTTCATGTATGAAAATAGAAGTTGAAGTATTTTTTATAATTTTTTAATAAAAAATAAGATAACTTGATTTATATCTTTAAAAGAAATTTTATAAAAATATGTGACTATTTTAATGAAATTAGTAAAGAAAATTTTCTTCAATTAGAAGATTTAAATTTAAACAGTATCTTTTAATAATAATTATATTCTATCAGCTCTAGTTTTAACTTTTATTATAAATTTTTTAAAAATAATAGCTAAAAGTCTTATAGTTAAATACAATTGTGATTTTTTTCTGATTTTTAAAAATATAGTAATAAAAATTATTCCAAATACTTTATATATATATATATATATATATATATATATATATATATATATATATATATATATATATATATATATATATATATATATATATATATATATATTCGAAGTCTAGTAAGTGAGATGTCATAAATTTTTTTTTTTCTGAAAGAGGAGATGTCATAATTTGAAAGCGTCCTTCATTTGAGAAAATGTTTGTCCTTTCCAAGTAGTTCGGGAGCTCAACGTGAAAAGATATTTTCTCTTTTATCAAATATATATATATATATATATATATCAAGTTCTTAATATTTTTTTCTGAATGATAAATACTTCCTCCTCCTTCTTATCCTTCTCATTTTAAAAATATTAATATATCAAGTTTTAATTAATTAATTTTAAATTTTTAATATATATAAACACACATTTATAAACACCTAAATCATTTATTAATATTAATTTATAAGCATAAATAATTTAATTACCTTTAAAAAAATTAAGTGATTTTAATCATAAACGTCTATATATTTGTTGTGTCAAGATTAGAAAAGTAGGAGAATTGATACCAGATAAAAGTTTTGTAAAAAAAGTTTGAGAGACAATAGGATTTTATGGAAAACCGAATAAGGAACCACGGATACTTAGAAAAAATTTTACTATCTGAATATTTGTTATAATTATTATTCTGTCTCCAAAGTTGGAGAAGGATAGCTTATAAAAGTAGGTTTTGCTAGAATCTTCACTGGATCAGCGACGAAGGCTTTGCTGGAGGTGGTAGTTTGACGATCCGACGACAATGATCAAATGATATTGGTGCGCAATGGCAATCGCGATGGCGTTGTAACCGCCGGGCGGTATGTGGCGATGGGAGTGGCGGCCGACGGTGAACAATAGTGGTGGACGCGGGACCATGACGGCCGCAAAGGACACCTAATGATAAGGACCGGCGCCACAACCGACGATGGTGACCGCCAATGATAGTGGTGATGAGACCAGCGGGTGTCTGGCACCCATGATGGTCGAGCAATGGCAATCGGCGTGGCGGCGCGCATCCGGCGATCGGCGATAGGCATGGCGGTACCGGGTGGCGGCAATGATGGTAATCTGACGAATGTCGCTGCAACCAACTGCTGACCGGAGGTCGTCGGAGGTGGTGGCTGGTGATCCGACAGCCGGCAGCGCCGCATGGAGACCGATGGGGACGGCAGGCCGATGGCGGGTGGTCAAACGGTCGCGTGGTCTGATTATGGCTTAAGATTCTTCAAGTATTAGAGCTCTCTTCTCTTCAGCTTGATCCCCTCATGTGGAGAATGAGTGGCTATTTATAGATTACGAGAGTGGCATTTATGTAAATACAGGAAAAATCCAAACCACTACATTGGACTGCTCAAAATGATTTCTTTGATTATCATATGTATTTTAAGTATTTGAATATTTCAATGAAGTCAGAATTAAAAGATCTTAGGCTTGTTAGATCTGGTTCGTCAAGACACTCGATTTGACTATAAATATTTCATATTTGGAAACTATTTAGGGATCCACCTGATACCCCAAAATTTTCAATTATATTTTAAGTGTTTGATCCAGGCTACTCTGGACTTAGAATCAGATAGCTCTCGGTCTAATCAAGGTATTTGATAGCAGCTCTATGATGGTCAAAATAGAGTTTGAAAGAGTAAGATTATGATTCTAAGTGATGTTCACATACATCAAGATTCATACTTCAACTAGTAGATTTTCTAATGACATATCAATACTAAATTTTAAATTAATAATTATTGCGTGCTAGAAAACTAGTTGTGGTAGAGTGAAAATTTACGCCTTAACCTTGTTATGAAATCCAGCACACACACACGTATTTAATAGTGAACAAGAAAACTCTAGAAATTTTTACGTGAAAAAATCTCGAAAAGAGGGAAAACCAAGTGGTCTAGCCAGAAGAATCTTCAACTATGTATTTGTTTCAGTACAAAATTTCCGATAACGAGGTTACAAAATTGTACAGAGGGTGACAATGAGAATCCGTAATCGATAACAGCTACATATAGTCACATTCAGTTGAATGTGCTAGTGGTAGCAGATGATGATGAACAGTGAGGATCATTGACTGACGATGAAGGTCGTCATGATGGTGATAGACGGAGATTGACGACGACAAGGATCAGCGGCGGCGGCCGGCGGTGGTGGTTGACAACCGTCGAGTGGTGGCACAATTGTGCTTGGAGAATTTTTAAGCTTTAGAGCTCTCTCCTCTCTCTTGCTTGGGCTCCCTCATGTGAAGAATGAGGGGCTATTTATAGATTGGAGGAGTGACGTTTCTGTAAATACATGCAAAACCTGTACCACTCCACTCCATCGTACGACTCATGATGATTTCCTTGATCATATGATGTATTTTGTGTATTTGAATGCTCAAATGAAGTCGGAATTATGAGATCTTAGGCTTGTTAGATCCGGCTCGTCGAGACGCTCGATTTCACTATAAACACTCTATGTTTGAAAGCTATTTAGAGATTCAACTGATATCCCAAAGTTTCCAATGATATTTTAAGTGTTGACCGCCCGCCAACTTCGGATCGCCTTGCTTTTAACATCAAGATTTGTGCTTAATTAGTAGTATTTTAAGTGTCATATTATTGCTATTTTGGATGATATTATCTCAATCGTCCAAAAATATATATGCAAAATACTTGAAAATAGCAAATTCTTTAATGAAATTTGCGGGTCCATTAATCATACATTTTTAAAGAACAGATCCTCATGGGAGCACAAGATTATGATCACGGAAGTGAGTGCAGGGCCGCAGATGTGTGCAAGTACACACGGGCGCAAGATTACGGGGTTATGGACCCATGGACATAGGCCTAGTGCCCGTGGTGTGCTCGAAGCAGCATGCCCATTGGCTATCAGAGCTCGCCTCATGGACGCTATGATGGAGGGTCAGCGCCGCAGCCGGGTCGCTGGGACGCTGAAGAGGAGCAGCCGTCGCTGAGGGCGGTAAGCTGCCACGCTACGGGCGTAGTGCCAGGGCGAGGGCGGCTTGAGTCGCGACGATCGATTGCACTAACAAATAAAATGGGTCGCTGGAGTGCCCATGAGGGTTTTTTTGTCCGTTTTTGCCCGTTTTGACCCATTTTCACCCGTTTTGGGCAATTTTCAGCAGAATTTTGCTGTTTTTCTTTGATTTTTTTATCTTTTAGTCTCTATAGGGGGTTTATAAAAACTGCCCTAGGGCCAAGGGAGAAGACACACTCCTCATATGCTTGAGTGTTCCTCTTCTTCTTAAGAGGAGTTCGTTCAGAGGCGATCAAGGCTCATAGTTCATATGGAGAGGCTCCAGTTTTCCCTCAAAAGGGTGTCAACTGCCATTGTCGGACCGATTGGGTTTGGAGGTGATCAAGGCCTGTAGTTCATACAACTAGGCTCCAGTTTTCCCTCGAAAGGGGCATCAACTACCTTTGTTGAACCGACAGGGTTCAGAGGCGATTAAAGCCCGTAGTTCATACGGTGAGGCTCCAGTTTTCCCTCGAAAGAGGTGTCAACTGCCTTTGTCGGACTGACCGGGTTCGGAGGTGATCAAGGCCCGTAGTTCATACGACAAGGCTCTAGTTTTTCCTCGAAAGAGGCCTCAACTGCCCTTGTCGGACCGACCGGTTCTGATCGATGATCGCGACGATGGCGGCGGGCGTCGACATCTAGTGGGGGATGACCGCACAATGGTGGTGGGCGAGATGGCCTATGGTTGGCGGACCGGCGGTGATGGTTGGCACGGGTGGTCAACAAGAAGCCAACGAATAGTCGATTGGTCGACGGCAGAATAGCCGGACGACATGAGGATTTTGACCTATCCAGGTTGTTTGTCGAGGTGACGACGTTAACTTGTATGGAAGAGGTCATGGGATGTCCACCAAGGACCTTTTGACCTATCTTATCGCCAAAGTCTTACTTCTTACCTGTATGGAAGAGGTCCGATCTCCTTGGATTGATCATGCTCATTGAGATACAACGTGAGTTGTATATTTCTCGAGGAGGATTAAATGAAGAAGAAACAAACTTGTAAGAAAAATTCATATATTTTTAGAGAGTTAACAAAAGACAATAGGTAGAGATGAAAAGATAAACGGGTAAATTAAAGACTATATTTATGCACCAAGATTACATATAACACTTTTCGTGAGACCCTCCATGTTCTAAGTTTTAGAGAAGATTTTTTCCTCCGGATCTTTGGTCATACTGACGTTGGTCATTTTATAATGAAGTGGGGAGCAAGTCTTTTATAGGAAAAACCCTCTGAGGTACTTCTTTATCATAAAGATTAAAATTCTCGATGTTGAAGGTCACCGAAGGGCGAGGTGGAGCTTGTCTGAGGTAACATGATTGTGTTATTTGTTGGTTTTCACAGACAACTCCAACCCCAATGAGAGTTTGAAATTTCATCTTAAGATGATAATCGAGGATAGACCAAGATTGGTTGGAGGGGTCTTCCAAAGATAACATTGTATGCTGAATTTGACATGACCACTATGAATTGAACTGAGTGAGTGATTTGTTGAGGAAATTCTCCGAGAATAACGGGAAGGGTGATTGTCCCCTCCACTCATACAGGACGATTATCAAACCCATATAACAGTCTTGCAGCGGGTTGAAGTTTTTCCTTAACTAGGCTCATGCTAAGAAAGGTGGAGTAAAATAAAACTTCAACGGAACTCCTATTATCAATCAAAATTCTTTTAACAACATAACAGGATCACCAATCCCGTGACCGATGACAAGAGGATCTTGATGCGTAACTTGGACTCCTAGTGAGTCATTAAAAGTGATGGGATGATTAATACAAGATTTTTTTTAACTCCGACTCTTCAAAGGTGGCGACGAAGACTTGATTAGATAGTAGTGGCCCACTTGCAATCGTTTCAATTTCTCTAACTATTTGGTGGCTATTATGTTATTTCTGTGATGATTGTCCCGATTGCCCCCAGTTGGAGTTATGTTTGCTTGAGCTGGTTGTTTTGCACAAATTGACATAGATATCTTGGTTGAATGAGCCTCTCAATTTCTTCTTTAAGTTGTTTACATGCCTAAGTAGTATGTCCATGACTTCGATGGAAGTGATAATATTGCTCCTGATTTCTTGAATTTGATTTCAGTGGATGTGGCCACTTGATGGTCTCTTCGTCTCGAATAGCCAACAAGACGTTAACACGAGATGTGTTCAGCGGCGTGTATTCCAATCGTGGTTCGCACCGTTGATGCGAGGGCCATGGAGGGAGATCATGACTGCCTTGTTGCATCTTCTGATAGGATTGTTGATGTGTTTCTAAAGCACTCTTACGTTTTCCTGTGGATTGTTCAAATTATTTTCGATGGGCATTAACAGTCTCATCAGCAGAAATTTACGCTTCCACATGGTGAACCAAGTCAGCATATGAGCGGACCATATCTCGCATTAGTGACGAGTAGAAAGGCCTAGGACGGAGCCCTCCAAGAAAAACTCCTCTCAGTAATTCAGGTCTACCCTAGGTATTTGGCGAGGAGAATCTCTGGAAGTATTCTTTAAGTGATTCACCCTCATTTTAACAAATGCTGGAGAGATGAGAGGAAACTTTAATGATCCTTCGATTTGCAATGAACTATTCTACAAAAATCTTGTCGAGTTCATCAAAGGTATGGATAGATTCCCTTGGGAGGGAGTAGAACCAAGTGCGAGCTTGCCCCTTGAGGGTAACTGGAAAGACTTGACAAAGCAGTGTGTCAGGAGCTCGTTGGATATGCATGATAGTCATGTAATGGTCGATATGTTCATATGGGTCAGTTGCCCCATCATAGGAATCAATGCTCGGAAGCTTGAAACCTACAGGAATAGGATGTTCAAGAATAGCTTCAGCTAAAGGTGAAGACTCCTCATAGCCGCGGTGAGGGGGAGGATGATTTCTGTCTTCAAGGTAAAATTAGTCTTGTATTAAGCATCATAATTCTGCACGCATAACATGTCAGTGGAGTCAACAGGAGGAGAATATGCTAAGCTACCAACAATAATTGGTGGATTAGTAGTCGGTTGAGCTGCACGTGATGGATGAGTAGAACTAGCAATGTCGAGAGATCGATCCGTCTCTACGAGAGAATTTCGTGTCAAGGAGATTAGCATTTTGACCTCCCACTGCTAATGATCGATCTTGGGGGAGATGTGTTTGCCGTGGTAGTGGCTGTTATGTTCCTCGCAAAAGTCGGATCATCTCATTTTGAGACTCTTCCATTCGGCGCACACGATCTTCTAAAGAGATTCCTGTCGCGCCTTCACCGACAGGGTCACGCCTATCAGGGGGAAGTGAGGCAGAAGCTTGGCATCCTTGGTTCAAGGATTGGTTTCGAGAGTGACGGGAGTTGGAGCGGGAGGCTCCATTATTACTGTATTCTATTGCTATACTGTGGGTGTTCACGGAAATTATGATTGAGGGGTTCTTTTCCCACATAGGGCGTCAAACTGTTGCGTGCTAGAAAACCAGTTATGATAGAGTGAAAGTTTATGCCTTAGCCTTGTTATGAAATCCAGCATACACACAGGTATTTAAATAGTGAACAAGAAAACTCCAGAAATTTTTACGTGGAAAAATCTCGAAAAGAGGGAAAAATCACGGGGCCTAGCCCAGTAAGAATCTTCAACTATGTATTTGTTTCAGAGTACAAAATTTCTCGATAACGAGGTTACAAAATTGTACATGAGAAGGGCTGACAATGAAAATCTCAGAATCAGATAACAACAGCCATATAGTCACATTCAGGTTGTAACAGTTGTTAGTGGTAGCAGATGATGATGAACAGCGAGGATCAGTGATTGACGATGAAAGTCATCATGATGGTGACCGACGGAGATTAGCGACAAGGATCAATGGCGGTGGTTGGCAATGGCCGGTTGTTGACAACCGTCAGTGGTAACCTGTGGAGGATTTTCAAGCTTTAGAGCTCTCTTCTCTCTCTTACTTTTATGCCATTTGATGACTTCCCTCTCCCATTTATAGCCGTTGGAAGTCAACATTAGCTTTCGGCGATGATTTCGGCAGCTCCATTTCATTTGAGGAAAATTCCCTTTGGCGGATTCTACATTTTTTAGCGCACTTCCCCGTCATTCTGCGTAAACACACAGTAAATCACTTTCTTTATCAATTTATAAATTAATAGAGTACGTGTGCTAGGGGTTAGAGTTGTATGGTTAGACATTTGTTTGGGATTTGATTTTTAGGTTTGTGTTGGTGTTGCGGTTTAGGTGTTAAGTAGCCAATAGTAGTATTAATTAGGGTGTCGATTAATATAAATTTCTCATTATTCATATAACTTATTTTGTAAGAATGAATAGAGAATTTGTTTCGTTGATTCTTTTCTATGGAGGCAAACTGAGTATCGATGAACAATTCAAACCAAGTTATGTGGGAGGTCGAAATCGTCAGTTAAGGTTCAGTGTCACAGCACCTTACGGAATTGAAGCAACGAATAATGAGAAGCTTGCACATTGATCCAGAGAGCTACATAGTCACTCTAACAGGTCGTTATCCAGTGGGTAGCGGATTTATAGCATCTATAATATCTGACGATGATGTTTGCAAAGTTACACTTGACGAAGCTTCCCGTCAGATGTTGGTGTTGTATGTCGAAGTGGAAGATGTTAATATTACATCCACATCAACTGATCCGGTAGAAAGGTCAGTAGATATACCGCTAACACATACACAGGATTTCATCGCACAAGCACCTCCGGGGATACAATGCAGCTTTGATGAGTTGATTCTCAGGTAGTATATCATCAAAATTTATCTGATTATACTTATAATAATTAATATGATAATTTGTTGCTCAACTTATAAGTTATGTGGCAGTGATGATGCTGTCCATCGTTCGGATGAACCGTATGTGCCTCGAGTCTTTCTCGAAGATGAGTATCGGTATGAGTAGTGGCTCAAGTGAGTCCGGCGAGAATATTAGTGATGATGACTGCATTCGGGTTAGAAGCTCACGTGCTTGAGAATATAGATCATAATCTGGCGAAAAATTACTCATTTCATAATATTGACGGAGAGTCATATGTTGTCCACAAACGAGTATGCGGATGTGTGAAACTGAGGGAGTGGGGAACGATTTTTACTTTGGCGACCCATCCGATGAAACGCCTACAGATGAAATTGAAATTCCAAATGACCTTGTTGATGGTATGTGTTTTGCAAGTAAATAGAGTTTGTAATTTGCTATTGTTGGGTGGTGCATAGTAAATAATGTTCAATTCCAAACAGTTACTTTTAACCAGAAAAATTACACGGTTGTATGTGTACAGCACGATAGTCCTAGAAGGCCCTGTATGTGGCATTTGCATTGTAGCAGTAGCAGACGATTAGGGGGTGCTTGGAGAATATCAAGAGTTAGTGAAAATCATAGATGTGTCAATGCAGTAAGTGCATCCGGTCATCGGCCGTGTAGTTCAAAATTCATAGCGTACTTCATCATACCTGTGATCAGGCACTAGATTGATCTGAAGCCTAGAGAGATTATAGGTAGAATGGAGTCAAAATTTATTGTTAAAGTTTCGTATATGAAAGCATGGGATGCAAGGTGTAAGGCAATAAAAGCAATATTCGGCAACTGGGAAGAGTCCTATAGGACTCTCAGTCTTTATATGGAATCAATTTGTAGCACTTTACCTGGTACAGTCTACAGAATTCAATCTACCACTACACAACATTTTAGAGACTTTTTTGGGCTTTTGGACCTTCAATAATGGGATGGAGTTGTTGCAGACTAGTGTTGAGCTTAGACGGTACTTTTTTGTTGGGCAAGTATCGTGGTACATTATTAACAGTTGTAGAAATCGACGACAATAATGGGTTGTTTCCTCTAGCTTTTGCTATTGTGGAATCAGAGAATGTTGATTCGTGATTGTGGTTCTTGCTGTGCTTGCATGATGTGTTGCCCGTAGTGTCAACTAGACGTGATTTATGCATAATATCTAATAAACATGCTGGTTTGTTACATGGATGCAAAGAGATTTTTCCGTGGGTAGCTCATAGACATTGTTTGCGCCATTTACGTGAAAATTTTAAAAAGGTCGTACGCAGGTTGGGGATTGGTGATGTTGAGTTTCTATGCCAAAAGATGTATATGACAGGTAATACTGATGATATTCGTCAGTTCAACCGTTTAATGTTAGATATTAAAAATGTCAAAGAAGAAGCGTACAATTAGCTTGTAGAGCGTGACCCTGTAAAATGGTCCCTTGTGCACGATGGTGGTATGCGTTATGGGACAATGACGATGAATGCATCTGAGTGTTTTAATGGTGTTCTGAAACGGGCACGTGGTTTACCGATTCGTTTTAATCCCTGCTATCTATTACAACTTAGTAGCCTTGTTCATGAAAGCGGTTACCCGATACTGTGAGGAAGTCGCTTGTCTATTTATACTCAAAGGATCTCCATAGTTACGATATCTAAAGGGAGGCAAGACATTTCCACGAACGTAAATATCAACCCACGTGAGATGCGAGGTTTTGAGTCGTCCGATCATTCAGAGTTGATTTACTAGATAATGACCTCTGTCATTATAATTATGGCAGAACGATCATATATCATTGTCCATGCCCACATGTGATTGCTGCATTAGGATTTAGATGGTTGAACCATCTCACGTGTGTGTCACAGTACTACACTCGACAGCTGTATAAGCTGACATACATAAATGAATTTCATACTCTACCATATCGTTCTGATTGGCCATCTCTCAGTGTAGAGCATGGATTAGTCGCGTTTCAGCCACCTAACTTTCGTAGAATGTCAGGCCGACATCGTACGAATAGATTCAAAACACAATGGATGAAAATGTAGGTAGCAGTAGCAGAACTTGTAGCATATGCAAAACAGCTGGTCACTACAGGTCATCGTGCCCTCATAATATTAACAGTCGACGGTACATTTTCCAATAGGATAATGCTTATCTTTCTCTTTCCGGTTGTAATGCACTACTTAGATTTTACAATATTAACACTATTATATTTGCGGTTCTTTTCTGACAGGTACGATGGCAGAGGAGCACCACCCGCCAGCTAGACATCGGCGACATAGCCATGCTAGGGCACCATCAGCTGCGTGATCATCCATCTCGTGCACGACCCTGAGAGTGCGATTCCACGCAGAACACCGAGGAAGAAGTTGTCCTGCGGTTTAGGGTTTAGGTAATACTTTTGTGTTCGTACGTTTTATTTATCTGTTCCATTACAAACTTGAGAGTCGTGTACACGTTAAATTTGGTTATGTCATAATAAACTTCTTATTATTTGTCCATTTCTAAAATGAATTGGTTAACTTCATATGATTGTCATCCATTAAACTATTATCAACTTGATGCGGTCACGAACCATTTCAAGCCCTAAACCATGACACTGTTACTTATTTAGGAAAAAATCACACCTTAAAAAAATAACCTGAAGCCAGTCTCCCAGGGCGATTGGCTTCACATCTTAAAAAATTAACACGAGCCAACAAGCGGTCCATATCTGACGCACTAATTGGGTGGCCCGGCGGTCATCGCCAATTAGTAGCGGTACAATTCACGTGTACGACCACGCCGGGCCGGAACGGCGTGCGTGTGTCACTCACTAATTGGTATATACCTATTCTTAAATTTTTTTATTAATACTTAATTACCTAATTAAGCTTCTAACCATACTTAATTTAAAAAAATTGCCTTTAGATTTCTTCTCTTTATATTTCGACTTATTTTTCTTTGGTTTTATTTATTTCTTCTCACTTCAAAAATAATTTTAAGTATTATTGATTTTTGAATTAAGGGGCATTTACATACATAGCACACAATTCTTATATATTTACATATCTAACATTTAGAGTTTAATATTCATAAATACAACACCAAAATTTTACTATTACATCAAAATAACACCATTATTTATTTTTTATGCATAGGAAAAAATGCTAATTTTATTAATATCAAAGTTTAGGTGTATGTAAATATATAAGTAGTATATGCTATGTATATAAATTTCCCATAAATTAATTGTATATGTTTCTCACCAAAATTATAATAAATTAATTTTTTTAGGAAAATAGTTATTGCATCAGAAATTCATGACATATGGTGCAAAATCTTTGAGTTTTATTTTGTAGGAAAATCTAGCATACACATAGATAATTAAAAAAAATATGAGTAACATCAGAATTTTAATGTAAAAAAGCCTTAGAAAAGAGAAAAAAAATCAAAGGGCTTAATCTTATTTAAATAATTCACTATATATTTTGAATTACAAAGCTTTGCTTTTAGAGGAGATGGAATTATAAAATTGTATGTAAAAATTAGGCAATAATAACTTTAAAAGGAAGTTATAAGATTAATATGGTGGTGGCTAGGCTGTTACGACCACTAATGGTGGTTGACGATGACTATCGTAGATGGATAATGATTGTTAATGGTGAATAACTACATGCTTCCAAGCATAATTCCTCATCTCTCTTCCAAGCCTCTTTGGCTCCCCCTGTCATGTTGAAAATGCAGATTTATTTACAGAATTTTGTGAATTCTATGTTGATAACTTTAACTAAAATCTCAAAACACTTCATCGTACAATCCATATTAATTTCCTTGATTATAAATGATTTCTTGAGAGTTTAAGTGTCTTCACGACTTTTTATTTGAGCAGTCTTGAGCTCATTAAATTTCTCTCATCCAACTATTCAATTTGGTTATATGCACGTTAGATTTAGAAAATCATTTGATCATTTTATTAATTCCTAGAAGTTTTTAATTGCACATTTGAGTTTTGAAGCTTGATTTGAGCTCATTTAGATTCATTCTTGATATTAGTGGATTCATCTCTATATAAAATTTAGATAATCTCAATTTAATTCTTAAAAATTTATTACATATATCACCTCAAGATTTGAACTTGATCTTATAATATTTTATTTGATATATCAATAGTTAGGACATTAATTTTCAAAAATTAAAACAATATGTACATTAAATTTTAATCATAAATATTTCTATATTTCTCTAATAATTATAAATATGCTTACATAGAAGTATGAACCAAGTTGTATTAAAAAAACATGTCCAATCAAAGAGACCCTCTACTAATAATAAAGGACATAAATGTGCCACAAATAGATGAGCAAAGTTCTATTTGAGTTTCCTCTTTAACAAAAATACAATCCCCCTTAACTACTTACAAAATAATTATAGAGGCATATTCAAGATAATACATGACTTGAGATGAATGTTGAACACGATAAAGAAACTTCTAACACTCTTTATAATTTTTTTTTTGAAAGTGAATCTTAAGAAGTGTTCTTAAGAGTCATTCATGAGAGGCCATTCTGAGAAGCATGGATGACCAATTGAAGCATACTTTTGCATCAAATTAATCATTAATTTGGTAGACATTAAGATGGCAAATATTATATCAAATCTTCAAATGAACTTCTCAATTAACATCAATCTCTTGAAAATTGCTATACGGAAGGGATCTCCCCTTAGGTACCTTGTCCTTTAATGGTTTTTTTATTCCTTATATAACCTAACTAAATAGATCATGCTCTAAAAGTATAAAAAGGTACATTAGACATTTTTTTAAAAAAAATGTATGAATTAAGAATTAAATGAGCTTAATGGAGTAGTCTTGTTTGTTGTATAAGATGTTGAAATCTAAGAAATATCTAGTTATATAACTTAATATATATAGATGTATATATGTGTGACATTTTTTATTTATCCTAAATGATAATTATAAGTCCATTTATTTTGATTTATCCAAACTAAACTAAGCTATCAAATGAAGTCAATCAACAAAATAAGTTAATCCATGTCATAATATGTATACATCATGTAGTCATCAAAATTTAAACTATTTTTATGTTGATTATATTTAATTTGAGCAGGTATCTAAATCGAATGTATGCCAGCATCTCATGAATATTGAGAGGCTTTTTTTAATATAATCCCAATCTATATAAACATAGTTTTTATTGATGAAGATATTCAAATATATAAATATAATAGCATGTGGCTCTTTATTTATAAAGTTCTTAAAAGCTTACATTTTAAGCTACAATTTGCTCTCAAAATGTTGCATTAGTTCAATTTGAGTTGAACATTCAAAGATGACACAACACATTCATCAAAGCTTGTCATGACCTACATAAGGCTTCAAGAGGATTGGCTTTGGGCATTGTTAATCTCTGGGCTCCGAAAATTCACCACCGACCTCTTCAATGAAAAGAGTGTTTAAGTATCAGTGTAATTTCCAGAAGGCAGATCGAATAGTAGATAAGACACTACCCAGAGATTTTACCCTCATTTTGTGAAGACTTTAGATTTGGTTCCAGGTTTCCTATAGGCGCAAGCACCTATAGTTAATTACCCCTCTCAGTTCGAGAGATAACTTTTGATTAAGGCTAGTCGTTATGTCGCTTAGTGTGTAGCGTATAGTAGCAGAATGTGGAGTTTTGAAATTTAGATTTATGAAATTCATTATATTTAACTTAAAGCGGATGGTTGGGGGAACAATGATGTGCCCAATCTAGATCTCATGGTTCCTATCCCTCGCATTAGTCTACTTAGTAGGAGGAACAATCAAGGATCCTTATCAACAACACATGTGTTACATCGTCTAAGAAATCCTTGTAGACCTGTGGTAGTGTTTGTCTAAGGAGACAAGCTTAAGTCTACCTTAGATAACATTGATCTTTATGCCTAATCAAGTATACCCTATGGTTCACAACTCAAAGGGCAGAATCATTGAGGAACATACGAGCTACAGTCGTGACTGTGATATAGTGGAGTCATTTGGTGGCAACCACCCGATCAGAGGACTTTGATCGTAATTGCATCATGTGGAGCCTACTAGTCAAGCCACACAGTCAAAGAACACGGGCCACGTCCTTGCTGGCATGAGATTGTTTGAGAGTAAATATAGTGGTGTACTTGATTTGACTTTGGCTCCTTTGTGAGCTAGAGTTTTCTTAATTTATCACCTCTGACAAATAATTACGGAAGATGGATTAATTGAATTTTGTTTTAAATTTTTAATATTGAATTTCACTTAGACATTTATAGCTCAATAATATTTTAAATTCTGCATTTAGATTAAGATTCAATCTAAGTTAATTTACTTTGAAATTATAATCATATTTTGGTTGAAGTATCCCCTCTCGTTAAAATTTTTCATTTAACACAGCCATCATCGGGGTGATTTATTATTTCGCTATTTCAGATCCTGTCGACTCAATTGATTTAATAATAGAGAATCAGATCTGTTGTCATATGACAGAATTAGCTTCTCAAATATTTTATTAGGTTGAAGATATTATAAAAATATCATTAGATTTTTAGGTTTTGTTAACCCAACCCAGTCCTAAGACCCAACAGGGAATCAACCCACACAACATCCTCAGACACTAAGTTTAAGCATTCAACATAGTATCGGGGTCCATGTGTATTTGATTCAGCATTAATTTAAACTTAAGGGATTTGTATAATATTACTTGTTTTAATTGAATTTCATTGCAAGTATAAATTTTTAGATAAAATTTTGACAGTATTTCGGTAGCCTCCCGGCGTCGTCCTCACACAGGGGGCTCGGCCTGCCCACCATGCCAAAAAAGGCATATATGGGTGGTGTAATGCATCCTCCCACTATGTCAAGAAAGATATGTATGGGTCTTTGAAGTACCTGTATGAAGCGCATATTTCCCTATCACGCCAATAAAGGCATGTATAGGTACTTATATATTCACAATATCAAGTTAAAATATTAATTTTAGCTTTATTGTTGAATTTTTATTAAGTAGTTTATGAATCATGTCAGTATAAAGATTTGACAGCATTTCAATAGAATTCTGTCATCCCAGAGGGCTACTGCATGTTAAGTGCCCACCCAATAATAAAGGCGTATCGAGGTATAAACCATGGCCTGAATGTGCCTTCCCACCATGCCAAGAAAAGCATGTATGGGGCTCTAGATTCCCCAACACCAAGAAAGATGCGGGTACATCATACACACCGCAATAATAGTTAAAATAATAATTTTATATCGCATCATACTATCAAGCTATGTGGGTCTCCATGTCTGTGAAGTTTGGCAAAGATCCAAGATCGCCCCTCATATAGGGCTACTCGAGAGCCCGCCCACCACACCAAGAAAGACGTCGCGTATAAACCACAACGTGAATGCTCATTTCCATCATGCCAAGAAATGCATGAGTATCTAACTTCGAAATAGATTTTCTCTCCACACCAAGAAAGGAGTGTACAGGTACTTATAGACATGCAAGCAAGTACAGGTTTCCCCGCCATGACAAAAAGGCATGTACGGGTACTTATAGTCAACAAGCAAGTACAGATTTCCCTCAATGCCAAGAAAGCCGTGTACGGGTACTTATAGTAAATACATGCTTTGGGTGAGCACCTGCGCGAAGCACGAAGCATGCGATGTGCACGCTGAAGGCCCGGAAGGAGCTACCACGATGCACTGTGGAGCCACGCGTAGGGCGACATGAAGGCAGACCGCCATTTCTCGCAGTCAACGATTGTTTCCAAAAACTCACAGAACTATAGACAAATGAATGGGGAGAGAGAGAGATAAAGAGAGAGAGAGAGAGAGAGAGAGAGAGAGAGAGAGTGAAGGAGCTTGGGCTGAAAGAAGGAGGGGAAATGAAAAAGTTAGGTTTAGGATTTTAAGAGAGATATTTATAGGATTTATATTTTTTATTATTTTATTTGCCATAATTTGGATTTTCGTGTCGACATCATCACATAGACAATATATATGTCAATTCTAGGTTACTCGATGTTCGACGAATACCGCTTTGCATCCCATTTGGTTCAAGTCGCCAAATCGGGTCAATTTCTCAAATTTATGATTGTTTCTTCCGCTCGCTCGATATTAACGCAGACTCGTTCGAATTGAGCGTAGACACTCTTATTTAATAGGTTTTGACATTTTGATGCTAACAGAGAGATCAATTTCATGAACGGAGGTCGCTTGAGCAATGTCGCGGCTCCCCGGCCTCGATATGCATGTCAGCGCATCGGTGGCCCTCCTTCTTGATCGGTCGACCGTCGAATTATGCAAAAGATGCTATTTTGATCAATTTTGAAGTTTTGAACGTGATGGTGAAGTCCGTTCATTGATCGAATGTCGTTTCAACTGATTTCATTGTCGAGTGTATATGATTTGCGTGTTGTTGCCGATATTCACGCAAACTCATTTGAATTGGCGAGCCTCATTTGATAGGTTTTGACGCGTTTCAACGCTAACTAGTAATTAATTGAACGGAGATTATTTGGGCCGCAGCCTTCGACTCGATATGTATCAACGACCCTCTTTCTTGATGAGTCGACCATCGAATTATCTGGATGTATATTTTCAATTTTGACCCTCTCTCTTGATGAGTCGATCATCGAATTATCTAAGATGCCTACTATATTTATTTATTTATTTATAAAAACTATAATATATGTATGGAAATCTTTCATATATATTTTTTAAATTTTATTATTTCATATATGAAAATAGAAATTGAAGTATTTTTTAATAAAAAATAAGGTTACTTGATTTATATCTTTAAAAGAAACTTTATAAAAATATGTAATTATTTTGATGGAATTTGTAAAACAAAAAAATTCTTCAATTAGAAGATTTAAATTCAAATTATATTTTTTAATTTCTAATCACAAACATTAATTTTTATTCTAGTTGAGATTTAAACTCAAATTCTTTAAGAGTCTGTTTAGGAAAGATGTAATTTTTTAAAATGCTTATTATAAAGTTGATGTGAAAAAAATAGTTTTCAAAAAATTATTTTGTGTCTTATAAATATTTTCAAAAAATTTAAATAACAAACTTTCTCATAACTGAACACATTCTACCACCTCAAGTTCTAAAAATAGCTTTTATCATAAAATTTTCTATAAAGCAAAGCTAAAAATTTATAGTCAAATACAATTATTATTATTTTTGGCTGATTTTAAAAAATAAAAGTAATCAAGATGCTATTTCAAACACATCATATATATATATATATATATATATATGATCAATGCATAGATTGTTAGAGTAAACATAATACAGACTTGATTTGACTTTCTACTCCTCATGAGCTAGAGTTTTCTTAATTTATCACCTCTGACAAATAATTACGGAAGATGGATTAATTGAATTTTGTTTTAAATTTTTAATATTGAATTTCACTTAGACATTTATAGCTCAATAATATTTTAAATTCTGCATTTAGATTAAGATTCAATCTAAGTTAATTTATTTTGAAATTATATTCATATTTTGGTTGAAGTATCCCCTCTCGTTAAAATTTTTTATTTAACACGTACCATCATCGGGTGGTTTATTATTTCGCTATTTCATCCTGAACTCAATTGATTTAATAATAGAGAATCAGATCTGTCATATGACAAAATTAGCTTCTCAAATATTTTATTAGGTTGAACATATTATAAAAATATCATTAGATTTTAGGTTTTGTTAACCCGAACCCAGTCCTAAGACCCAACCGGGAATCAACCCACACAACATCCTCATTAAAAGTTTAAACATTCAATATAGATCCATGCATGTATTTGATTCAGCGTTAATTTAAACTTAAGGGATTTGTATAATATTACTTGTTTTAATTGAATTTCATGCAAGTATAAATTTTTAGATAAAATTTTGACAAGATTTTGGTAGCTCCGGCCGCCCCTCATATTGGAGCTACCGCCCACTATGCCAAAAAAGGCATATATGGGTGGTGTAATGCGTCCTCCCACTACAAGAAAGATATGTATGGGTCTGTACAGAAAGCGCATATTTCCCTATCACGCTAACAAAGGCATGTACAGGTACTTATATATTCACAATGTCAAGTTAAAATATTAATTTTAGCTTTATTGTTGAATTTTTATTAAGTAGTTTATGAATCATGTCAGTATAAAGATTTGACAGCATTTCAACAGAATCCCGATGTTATCCTCGTATAGAGGGCTACTTCGGGTATGTTGGGTATGCCCACCACGCCAATAAAAGCATGTATCGGAGGGATAAACCACGGCCTGAATGCGCCTTCCCACCATGCCAAGAAAAGCATGTATGGGGCTCAGATTCCCCCCCCAACACCAAGAAAGGCGTGTACGGGTACATCATACACACCTGCAATAATAATTAAAATAACAATTTTATATCGCAGCATAGTTTACTATCAAGCTATGTGGGTCTCCATGTCGGTGTGAAGTTTGGCAGCATCCCGGCATCGTCCTCGTATAGGAGGTTACTTCGGGTATTCTGAGCCTGCCCACCACACCAAGAAAGGCGTGCATGGGTGGTATAAACCACAACGTGAATGCTCATTTCCATCATGCTAAGAAATCCATGTATGAGTATCTAAGGTACCTACTGAAATAGATTTTCTCTCCACACCAAGAAAGCTGCAGACAGCAAGATTTATGTATTACGCAGCATGCGTTTCCGCCACGCATGACAAGAAAGGCACGTGACTACTTATAACAAGCACAGATTCTCAATAC
The DNA here is from genome assembly GCA_021442155.1 of Cymbidium sinense. Lineage (NCBI taxonomy): Eukaryota > Viridiplantae > Streptophyta > Magnoliopsida > Asparagales > Orchidaceae > Cymbidium > Cymbidium sinense. Next base: position 109,177,845 of record CM038225.1, read on the forward strand.
CAAGAAAGCCGAAACGGTAATTATAGTAAATACATGCTTCGGGTGAGCACGGGTGTGCGTGGGGAGACGCGTAGGCGCGCGTTAACATCATGGCCTTCAGAGTGCACGCTGAGTCTGCCACATGCACCGTGGGGCGCTCACGCGTGCACAAGGGGCGTCCGCGGGGTGCGACATGAATAGTGCATCCGCTACAGTGTTTTGCTGCAGTGTCAACGATTGTTTCACGCTAAAAACTCTACCAGTATAGCAATGAGTGAGAGAGAGAGAGAGAGAGAGAGAGAGAGGAAGAGACCGTGAAAAGGAGATGTGTGGGCTTGGGCTGCGAAAGAAGGAGGGGAAATGAAAAAGTTAGGTTTAGGATTTTAAGAGAAATATTTATAGGATTTATATTTTTTATTATTTTATTTGCCATAATTTGGATTTTCATGTCGACATCATCACATAGACAATATGTATGTCGATTCTAGGTTACTCTGATGTTCTGGACGCAACGGCATAGTCCGTTTTGCTATCGGAGGCCATTTGGTTCAAGTCGGCGTCAAATCGGGGTCAATTTCAGTTAAAATTTGCGCATTGTTGCTTTCGTTCGCTCGATATTAACGCAGACTCGTCCGAATTGAGCGTTGACACTCTTATTTAATAGGTTTTGACATTTTGACGCTAACAAAGAGATCAATTTCATGAACGGAGGTCGCTTGAGCAACGTCGCGGCTCCCCGGCCTCAATATGCATGTCAGCGCATCGGTGGCCCTCCTTCTTGATCGGTAGACCGTCGAATTATGCAAAAGATGTTATTCTGATCAGTTTTGAAGTTTTGAACGCGATGGTGAAGTCCGTTCATCGATCGAATGACGTTTCAACTGATTTTTGGTATTGTCGAGTGTATTTCAGCTCCGATTTGCGTGTTGCTTTATCTGATTGCTCGATATTCACGCATACTCATTTGAATTGAGCGCGAACAGTCTCATTTGATAGGTTTTGATGTTTCAACGCTAACGGAGTAATTAATTTTGTGAACGGAGATTGTTTGGGCAATGTCGCAGCTTCCCGAGCTCGATATGCGTTATCAACGACCCTCTTTCTTGATGAGTCGACTATCGAATTATCTCAGATACCTATTTTGATCAATTTTGACCCTCTCTCTTGATGAGTCGATCATCGAATTATCTAAGATGCCTACTATATTTATTTATTTATTTATAAAAACTATAATATATGTATGGAAATCTTTCATATATAATGAAAATAGAAATTGAAGTATTTTTTAATAAAAAATAAGGTTACTTGATTTATATCTTTAAAAGAAACTTTATAAAAATATGTAATTATTTTGATGGAATTTGTAAAACAAAAAAATTCTTCAATTAGAAGATTTAAATTCAAATTATATTTTTTAATTTCTAATCACAAATATTAATTTTTATTCTAGTTGAGATTTAAACTCAAATTCTTTAAGAGTCTGTTTAGGAAAGATGTAATTTTTTAAAATGCTTATTATAAAGTTGATGTGAAAAAAATAGTTTTCAAAAAAATTATTTTGTGTGTCTTATAAATATTTTCCTTTTTGAAAAATTTAAATAACAGTTTTCTCATAACGAACACATTCTACCACCTCAAGTTCTAAAAAATAGCTTTTTATCAAAAAAATTTCTATAAAGCAGCTAAAAAATTTATAGTCAAATACAATTATTATTATTTTTTGGCTGATTTTAAAAAATAAAAGTAATCAAGAAGCTATTTCAAACACATCATATATATATATATATATATATATATACTGATTGTTGATCTCAATGCATGTGTCATAAGTTAAGTCGAACTCATGAGATGAATTTCGACGAACTTCAGAGCGGAAATCAGAGCTGAAATGCACTATATATCGCTAAAATCTGCCGAAATGATCTCCGATCGACGAACGGTCTTTGTTATCGCGTTCAGAACTTCGAAATTAAATAGAATATACATCTTGAACAATCCGACGGTCGATCGATCAGAAAAGAGGGTTGTTGATGGGCCGACATGTATATCAAGGTCAGGAAGCCGCGACGACTCCCAAACGATTTTCGTTGGCGAAATTGATTGTACCGTTAGCGTCGAAACGTCGAAACCTATAACATGAGAATGTTCATGCTCAATACGGACGAGTCTGTACGAAGGTCGAGTAGCCGGAATCGACAACATGCAAATTAGAGCTGAAATTGACCCGATTCGACGCCAACTTGAACCAAACGACTTCCGATCATGAAACGAAGTGCGCAGTTGCATTCAGAATATTAAAATAACCTCATATCAACAAATTTATTGCCTATCTACTAATGTCAGTGCAAAAATCTCGATTATGGCTAATTAAATAATTAAATAAAGAAAATCCTATAAATACTCACTATAATCCTAACCACGTACCCCATAACCTTGAAACTCCCACAACGTTGCTCGAGCTCCCACGCACGTAAGCAAAGCTCCCATCCCGTCTTCTGGTGCCCCTCCTCCCATTCAACAAGCAAAGCCCGCCGTCATTCCGCGGGTGAGCTCTTCCGTGCCTCTCACATTCAGCGTAACATCCGCATTCGCACATCCCAAATACAGCCACCTGGCGGTCGCAGCGATGGTGCTCATGGCGGTGCGGCGCTGCCGATGCCCGCGTGATGCGCGCCCAAGCCGCACGAGGTATGTGTTAAAATATAAGTACTCGTATGTCTTTCTTGACACAGCGAGGAAAGCTGTGCTTGTTTGCGAGTATATAAGTACCCGTACATGCTTTTCTGGCATGGCAGAAAAATGTGTTTCACGCAGCTTAGAGCCCTATGCATGCCTTTCTTGACATGGTGGAATGACCCATTCAGGTCCTGATTTATACCACTCATACACGTCTTTCTTGGCGTGGTAGATAAAGATACAGGCGACCCTGCACGGACAACCGAGATATTGCCGAAATGCTGCTAAATTTTCACACCCCATGAGACCTAAATAACTTGACATAAAGTCAGACTACAATATAAAATTAATGTTTAAACTGATATTGCATGTGTATTAGTACCCATGCACGCCTTCTTTGCATGGGCGGAAATCATTTCACCTGGTGCCAGCCTCATACATGCATTTCTTAGCATGGTGGAAAGACACGTTCGACTGTGGTATTTATACCACCCATACATGTCTTTCTTGGCTTGGTGGGAAGGCCTAGCATACCCGAGATAGTCCCCTACACGAGGATGACACCTGGATGTTGTTAAACTTTTACATCAACATGAAACCTAAACAACTTAATATAAATGCAACTACAAAGCAAAAATTGATTATTTTTTTTTTAAACTTGACATTGCAAGTATATAAGTATCTGTACATACCTTTCTTGGCATGGTGGGGAAATTTATGTTACATGCAGATGCTTCAGAGACACATACATATCTTTCTTGGTATTATTGGATGACACATTCAACCGTGGTGTTTACACCACCCATACATATCTTTCTTGGCATGGTGGGAAGGCCCAACCCCCGTTGTGGCCCCTTATGTGGGGATGACGTCGGGAGGGTCAAATCGTCAAAATTTCATCTAAAATCTTAAAGTTGCAATAAAACTCAATCAAAATAGGTAATAATATTTGAATCTCTAAAGTTAAATCAATTTTAAATTAAATAACCTTCATGGGCTCGACAATCAATGCTTAAACTTAGTAAGTGGGGATGCTGCGCGAGTTGACTCCCGGTTGGGTCTTTGGATCAGGTCCGAGTTAACAAAACCTAAAAAATTCAATTATTATAATAATTTCAACTTATTAAAATATCTGAGAAGCTAATTCTGTCATATGATAGATCGATCCTCATTATTAAACTAATAGAGTTGATAGGATCAAACAATAAACTAAATAATCAAGCAAACTCATATACCCCGATGATGGCTGTACTGAATAAAGATTTCAACCGAGGGGATACTATTATCAACATATGTTCAAAATTTGAAATATTATCAAAATTTTATCTAAAATCTTAAACTTGCAATAAAACTCAATCAAAATAGGCAACACTATTCAAATCTCTAAAGTTAAATTAATTTTGAATTAAATAACTCGCATGGTCCCCAACACTACACTGAATACCTAAACTTAGTGTTTGAGGATGCGAGGGTTGACTTTCAGTTGGGTCTTAGGATCGGATCCGGGTTAACAAAATTTAAAATTTTAATTATTATAATAATTTCAACTTATTAAAATATTTGAGAAGCTTCTGTCATATGATAGTAGATTTGATCCTCTATTATTAAATTAATATAGTTTATAGGATCTGAAATAATAAACTAAATGATCAAGCAAACTCATATACCCCGATGATGGATGCGTTGAATAAAGATTTCAACTGGAGAGGATATTATCATCAATATATGTTCAAAATTTCAAGTCAAGTTAATATAAGTTAAATATCAAACTAAATAAAAAATCTGATATGTCATCAAGCTACAAATCACTAATTGAAAATCACCAACATAAAAACTTAAAGTAAAGCTCATTATATCCATATTCCATAATTGTTTATCGATGTGATAAAAAAAAATTCTAGCTCACAACGGAGCCAATGTTAAGTCAAGTGTATTTTATATTCACTCTCAATTTTATGTCGGCAGGGCGTGGTCCTCTCGTGCTGGCCAAGAGCTCATATATGCGATTAGCTAGAGTCATTTGATCGGGTGGTCGCCGCCAAATAACGTCATTATATTAGGATCATGACTGTAATCCGTATGTTCACCAATGACTCTATACCTTGAGTTGTGAACCAGATGGTGCACTTGATAGGACAAAAAGTCATTTGTTAGCTAAGGTGGACTTAATCTTGTCTTCTTAGATAAATACTACCCTAGGTCTACAAGGATCTCTTGGATGACATAACTTTTTCGACAAGATCTTTCGATCGGTTGGGTATTCCCATGATTAAAATGGGCGCGGTCCGGATGACGACCAAAGGATCTTGATCGGATCATCATTATTCCTTCAATCAAAGTAAGGATGATGAATTTCATAAATTTAAATTCCAAAACTCTACGTGATCTTCTTACTTTGTATTAAGCAACCTAACTAGTCTTGTCAGTTCTCAAAGTGCAGGGATAATTAAATATAGGTGCTTGGGCCTATAGGAAACCTGAAACTAGATCTAAAGTCCTCACAAAATGAGGGCAAAATCTCTTTGTAGTATCTTATCTACTATTCAATCTGTCTTCTGAAGATTTCACCGACATAAATTATACTTTTTTAATTGAGAGATTGATGATGAATTTTGAAGCTCTATATATATATATATATATATATATATATATATATATATATATATATATATATATATATATATATATTATATTAGATCGAAGTCTAGCAGGAGAGCTATTATAAATTTTTTTTTTATTGAGATGTCATAATTTGAAAGCGTCCTTTATTTGAGAAAAATTTGTCCTTTTCAAGTAGTTCGGGAGCCCAATATGAAAAGATATTTTCTCTTTTACGAAAAAAAAAATGTCAAGTTCTTAATCATTTTCTGAATGATAAATATTTCCTCCTTCTCATATTTAAAAATATTAATATATCAAGTTTTAATTAATTAATTTTAAAATTTTAATATATATAAACACACATTTCTAAACACCTAAATAAATTATTAATATTAATTTATAAGCATAAATAAATTAAATACTATTTTTTAATTTTAAGTGATTTTAATCATAAATATACCTCTATATATTAAATTTTAAATTAATAACTTTGTTGAGAAAATCGAAAACTCTCAATTATTATTATTATTATTATTTTAATAAGCTGAATTATTAGATAAAGCTAAAAGCTGGAAGGGGTGGCTTTTAAGGTGAGGTTGCCACGTCAGATGAATGCATGTGATGATACGTGGACAAAAGGACTTTTCTTTGGAGCTTTTAACGTAGATTTTTTTTTTCCAATTTTTTTTTTTTTTGGAATGTATCCACACAACATTTTATCTATCTTATGGATGGAGATATTATTGTGATTAATTTAGTAGTCAGCATTTATCACCCTGCGTGTCGGTCCTACTTTTATTTTTAAATGCTTAGATATAGCCTCTGCGAAGAGGATTTGAATTGATCAGAATTAGATCGTCTTCGCCATCAAGAAATTTAGAGGCGGTAGGTGACAATTGAATTTAAATTTAAAAAAATTGGGAAACAGTCATAAATAATCGCATTAGCGATTTAAGCCACGTTTGACTCCTTATTTTCAATACATAACGTTCTTTAAAATGACGTTAATAAATTTTAAAATTCGTTTAAATTTTTTACATTTTTAATAAAATATCGATTTCCTCTCTTTCTAAAATGGAGTTTACATATATCATTTAAAAATAATTTTGTTAAAAACTATTTTAAAATAATTTTTTTAAAATTAAAAGCTCAGTGAAAGGAGCCAGTAGTGTCATAAATCGCCACTAAGATAGCGATTTGAGAGTTTTTTCTTATGATATCTAATAATTGATATATATATATATATATATATATATATATATATATATATATATATATATATATATATATATATATATATATATATATATATATATATATATATATATATATATATATATATATATTATATTAATGGATATGTCAATAAAATTAATTCAAATATTTCAAATTTTTTTTGTATAGACCTATTTAGAGGTTATAAAAATACTTAAATTAACTAAGTGTGGAGAATTTCATTATATTTCCGATCTGGCTTCTCGATTGACGATGAGTTCGATACGGGCAAAATATTGCGATGTACCAAAATTTTTTTAAAAAAATTTGCTCATGCCTAGTCGTCCGTTGAGGCAATGGACGATTACGTCACATTATCAACAGTCGGATTATACCTATTTTAAAATTATTATTTTTTCATGCTTAATTACCTAATTAAAGTTTTAATTAAGCATAATATAAAATTTTAGCCTTTTAAAATATATTTATTTTTTTTGTATTTTTTATAAACATCGATTTTCTTTCTTTGTAAAATGATATGTACATGTACTTTTCTAAAATAGCTTTTTTTTTAAACTACTTTAAACTAAACTTTTTTTAAATTAAAAGTTCCATCAAAGGAGGGCTTAGTGTCATAAATCACCGCTAAGACAGCGATTTGAGAGTTTTTTTTATGATATCTAATAATTGAGAGCTTTTTTTTTTACTAAAAAGTCTAAAGTATAAATTATATATATATATATATATATATATATATATATATATATATATATATATATATATATATATATATATATATATATATATAATATGAATTTGTCAATAATTTAACTCAAATATTTCAATATTTTTAAATTGTATAGACCAATTTAGAGGTTATAAAAATACTTAAATCACCTCTAATCTCATTTTCTTCTTCCCAAAATTTTCTTTCTTCTTCTCCCCTACTTTTTTCCTCTCAGAGCAAGCTATTTTTCCATTACTTGGCAAGTGTATAGGTCTAAAACATATTTAATTTTTCTGTGAAGTTTCTAAATCACATACGAGATGACACACACCTCAACCAAATCAGTATGCCTTCACTTTCTAAATAGTTTAGTCACACTTCTTAAAAATTTTGATTTCAATTTGGTATTTGCATGTAATAAGATCCTATTTAGATTTGTTCTCTTTATATTTGGGCTTATTTTTCTTTGGTTTTATTTATTTCTTCTCACTTAAAAAATAATTTTAAGTATTATTGATTTTGAATTAAGAGGCATTTATATAGCACACAATTCTCATATATTTACATATCTAACAATTAGAGTTTAATATTTATAAATATAACATCAAAATTTTTACTATTACATCAAAAAATAACACCATTATTTATTTTTTATGCATAGAAAAAATGCTAATTTATAAATATCAAAGTTTAGGTGTATGTAAATATATAAGTAGTGTATGCTATGTATATAAATTCTCATAAATTGTATATCTCACCAAAATTATAATAAATTATTTTTTTATGGAAAATAATTATTGCATGCGAGAAGTTCATGACATAGGGTGCAAAATCTTTGAGTTTTATTTTGTAGGAAAATCTAGCATACACAAATAATTTTAAAAAAAAAAATGAGTAACATCAAAATTTAAATGTAAAAAGCCTCAGAAAGAGAAAAAAATCAAATGGCTTAGTCATATTCAAATAATTCATTATATATTTTGAATTACAAAGCTTTAATTTTAGAGGAGATGGGATTATAAAATTATATGTAAAAATTAGGTAACAACAACCTTAAAATAAAGTTATAAGATTAATATAGTGGAGGCTAGGTTGTAACGACCACTGATGGTGGTTGGCAATGACCATCGTAGATGGATAATGATTGTTGGTAGTGAATAGCTTCATGCTTCAAAGCATAGTTCTTTATCTCTCTTCCAGGCCTCTTTGGCTCCCCCTATCATGTTGAAAATGCAGATTTATTTACAGAATTTTGTGAATTCTATGTTGATAACTTTAACTAAAATCTCAAAACACTTCACCATTCATATTAATTTCCTTGATTATAAATGATTTCTTGAGAGTTTAAGTGTCTTGACTTTTTTATTTGAGTCTTGAGCTCATTAAATTTCTCTCATCCAGCTATTCAATTTGGTTATATGCACGTTAGATTTAGAAATCATTTGATCATTTTATTAATTCCTAGAAGTTTTTAATTGCACATTTGAGTTTTGAAGCTTGATTTGAGCTCATTTAGATTCATTCTTGATGTTAGTGGATTCATCTCAATATAAAAATTTAGATAATCTTGAAATTAATTTTAAAAATTTATTACATATATCACCTCAAGATTTGAATTTGATCCTATAATTTTTTATGTGATATATCAATAGTTAGGACATTATTTCTCAAAAATTAAAACAATATGTACATTAAATTTAAATCATAAATATTTCTATATTTCTCTAATAATTATAAATATGCTTACATAGAAGTATGAACCTAGTTGTATTAAAAAAACATGGCCAATCAAAGAGACCCTCTAACTAATACAAAGGACATAAATGTGCCACAAATAGATGAACAAAGTTCTATTTGAGTTTCCTCTTTAACAAAAATACAATCCCCCTTAACTACTTAAAAAATTATTCTAGAGGCATATTCAAGATAGTACATGACTTGAGATGAATGTTGAACACGATAAAGAAACTATTAATATTCTTTATAATACTTTTTTTGAAAGTGATTCTTAAGAAGTGTTCTTAAGAGTCATTCATGAGAGGCCTTTCTGAGAAACATTCCATAGATGACCACTTGAAGCATATTTTTGCAAATATATATATATATTATTTAGTCGATGCATCAAATTAATCATTAATTTTGTAGACATTCAGATGGTAAATACTATATCAAATCTTCAAATAAACTTCTCAATTAACATCAATCTCTTGAAAATTGCTATATGGAAGGGATCTCCCCTTAGGTACCTTGTCCTTTAGAGTTTCCTTATAAAGCCTAACTAAATAGATCATGCTCTAAAAATATAAAAAGGTACATTAGACAAATTAAGAGTTAAATGAGCTGTTTGAAATCTAAGAAATATCTAGTTATATAATTGAATATATATAGAAGTATATAAGTGTGTTATTTACCCTAAACGATAATTATAAGTCCATTTATTTTGATTTGTCCAAACTAAACTAAGCTATCAAATGAAGTCAAGCAACAAAATAAGTTAATCCATGTCATAATATGTATACATCATGTAGTCATCAAAATTTAAACTATTTTTTATGTTGATTATATTTAATTTGAGTAGGTATCTAAATCGAGATGCTAACGTCTCATGAATATAGAGAGGCTTTTTTTAATATAACCCCAATCTATATAAACATAATTTTTTATTGATGAAAATATTCAAATATTAAAATATAATAGCATGTGGCTCTTTATCTATAAAGTTCTTAAAAATGTTTTCATTTTTAAACTACAATTTGCTCTCAAAATGTTGCATTAGTTTAATTTGAGTTGAACATTCAAAGATTGGACAACACACTCATCGAAGCTTGTCGTGGCCTACATAAGGCTTCAAGAGGATTGGCTTTGGGCATTGTTAATCCTGTGCCTTCTTTTATATCAATTTTTTGTTGTGTAACCCTTCTCCGCTCAAAGCATTGAATCAAAGTTCCAATCAGTAGCCCAATCTCTCTCATTGCAAGACCTTCCCCTGGGCACCTTCTTCTCCCCATACCAAATGGTAGCATCTTACTCACTTTATCCACTTCTATATCTTGAAATCTTTCTGGAAAAACTTGGTTGGCTCTAGCCATAACTTTGGATCTCTTTGGATTGCATATACGTTCACAAACAAGATGGTATCGTGAGGTATTTGGTAGCCTCCCACCATGCAATCCTCACGAGACTCGTGCGATAGTAAAGGCCCTGCAGGATACAACCGAAGGGTTTCATTGATAATACAATTTAGATAAGGCAGCTTGATAAGGTCATATTCCTCAAGCAAATGTTTGTGTCCTACTTGCACATCAATCTCTTGTTTGGCGTTTGCAAGCTTCTTGGCATTGTTCAATAAAAGAGTTAATGCCCATTCCATGGTGTTCGATGTAGTGTCTGTGCCCGCAAACAACATACTCTATAATAGAAATAAAAGAACATATAATTTTATCAAAGAAATTAAAGATATGGTAATAAAATTTTGCACCTATAATCTAATACTTTTGTTATTATTTAGAAATTTTTCTGGAAAATATTATCAATAATTTAAGTCATAATCACAATTGTTAAAACTTTAGCTAAATCTTTAGAATCATAATTAAAGCTAACACTTTTAATTACTTTGATCTTATAGTCTTAATTTTGAACTGAGTCTTACTATTGATCAAGTAATAAAGTTTTAATAGAAAATCTTTTATAAAAATGTGACTATATACCTATTTTTATCGTAAGCATTTCTAGCCTCATTCAAAAAGAATTAATTTTTTATCTCCATATATAATAGTTACTTATATCAATATCTGAGGCATAAAAAAAATAATTCTGAAAGTAAAATTTATGTTGAGGGACTCACCGCAATCATCGCTTTGATGAAACGATCAGTGAACCACCCAGGCTGAAGAAAATATTACGTCCGAAGTCCGCACATAGCTTTACGTGCGGACTCAATCTGGCCGCGCATGTCCGTGTTTTTTTCCGCTTTAGCGCTTAATGGCGGAAGGGCCAGCGAAGGGCGTTTATCTGGCGCCCGGCCCGGCTCGCCTCGTTCAACATGAGAGAAGAAAAAGCGAGGCGGTGTCGTTCGACATTCCTCCAGCGCATGGCCTTTGCCTCTCAGCTCGTCTTGATCGTGACGTCCGTGTCTGATTTACCAAATCTTGTGAATAACTTCCAATGAGATATTGTAGGTGACTATATGAGGTATTTACACCTGTGTTCTCGAACTTTAATGAATTTAGGATTTTCTCTGTTCTTCTCACCGTCCAGTATGTGAACATTTTAGAACATTTGAGTTCTTTAAATGAACGGGATGTATTTTAGTAGTTTTTGGAGATATTTTGCATGTGTACTCTCTGTATTATCAAGATGATACATGTCGTTATTTTCAATTTTTGAACTGATTAGTCTTGTGAAATGTTTAGTATATCACATGGTAGGATGTTTGGTCATGTTTCAAGATGAATTATGTGGCCTGATTAGGAATAATAGTATGTTCAGTCGATGACATTAAAATTTGTTTGTAGATTAATTTTTGGTTGTTTGCTTCCGTTTTGCATGTGTACTCTATGTACTCTTACAAGAGTACAGCCCATTTTGGCATTTTTTTTAAAATACTTCTGTCCCTGTTTGGATACAAAATGCTCAGTATATGGCTTATGAAGTAGATTGAAAGCTCATTGCTTTGTTTTTAGGAGTTTTTTACATCTGTACTCTCTGTACTCTCATGAGAGTACAGAGCATTTTGGTCATTTTTTTTTCTAGTTTCTTTGTCCTGTTTGAAGGAAATATGTTCATTACAATCTATTAGGAACAATTTAGATGCTGATTGTTAGTTTTTTAATGTTATTTTGCATCTGTACTCTCTTGAGAGTAAAAATGATTTTGGCCAATTTTTTCCAGTTTCTTTGGTCTGGTTGTTCATATTATGTTCCTTACATTGCAGTGGAAGCAATTTGGTGTCTGTTTGGATAGTTTTTGGGAGATTTTTGCATCTGTACTCTCTGTACTCTCATGAGAGTACAGATGATTTTCTCAATATTTTTATAGTTTATTTTGTCTGGATTGAGAGAATATGGTCATTACATTCTATTAGAAGTAATTTTGTGGCTATTTTTTCCAGTTTCTTTGGCCTGGTTGTTGAGATTATGTTCATTACATTCTATTGGAAGCAATTTGGAGATATGTTTGGATGATTTTTGGGAGATTTCTGCATCTGTACTCTCTGTACTCTCATGAGAGTACAGAGCATTTTGGTCATTTTTTTTAGTTTTTTTGGCTTGTTCAGAGGAAATATGTTCATTACAATCTATTAGGAATAATTTAGAGGCTGTTTGGTTGATTTTTTAGTGTTATTTTGTATCTGTACTCTCTGTACTCTCTTGAGAGTATAGATAATTTTGGCCATTTTTTTCCTGTTTCTTTGGCCTGGTTGTTCAGATTATGTTCATTACATTCCATTGAAAGTAATTTGATGGCTGTTTGGATGATTTCTGGGAGATTTTTGCATCTGTACTCTCTGTATTCTCATGAGAACTGAATGATTTTCTTTATTTTATGCGGATGGAGAGAATATAGTCATTACATTTCATTAGAAGCAATTTTGTGACAATTTTTTTAGTTTCATTGCCCAGTTATTGAGATTATGTTTATTACATTCTATTGAAAGCAATTTGGAGGGATGTTTGGATGGTTTCTGGGGGATTTCTGTATCTATACTCTCTGTACTCTCATGAGAGTACAGAATATTTTGATCATTTTTTCCAATTTTTTGGCCTGTTCGGAGGAAATATGATCATTACAATCCATTAGGAATAATTTGTAGGCTATTTGGTTGATTTTTTAGTGTTATTTTCCATCTGTACTCTTTATTTGGATGGTTTCTAGGAGATTTCTATATCTGTACTCTCTGTACTCTCATGAGAGTACAGAGCATTTTGGTCATTTTTTTCCAGTTTTTTTGGTCTGTTTGGAGGAAATATGTTAATTACAATCCATCAGGAATAATTTGGAGGCTGTTTGGTTATTTTTTAGTGTTATTTTGAATCTGTATTCTCTGTTTGGTTAATTTTTTAGTGTTATTTTGTATATGTACTCTCTGTACTCTCTTGAGAGTACAGACGATTTAGGCTATTTTTTTCAGTTTCTTTAGCTTGTTTGGAGGAAATATGTTCATTACAAATCAATTGGGAACAATTTGGAGGCTGATTGGTTATTTCTTATGGGTGATTTGCCTCTGTACTCTCATTAACTGACTTTTCATTTTGAAGTTTACCATGTCTGGGAAAAGGATAATTTCGAGATGCAGGCCTACTACCGTTAGAACGATGTTCGATAATATTGCAGCATGATTTACTGATGAAGTTATTGACATTTTAAAGAGGCTTCATCTGCATCAATTCATTAGACTACACGGAATTCAATAAGACTCAATAGCCATTACCTCAATCCTGTCTTGTTGGGAGATAGAGAAGCAAGCTTTCTTTTTGGGTGGCCAGTGCATTCCTTTCACCCCCGATGAAGTTGCAGTAATTGTAGGGATGCCAAACATAGGGGAGAAGGTCTTATGGCAGAAATCTCCATTATGCAATTCAGTTCAGTAGACTATAAGACTATGCTTGAGCATGCGGATAGTTCGTTACCTGTGGCACAGTTTGTGCAGTTGTACATAAGTTTTCTGCTATCAAATCTTTTTTTTTGTATATCACAACTATAGGGTGGCATCAGAATTAATTGCTTTAATGAAATAGATAAATTTGCTTAATTGGGGAGGCCATTTGGGCCTTCTAGTTTCACAATTCAATGGTATTACATCAAAGATTCATACCAAAGACGGGTACATGAGTGGCTTTGTCAATCTTTTTATGGTATGTTCTATATCTTCGGTAATGTATTATTTGATGCATTGAAGTTAACTTATATAAATATTAATTATAGATCTCGGTCACTGAGTGCATAAGCATCATGAGGCCACCATCTCCATTTGCAAAGCCACGTATGCTGCGATGGCAAAAAATAAAGTTTCCAGATGAAGCCTTCACTAGTTTAGGAGGACACCAGGTGACATATAATAATATCACTTAGTTCATATAAGAATGTATTTATTTATGTTGTAGTCATCACATTTTTTTATTGGTTTAACACAGGTTTGCCTTTCATTTGAGGACATATCAGAAGAGGAGACCTAGCTCCTTGAATCATTTTCCCACATACATGCACATGTTGAGCAGATGCTGATCCCATTCTAAGTCCACAGTTCATTTACTGAATCTCCATATGTCTCTCCTCGATATTCTCCCCCATTAAGTGTATCTAGCCTACCCTTTGCTACTGCCCCCACAGAAGGCTTTGTGGTGGAGAGGATACTTGCAGGTTTTAGGGACTTGAAAGATATAATATCTTCTTTTCAAGCAACAATGACAGAGAGAATGGATGTGTGATTGATTTTGGGTTCTGCTATCGAGGAAGTTCTTCTTTGGGCAAGGTCCTGTCCCTCTCTATGGAGGTCACCAGGGGAACTCTTGGAGAGGCGTCCAGGACACATGGAGGCTAGGAGGAATTTCCCTGTGGAGGGAGTCTCTATGGAGGCAACTACATTTCCCTGTGGATACTTCCACTTGGGAAGCTATTACCCCTGTGGATACTTCCACTTGGGAAGCTGCTGCCCCTATGGATACTTCCACTTGGGAAGCCCCTGAGGTAGCCTCCACTAGAGAAGCCCCTGTTGAGTCCACCATGGGGAAGCTATTGAGGCCTCCACGCACATGAAGATACTCACAAGCCTTTGTCGACAACATTGAGCATGGTGTAAAGGCTCGTCAGATAAGGAAAAGGAAAGCAGTTTGTTCTCCCTGCGCACACACTTACAAAAAGTCATGAGCAAGAATAAGTGATGTGATGGCCTCCACTCAAAATGAGAAGCCGACAGTAGATGTATTAAGTTACCTTCTTTTAAATTTGAGATAATAAAAATAGATTTCACTAAATTTTTTTATAGGTTCACAAAGATGAGCCAATAAAGGTCGATGACCCTGACCTATCGTTGTGGTGGAGGAGCATCAGTCGGAGGTATGCATCATCTCAGTAGATTGATCCTTAATTCATAGAGAATCTAGCTCTTCATCACTAACTTTCATCGTCAGTAATTTTGTTGTAGCCAGCAGAAGCACATCATTTTGTTGACTTCTTATCCGATTACACTTTAAGTCGATGCTCCATCTTATTGACGTCGTTCTCATTCAAGGACAAGTAAGTCAATCTTCAATTAACTCCTTCATACATAAAATAACATATTCGTTTAATTAAGCTCACTTTAAAATATTTCTCACTTGCAAAGGTGTTACAGTATTCACAGTTAGGAATATCATTATTGGTCGATGAGTTCTTTGACAGATTAGTATCTCTCACGCGTTGATTCCTTCACCTTCTTACGAGAGTACTTTCGCTCGTCCGGATATATGTCCCCTATTTGTACATCTCATGCTTGCTGGGTAAGTTATCCCCATGTAGATATGTATTATGATTTAATCCTTATATGTATAGATGGAAACTATAATTTATAAATGTTCTCTTCTTTTCTTACAGCTATGAAAAATATGGCTACACAAGGAAAGCAAAATGTTCATCCAACATGTCACTTTGTGAGTGTGTGTCGAGCTACTCTTACTTCTAATTATATATAATCAGCACTGGACACTCATGGTTGGGCATATTAAGCTAGGGGCTTGGTATTTTTATGACTCATTACTAAAACCAACCCATAAGGTCATTCTTCCTAAGATTGTAACAGTTATTTCCAATTTAGTTTCTGTAAACTTTTTTTTGAACCCTCTTATTGACTATACTTCTTGCTATTCAGATCAAATTACTTGTTGAAGATGTTGATCATTCTTTTATGAGCGATCCGACAAAATGACCAATCAAAATGGTGAGTGAGCTGATCAAGATAACAATGTTGGCTGCGGGATGTTTGTCACGCAAGTACATGGAGGCGAATTAGAAATCCCACTTAACTAGAGTGACCACCAAGATTGGCCAAAGAAGATGAATTTCTTTAGGGCCGAATTCGCTTACGCTATCTTTTGTTTGGGAATAAAAAAGCCAAGCTAAGAACTATACATTTAAAGTTTGATAAGTAGGAAATAATTGTACAGGGTATTTTTTTTATTTTTTTTCAATATCCTTGGGCAGTTTGGATCTTTTATTATTAGCAGAGAATACCTGCAGTAATTTGGTTGATGCTGGAATGCTTTACTGGGATGTGTTTTCATGTACTCTATACTCTAGGAGTATAGAGTATTTCATCTATTTTCTTCAATTTTTTTTTGCCAATTTTGGATAAGTATGAATTAGCGAAGAACATCGCGACAATAGTTGGGATGCTCTCGAGATGTGTTTCTCTATACTCTCTGTCTTTGTTTATGTTATCTGTCTCTCTGTACTCTCTCTGGACTCTCTAGACTCTCTGCCCTCTGTACTTCTTGTACTCTTTATACTCTATTCCATTCTGTAGTTTGAAGGTTGACTATAAGAATATTTGAGGTGTTCAGCTTAACTCTTTGTATTCTCTCATATTACAAATTATTTGCTTATTTTAGCTCATTTTCACTTTTGCTTTGCAGGACAGAGAGGAATTATTCACTATAACCTTAAAGCAAGTTGGATGCTTCTGGGTTGCTTTTTTATGAGTTTTCGGCGGTTTGCATGTGAACCCTCTATATACTCTCTGAACCCTTTGTACTCTCTGTACTCTTTGTACTCTCTGTACTCTACTCTGGACTCTCTAGACTCTCTATGTACTCTTCTCTACTCATGGGTAGTTGATATAATATTATTTATGATTCTATGATGATTTCTTTACTTGTTTGGAGAAAATAAGCTTAATTTTGATATTCAAATTATATCATATTTTAAATTGGATTAATTGAAAAAGAAGTTAAAATTTACATTATCTAAAATTTACGTTATACTTCACATTGAATGCCTCAATCTAAAAGTATGTAGGAGAAGCAATATGAACTGTGAACGTAATATAAGTGATGCGATTATTAAACTTAACTCTTTAATAAAGGAAATTATGATCTTTAAAAATGTGGTAGGATTTTGTGAATGCATAAAATTACTTTTTACTAGTTGAAATCATGCTTCTTAAAACCTACTTTCTATTGAAATATGTGCATAAAATAGACAAATAAAGATGATGATACACTACATCTTATTAAATTTAAATTTTGAAGAAGGTCTTGCAAATTCTATATTTTACGATGAGGAATTTTTTTAAATAATGTAATAACTGAAAGTATCATCTGAATTAAATTAACATTATTGATAAATTTATAAATAATTACTAAACTAATATCATCAGTACTAATATCATCTTCATTACATAATTTTTTTTTCTTCGGCTTATACTAAACTTATTGATAGGAACATACGGGCTTATCAAAAATTATAATGCATGCAATAAAAATCATTTCATAAAATGTAGAGTACTTTATAGAGTATATATCAAACTATGTAATGCCTGCAATGAAAATTAGCTCATCCTCGTAAGCAAGGTAGACTCATCAATCAAAAACTGCAATTTGGTAAAATATGAGAAATTTTATTGCCACAGTCTAAGGATTACAAAGTCCTTAATAGGGGGTAAACTCTATACACTACCGCTTTAAGAGCAACAAACAACGCAGTGAGAAAAAAAACTAAGCAGAAAATAATTTACCCATATTAAAGTCCATTTGGACCATCCTGGTTTCAAGCAAGTTATGTACCCTCTCTACTCTCTGTACTCTCTTGCGAGTACAGAACATTTTAGGCATTTTTTTCCACTTTCTTTGACCTGTTTGGATGATGTAAGTTCTTGGGGAGACGATTCATCTAGTAAGCTACTCTCCAATGGGTAGGGATAGAATCACTAAGAAATTACTAAATAATACAATAAACTCAAATATGAGATAGTAGTGTATTGAACAAATGTTTGATTATGACATATACTGAGTTTCTTCAAAAATTGACCAATATTAATAAACCCTAAATAAAAACTGAAATATGAGATTATTATGTTAGTAACCATTAAGTTGAAGATGCTTTGAAATATTGACTTAAATAGAATATGAGTATATATAGTGCATTGATTAGTAAATCTTAGTCATCAAATATCATAGTAAATTAATTCATTTTCAAGATAAAATATAAATTTTATAATAATAATAATACGTTTCAGAATAAAGATGCTCACAAGAAGAAAGTCATCCTAACGAAGAAAGGATTGCACAGTATGACCGCAGAAGAGTCATCCCAATCGCAACTCGAGGCTTCTAACCAATCCGTAGGTGACTACTTGGTGCTGTTAAGTAAAAGAAAGTCATCTTGGAGACTCTAAAGCATTGCAAAAATGATTGCACAGTCGAATAACACATAATTAAATGATATCATGCATTGAAATATTTTCCTGTAATAATATCCAGCATCAACTTAGTGTACCCTTCAGCCGACTGACTGATTGTTGAGCTCGAGTTAAATTTTTGAGGTAGAACATCATATCAGTTAATGATTTTTACAGCATTGATGTGTGTTATTCTATGCATTCTCAAAAAATACTCATAATGAGAAAGGTGTTGCAATGGGTGGCGAAACATGTTCGCACACTATCAGTTTGTACTTTGGTTTTTATAACAACAAAAATAGGATGGTTTGAAGATTAGTAGTAATATTTTAAATACTAAAAATCAAGAGGCAAATAGAGAATTACTCTTGGCTTTCTTGGATCTCTCCCAATATCCTTTAAGCCTTGCATTGGAAACACCCATTGGACGTTGCTTAACTGGATCCTTTAAGATGTCTTTTCCCTTGTCTGTTGTGGTTGACTTCTTCTTCTTATGCTCATCACTAGAGAATTCCACTTATTATAGAGTTGACATCATTCGATAGTTTTTTAAGGATTGAAGCATATAGTCCTCAACTCTATTATTACCCTGTGCCCTGACGCTTATTTGATGTACATATCGATTAATGTGGTTTCATAAAATAATGCCAGTAGCATTTCTATTTGTGCCTTCCACATCTCTTAATTTTCTATATGCACTATCGATGTAAATATCCCTCTTTGCTCTAGTAGACCATCGCATGAGAAGATACTTATCTGGAATATGCACTACATCTTCATTAAGAACTCACTCTGATGGGCACAAAGTAATCATCATTTCAAATTTCTTACAAGTACAAGTTACATCTAGGGTAGTCCCATTGAAATGGACAGTCCATGTTTTGGATGAATTTTTATTCTCTAAGTTTCTCACCAAATACTCCATGGGTTTGTCATCTGACATAGTTACTGATAGGCCTCCAACTTCATGCAAAAATTCTTCCTCAAACATAGTATAAAGCTTTCTTATATAAAACATAGCAGCTTATTTTAGAAATGGACTGGTCTTAATGACAGGAATAATCGATGACTGGCTACACTTGAAGTCTTCACCATGTTCATTCTGGCGCCATGTCTCCATAACCTTCTCCAACCCCAAGAAATAATATGTGAGTGAACTTGTTGGTTTAGAGATTCCATAACATACATTGTTCATTGACTCATTATGTTGCGTTGATAAGATTCCCATGCAGAATGAGTCTTTGCTTAATGTATTGGACCACTTGGATCTAATTTTATAAAGCTCGGACAGCCAAGCATGATCATGCAAATTGCCTTCTTCTAGCATGATAGACCAAGCTTCTTAAACTCTTCCTCGAATCACTTTTGATGCATGCATAAAATAGCCTTGTACCCTCTTATTACTATTATTAAGAACCTTGGAAGGAACTTTCTTTTTAAAATATGCCATTCCTATGATGAGTATATGGTAATATAATTTTGATAGCTCTCATCATAGCCTGATCTTGATTAGTGAATATTGTTGTAGGATGTCTATCACTCATCAACCGAAGAAATGTCTGAAATAGTCATGAGAATGACTCAATCATCTCTTCGATAAAACTACTCACATTTTTTGATGATTCACTCCAACAAGAGGGACACAAACAAGATTATATTTATTGAGTCGATAGCTTATCAAAATTATCACATCACCAAAATAGTCATATTCTATCCTAGACATGTCATTGCTCCAAAAAAACTTACTAAGCAATCTAACTCATCAACTTGTACATCACATGCAAACATCCGTCCGCTGCTTGCCTTTCCTTGAACAGCTGTATTAATGCATTACTGTCACCATTCGCAATCCTCGATCTTTTTTGTTTAAAATTAAAATCATCTCTTTTTTGTGAATTCAATATTCTACGCTACCTTCCTCACTTAGATGGTGCATGCTCTAATTCCACCTCATCATTGTCTTCAACACGGAAGCTTTTTCATCGCTAATGCATCTGTGTGATCACGAGAAGATGTAGGTCGTGCTTTGCCAAGAATGATTAGGACTTTCTATATATTTTTAACCATCTAGTTCCCCTCAAGTCAGAGAATCTAATCATGGTAGAACAGCGGTCCTTGTATTTTTAAATTTTGCTAAGCCATTTAGACTGGCATATTTCTTCTAACATGCTTTTGCACATAAAAAATCTTTTGATTTCAATTTCTTAGAGTTTGGCCAAGTATAGTCCAACACGATGCGGTTTGATATCTAGTCTGATATAATGCATACGCCTCCATTTCATTCTGAACAGTGGGGCCAAGGAGTCTCCCCAAATTTGGGTCATTAGACATCACGACCGTCATCATGCCTTATGATTCATTCTGCCAGACTTCACATAAATGTGACATGTAAAATAACTCCACAAATAAACATATTCCCTCCAAACGAAGAAAGTGAAAGAAATGAGCTAAATCGCGAGTCTGAGAGTTTAGATGCAAAATCTCCGAAACCATCCAAACAAAATTGCTTCCACTAGAATGTAATGAATATAATATGAACAACCGTGCCAAAAAAAGCGGAAAAAATGCAAATCATCATACTCTCAAGAAGTGTGAGTACATATAAAATAACACTAAAAAATTAACCAAACGACCTCCAAATTATTCACGATGGATTGTAATGAACATATTTTCTCCAAAACAGTCAAAAGAAAAAATGACCAAAATGCTATGCTCATGAGAGTGTAAGTCTGATGTAAAATCCCCAAATCATCCAAACACCAAATTGCCCATTTGGAATGTAATGAACATAATCTGAATAACCAAAAAAAACTGGAAAAAATATCCACAAAATTATTTGTACTCTCAAGAGAGTACAGAGAGTACATATGCAAAATAACATTAAAAAACCAACCAAACAGCCTCTAAATTATTCCTGATGGATTGTAATGAATATATTTTCCAAAGTCAAAGAAATAAGAAAAAAATGACCAAAATGCTCAGACTCTCATTTGAGTATATAGAGTACAGATGTAAAATCTCATCAACGACCACCAAATTGCTTCCAGAATGTAATGAACATAATCGAACAAACCAAAGAAACAAAAAAAAATATCAAAATCATCGTACTCAGTACGATATATGCAAATTAATACTAAAAATTAACTAAGCGACCTCCAAATTATTCATGGATGTAATGAACATATTTCCTCCAAACAGTCAAAGAAACAGAAAAATGACCAAAATACTCTTATGAAAGTATAGAGAAATACAGTCTGAGATCTGAATAACACTAAAGAAATAACCAAACAACCTCCAAATTATTCCTAATGGATTTATAATGAAGATATTTTCTCCAAACATTCTCATAAAACTGGAAAAAATGCCCAAAATACTGTGTTGTACTTGAGTAGAGTACACACCAAAACTCTCTAAAAAACAAATAGCCTCCAAGTTGCTTAATGAATGTAATGAACATATTCTCTCAGACAGCCAAAACTCATGAAAATAATATGAAATTGTACTCTCATGAGATTACAGAGTATATACATGCAAAAGATCCTCAAAAAAAAATAAAGTCCTCTTGCAAAGAACTCCAAATAGTGTAGGGAATATACACTAAATAAAAGAATTTCAAGGAATAACACTAACAAATCGTAAAAAAATTATACGTATACAATAGTTGAGAAAAATTACTGATGAAATATAAATAATAATATATCAAGTTACCCATGAGTTAAGAAGAGTACAGAGAGTACAGAGAGTACAAAGTATAGAAAGTACAAAGAGTACAGAGAGTACAGAGAGTATAGAGAATACAAAGAGTACATAGAGTACAGAGGGGGCAGTCTTCTTGCTCAGTAAGGCTTCTTTTACTTTGTATTTTTTACCTTCAAGATGCTCTTTAAGGGCTTCCTTACTGGTTGTGCTGACCTCACAGATAGCACATTCCTTCTATGTCATAAGACCTTCTCCCCTCTATTTGGCATCCCTATTATCACTGCAACTTCATCAGAAGTGAAAAGATGCACTGCCCTCCCAGAAAGAAAGCATGCTTCTCTATGTCCTAGCAAGACAGGATTGAGGTAATAATAATTGAGTCTTGCTGAATTCCGTGGAGTCTAATTAATTGATGCAGATGAAGCCTCTGTAAAATGTCAATGACTTTATTACTAAAGAGTGTTGCAGTATTATCAAACACCATTAGAGCGGTGGTAGGACTGCATCTCGAAGTTATCCTTTTCCCAGACATGATAAATTTCAAAATGAAAAGTCAGTAAATAACAGTACAGATGCAAATCAACCATAAAACCAACCATGTCACCCTACAAAATTGCTACTAATGGATTGTAATGAACATATTTCCTACAAACAGGCCAAATCAAACAGCAAAAATATTGGCAAAATCATCTGTACTCTCATGAGAGTACAGAGAGTACAGATGCAAAAATTCTCTAGAAACTATCCAAACAGGTGCCAAATTGCTTCCAACGGAATGTACTGAACCAAATCTCAACAACCAGGCCAAAGGAATTGGAAAAAATGCAAAAAATCATCTGTACTCTCATGAGAATACAGGAAATGATCTTGAGAAAATAGTAACAAATCAACCAAACATCCTCCAAATTGTGCCTAATGAAAATATTTCCTCCAAACAAACCAAAGAAACAGGAAAAAAATGATCAAAATGCTCTGTACTCTCAGGAGAGTATAGAAATGAAATACGAGATGTAATGAAAATAATCTCAACAACCAGTCCAAAAAAACTGGAGAAAATGTCCAAAAATCATATGTACTCTAAGAGAGTACTTATGCAAAATAACACTAAAAAAATAACCAAACAGCCTCCAAATTGTTCGTGATGGATTGTAATGAATATATTTTCCCAAACAAGCTAAGGAAAATTGTTTCTAATGGAATGTAATGATCATATTCTCTCCATCCAGGCAAAATAAACTATAAAAATATTCAGAAAATCATCTGTACTCTCAATAAAATATAAAGAGTACAGATGTAAAAATCTCTTAAAATAAGCAAAATCCTCTTGCAAAGAATTCCAACATGTAGAAATATACACTAAATAAAAGAATTTCAAGAAATAACACTAACAAACTGTAAAAAAATTCAACGTATACAACTGTTGAGAAAAATTATCGATGAATTTTTATTTAATACATCCTCAGCTATTTCCTCAAGGTCATAACTTCCAAATTCGTTCTCCATCTTCATGGTTCTTTCATAAAAGCAAATGAGATTTTCTCTTTCTCTCTCGAGCTCAATTTGCAAGAAAAATGCACCTCTAAATCTAAATCTAGATATAAATTTCTTTTAGATTCTTCTCAACATTCCAACGGCTTCTTCTCTCCTTTGTTTGAGCAGTGCGGTTGGGTGCCAGATAAACATGCCATCCGTCCGTTATAGCATTGCTAAAAGCGGAAAAAATCACCGGACATGCATCGGGTCAGGATTGGAGTTCGCACATAAAGCTGCGTGCGGACTCCGGACGTAATATTTTTTCCTCAGGCTGTTCCTTCTACAGTGACAGCAACGCATCTACCATGTTTCTATCGTTCCTCTCCCCCTCCTCCTTCTCGTTCTTCATCCTCCTCTCATCTATCTTGAGAATAAAATCATCTCTGCTCTCATGAATCCAAGCCGCTTTCTCTTTAACCTTTGCCCAACCAACCACCTTATCCCGAAGTCTCCAACATTTGACCCACCTGCTAGCTTGAAGGCCTCCCGCCTCCTTGAACCTCTTAACCTTCCTATTCAAGTTGCATCCTCTCCATAGTACCTCTTCCCATCAATAATCCTCATCATAACATTCATGGCGGGCCAACAGCCTCGTCTTGAGCTCCACTTTCATGAACTCCTCGGCTCGCGTCATTAAACGGTTTCAGACCTCGAGCCTCCTTTGCCCCGACCTTCCGAGAAAGCGAGGAGTGTGAAAGCCCTTCAACATTGCGCGCGGTATTCGCCACTCCGACCGTGCGTTTGCTAGCTGTGAAGTGTAAGTGGTGAGGTGAGTGGAAGGAATTTGGGACTGTTGGCGAAGCGATGTCGTTAGTGGTCAAGCACTCTTAGTGCATAGGAGGAGGAGACAACGACAGCGGCGAGGCGCCAAAGTGGATGAGGAGGAGCAGACGTCAGGCCGAGATGGGCCATGGATTGGTGGAGCGGTATTTTCGATAGAGTGGAGGTGACCGAAGATGGGAAGAGAGCGAGGCTTGGTGGGAGGTTCGATTCTTTTCTTTTATTTTGGCGGAGAAAAGAGTTTTGATAGAAGGAGGAGATGAAGAGGGCTAGAAAGATGAAGAAGATGGAGTTCGGTACTCCATGGCTTTTCATGGCTGTGGAAGGAGACTTTGTTAGTTTTTTATAATGAGATGCTATA
Organism: Cymbidium sinense; assembly: GCA_021442155.1. Lineage (NCBI taxonomy): Eukaryota > Viridiplantae > Streptophyta > Magnoliopsida > Asparagales > Orchidaceae > Cymbidium > Cymbidium sinense. The sequence goes on from CM038225.1 coordinate 109,202,787, forward strand.
AAGTAACTAATATTCGATGATAATAGGTATCATGTAGAAATTCACATTATTTTAACTCAAATTAGGGATATGTAAATAAAAAAGAGGGAATGAAATTGTGATATCAGGTAATAATAGGCCTTATAGTAATTTTAACTGCTGCCAAATTTTATAATATTGAAAATTTTCAAAAGTTAAATATATAAATAAAATTTTAGAAATTATAATCATGGCTATGATCACTGTTATAATTTTGATAATTATAACAATTGTAATAAGATACACAAAACCTATTTAAGCTAAAATTGTACCGTGGAGTTTTCAATAGCATTGAACATCACTTCAAGTAAATTATAATCATCTAGCAGTTTCATTATGAGTTTTAAAGAGAGATTGAAGCTGCACAATATATATTGTGTGTGTATTTTAAATTCCTTGTAACCCTAAAAATAAACCTATAAGTGAAATTAATCACTATCGTAATTTATTAATTGAATATGTTTTATCAAAATCAACAACTGATCAAACCAGCCTAAGGTCTGATGAAAAGCAATTAGTTTTACTCAGCTAATTATCATCTTAATTATAAGGCCAAATCTAACTTTTTTTTGTCTTTTCCCAAAAAAAAAAAAAAACTAAAATGCTTAAAAAAATTCTAGTGGTCTTTTCTTGATGGTTAACGTCAGTACAATATTTTTTTTCTAATTTTGTTAAGTCATAATAATTACTTGGTCACAAAGGAGTTAACTAATAAAATAGTAACAGTATTTTCATGAACAAGATTACTGATCATTGGAATCTTTTTCCACATGAAATGCAAAGTAAAGGGAGAAATTATTATGTGTGAAGTTTGGATGTACTTTTATATTTAGATTTCAATAATATTATGTCACATAGTGAGTGTACAATATGTGTACATAATATGAATAGTGTATATATACTATATATTATGTAGACATACTATATACTAGTGCTGCAAATAAAATGAGCCAGTATGTGCTTATTCAAGCTAGTTTATCATTAACCAGCTTGATTCAAGTTTTAGGATGGTGTTCAAGCTCTAGTTTGTCCAATTTTTTGTGGGCTTATAAATTGCTAAAAACAACTCGTTAATGAAATAAACGAGCTTTAATCGAGCATTAATCGAGTTTGTTCAGAGTATTTGTTGAGAAATATAAACAACTGTATCAATTAAATTTTATTAAGCTTAAAATAAAATTTTAAATGATATTGTCTACAAATAAGCATTAATCGAAGCGAATCTTTTCTTAACGAAATTTTAAATGATATTGTTCATCAAATGAATAACAACAAATTATTCATTTGTTCATTTAGAATGAGTATTTATAAAATATTCAAGCTCGCTCCATTAGTTAATCGAACGATCATGAATGAGCTATAATCGTACAATAGAATATTGAACCCTCGGTTCATTTGTAGCTCTATTATATACATTAGGTGATACAATATCATTCAAAATGAAACATCAATAGCCATGTAGCCAAATTAAAACGAGATTGATTACATGGAGAATCGGTCTTGGTTGACCAAGATTAAATTAAAATGAATTAAATGATCGGGTGTAATTAAGTTTATAATTGGAGAGCATCTTGCATTCGAAAACTTTCTATTATTTTATTTTTGGTCTTAATTTGACCTTTGAGTCTATATATATATATATATATATTTATTTATTTTTTTTTTTATTTTTTTTATTTTATTTATTTATTTATTTATTTTTTTTATATATGTATGTATATGTCTGTATATGTATGAGCAAATTTATTATATAAATAAACTCACATTAAAAATAAATAAATAAAATAAAAAAATTTCAAATAAGTCTAGTACTTTATTATGACTGATAACTAAAATATTGATTACAAACCTGTCATCTTATTTTGATTTTTCTTATACTGATATATAAAGCTTTATGAGGTCAAAGCCCAAATAATCAATATCAATCTCGAGTTGTTTTTTTTTTTTCTTTAAATAGCAATCCATTGCTAAGTCCTTGTAACAGACTACTTTGTAATAGCTTCGTTCTAGAAAAAAAATATTTTATTAGTGATATGTTATGTTAATTTTTTTTTCCATCATTATTAATTTACTATTTCATTGAACTGAAGTATTCAATCAAATTTTTTTAAAAAAATATGTTAACTATATCAAGAAAAACATTTATATGCAAATAAACTCATTATAGACAAAGAGAGTCCAATCTCAATCCAAATCCTGCATCCACTTGGAGGAGAGAATCCAACCTGCAGTAATCATATGGCTAGATTTGAAGCCTGCAATGAGTTCTATTTTGCCTCTTTCTGAAAACAGGAGCCAAGTGGAGTTGAGGCGTGAAGAAGCGAAGGAGAGATAGAGCAACAGAGGGGACAAAGAGGTGGGGAATGCTGGAGCAAGCGAGCAGCGTGTCGGAATGAGAAGTGAACGAAAGAGAAGACAATGGAGGCAAAGTGTGAAGCAAACTGTGAAATAATGGGAACCTTAGGTCCATTGTATATGTAAATGCCCCATAATGATTATTTCAACACAAATAGCGTCAAGAGAAATTTTTAGCAGAAGGCGTAAACCGAAAAAAATAAATTAGACAGTCAAATAATAGAGACGTTACTAACTTGTAAAAAATTTCTGTCGTGCTTTTTTTTTACGTAATTCAACTGAGATATTCAAGCTTTGAAATAGTTACATATGAATTTTATAAAAAAAGAAATTGATCATAAATTTTCTTCTCAATTTGAGAATCAAAGGAAGACTGATTGAGAGATGAATCTTCTATAGATTTCAACATTTCTACCAAGTTACTTGAAATGTCAGAATATGTTTAAAGATTGTGGGATATTGATTCAGCATGCATGCAAGCTGACGATATAAAGTCTAAGAATTTTTTTGTTTGTATTTCCAATTCAACATAAGTGGGGATCTACATAGTTCTAATCAAAAGACGTAAGATCAAATATAACAATCAAGCACATAGAGCTCCACATTAGGGTAAAGCAATGAGATGCTTAGATGTTGCTAGGATAATATATGATAATGAAGAAAGGACTACATGATAATGATGAAACTACTCTTTGTGAGAAAATTGAAAGAAATGACTCACGGAACTACCAAGATTGTGAGAAAATCGAAAGAAATGACTTAGGAAAAAAGATTGGACTAGAGATTAGACTTATATTTCTCCAAACAATTTGAGAAAAAAAAACTATATACTCAAAAGTATTCAGAACAAACAACTTCTAAATCTGCTTCAGCCATCTTCTTCCAAAATAAGCATCCAATAAGCATAATATGATTGATTAGCTCAGTTCAGCTGAGTATCCATTTTCCATTAAAATATGTTTTAGAAGTTCAGTAGCAACCAACAAGAGAACTAACCAAGAAAATCAGTAGGGCATATTACAATATAGTTGTAACAAGCTTCCCACCTTGCAAACTGAAAGACCCTAAGAGACAAAAAAATAACACACCACATACTCACATATCCAAGCAAATGCGTCGAGGACTGAGCATGCCATATTGACTACAGGCAAGCTGAGAAGGAAGATGTTCTCACATTCAATTCTAACGCAAATATCCTCTCGTTCTTACATGGGAATATTGGATGTGATGAGTCAAAAGCTAAGATAGAGTGCTCAGCTGAGAAGATGTTAAACATAATTGATGTCTCGGCTTAGCTGAGAAGGAGAAGATGACCTTTGATTTTGTTTTAATCCAATTCTAGCATATATGATTTTGAATAGCTATATTGTGAAAATTTAAATAAAAAAAAAGAAAGTCTAGAATGATAAATGGAAAAATAAAAATAAAATGAAAGGACGGGAAGTAAAAATAATCTAACCTAATAAATAAATATAAAATATATTAATATTAAATAAAAAAAGAAAGGACTATATATTTAATTTAATGAAATAAGTGAGCCACTATATTGCTTAATATTAATATTTTAACAAATTATTTAGCAAATAATAAATAAGTTAATTATAAGAGAAATTTACATAAATAGCACACAATTCTTATGCATTTACAAATTATTTAACACCTAAAATTTGATATTTATAAATATAGCATATTTTTTATGCTTCAAAATATGAATTTTATTTCAAAAAATTAAGAAAAATATTATTATTTTTATTTAAATGCCTCTAATTATAAATGTAAACAACTAAATTAAATTTTATTCATATTTTTTCATTCAATCTCAAAATTGAAAAAAAAAAAATTCAAATTTATTCAACTATTAACTTAGAGAATAAGTAAATTTCAAGCTATTCATTGAATAAATTAATTCACTTCCAACCTTAGACTTTTGAAATGAATGCCATTTCTTGATATTGATCATTCAACAATCTGTTTCAATAGCTATGTGTCATGGGCCGGTCCATGTATCTGGCCCATGGAATTATTAAACCGCTGTAAACTATTTACCGAAAGCTATTGAAAATTCTGCCATTTTGTGACAGTTTATATTGAAAATTTTATACGCACGAGAATACTATTTTAAACTGTGATTTTATTTTTTAATTTGTTTTAGATTTAAAATTTCAAAGACAATAAACAACATCTCATTAATGTAATTTTTTTAAAAAAATTAATTTAAAAAAAATATGACCTGGATATTTCTTTTTTTATTAAACAGATAAAAAAATTTTATACGAATTTAAGCTGCTTTAAACTCGATTGATCCCAACGTAATTATTTTAGTTATACTTTTTAAATTGAGTTTTAATTAAATTAATAAAATTCGAATTTTAAAATTAAATTTAAATTATTATGTGCTAGAGAATTCATAGTGATAGACCTTAGCTTTATATAGAAATATAGCATACATTTAAATAATTAAAAAAAAGAAATTATAAGATTTTTACAAAGAAAAATCTAAGAATGAATGAAAAAAATTATAGGGCTTAGCTCAATCAAAATATTATATTATATGTATTTAAGTTACAAAATTTCAATTTTCTAGATAACATAATTATGAATCAATTTTAAATTTATAGGCCAATCTAATTCAACTTAAAAACTTAAAGAGTTTGATATGACACTAAAATACTACTAGTCGACGATGTCAAAAGCAAGTTGATCCTAAGTTGAAACTAGTCGAAATCAAGCACTTAAAATATCATTGGAAACTCTGAGATATCTATTAAATCCCTAAATAGTTCTTAAATATGGAGTGTTTATGATCAAATCGAGCGTCTTGACGAGCCGGATTTAACAAGCCCAAGATCTCTTGATTCTGATTTCATTTGAGCATTCAAATACATAAAATACATCAAATGATCAAGGGAATCATCTTGAGACATCCGATGGAGTGGTTTGGATTTTGCATGTATTTATGAAAATGCCTTCTCTCTAATCTATAAATAGCCCCTCATTCTTCACATGAGGGGAGCCAAGCTAAAGGGAAGATAGAGTTCTAAAGCTTGAAAATCCTCCAAGCATAATCGTCACCACCACTTGCCGCCACACCTCGTTGGCGTTAACCATCACCGCCGCCGTTAGCCGCCATCAACGCGATCCTCGTAATTCGTCAATCTCCATCGCCACCGCTGCCGAGATCGTAGCCAACCACCGTCTGGTCATTACGGCTATCATCAACCATCGTGGTCCTCGCTGACATACTGCGCTCCGCTGCTGACCATCATCGCCGGCCATCATCGCCACCATCGCTATCGCCACGCATCGACTACCGCCGGCCGGCCGCCGCCACCGCCCATCTTCGCCATCATCACCACTGCCGTCACCACCGTTTCTGGCCGACCCATTGTTTCACTACTACTAGCAATTGTTGGAACCTAACCATGGTTATATATGTTGTTGTTCGATTGATTCATTGTCGCCATTCTCATATACAATTTTGTAATCCCGTTATTGGAAAATTTTGTACTCTAAAATGCATAGTGGAAGATTTTACTCTGCCAGCTCGTGATTTTTCCTCTTTTGAGATTTTTCACGTAAAATTCTAGATTTTTCTTATTAATTCTTCAAACATCTGTGGATTCTGAAGCAAGGCAAACTTTTATTCCACAACTTATTTTCTAGCATGCAATTGACACCGTCAGTGAAAAAGACTCCTCAATCAAAATTTCGTGAACACCAGATATGAATATGCACAATACTGAATAACGAGCCTCCCACTCCCCCCACTCAAACCAACCAACCAAGAAAGCCGCTTCTCACTTCCCGATGGTATGAGGTGAAGGTGCAACAGAATCTCTAGATGATCGTGTGCGTCGAATGGAAGAGTCTCAAAATGAAATAATCCGACTTTTACGATGAACACGACAGCCACTACCGGTGTTTGCCACGTTAGTCAGGGGAGGTCAAAATGCTAATACGGGGCCTTCTCGCCATTAGACTAAAGTTTCTCCACTTCCAGACCGTGATGTTGACCTCCTTGACACTGCTAGTTCTACTCATCCATCACTTGCATCTCAATTGACTGTTAATCCACCAATTATTGCTGGTAGTTTGGCACGTTCTTGTCATGTTGACTCCACGCGTCACATTATATGTGCGGAATTACAACAATTGGTGCGAGAAGAATTCCATTATAAAAATGGAAATAATATTCTCTCTCATCGCTATCGAGTCTTCTAACTAAGACTATTCTTCAACATCCCATTCGTATGGTTCAAGCTTAGCATCGACTCTTATGATGGGGCAACTATATGAACATCGACTATTACATGATCATCATGCATATCCAACCTCGACACACCGGTTTGTCGTCTTTCCGTTACCCTCAGTAAGCTCACTTGGTTCTACTCCTTCTAAGGGGATCCATCCATATTTGATAAACTCGCCAAGATTTTTTGTAGAACCGCTCATTGCAAAGGAGGATCATTAAATATTCCTCTCATCTCTCAGGCATTCATCAAAATGAGGGTGAATCACTTAAGGAATACATCCAAAGATTCTCCTTAGAAGATCGCCAAATACCTAAAGTATACCCTGAACTATTAAGAGGAGTTTTCCTTGGAGGCTGCAGCCTTTTACTCATCATCACGTGATATGGTCCGCTCATATGCCGACTTGGTTCATCATGTGGAAGCACAAATTTCTTCCAATTAGGCTATTAGTGCCCATCGTAAACAATTTGAGCAATCTACAGAAAAATGCAAGAGCATCTCAGGGAATGCTGACCGACAATCCCATCAAAAGAAACAACAAAGCTGTCGTGATCTCCCTCAACGACCCTCACATCAACGACATGAACCACGACCAGAAAAAGGAATACACACCAGTGAACAAATCTAGTGTTAACATCCTGATGTCCATTCGAGATGAAGAAACCATCAAGTGGCCACATCTGCTGAAACCAAATTCAGGAAATCAGGAACAATATTGTCACTTCCATCGAAGTCGTGGACATACTAGTGAGGCGTGCAAACAACTCAAAGAGAAAATCGAGAGGCTCATTCAACAAGGATATCTACGTCGATTTATGAAAAATCAATCGACTCAAACAAACATAACTCCAATTGGGAGGCAACCAGGACAATCATCATAGAAATAACAAAATAGTCATCAAATAGTTAGAAAAATTGTAACAATCGCAGGTGGACCACTACTATCTAATCAAGTCCTCATTGCCACCCCTGAAGAACCAGAGTTAAAAAAATCTCGTATTGATCATTCCATCACTTTTAATGACTCGGACTTAGAAGGAGTCCATGTTCCTCATTAAGATCCACTTGTCATCAGCGCAGAGATCGGTGACACATGCTATAATATTGAGAGAATTTTGATTGACGAGAGTTATGTTTATTTTACTCCACATTTCTTAGCATGGGCTTGGTTAGGGAAAAGCTCCAACCCGCTGCAGGACCATTATACGGATTTGATAATCGCCCTGTGTGAGTAGAGGGGACAATCACCATTCCTGTTATCCTCGGAGAATTCTCTCGATAAGTGACTCATTCAATTCAATTCATGGTGGTCAAGTCAGATTTGACATATAACGCTATCTTCGGAAGGCCCCTCCAATCAATTTTTGGTGTCGTCACTTCAGTATCTCATCTTAAGATGAAATTTTCAACCCCTGTTGGGGTTGGGGTGGTATGAAAAAATCAACAGATAACATAATCATGTTACCTCAGACAAGCTCAACCACGCCATTCGGTGACATTCAACATTAAAAATTTTAATTTTTGAGATGAAGAAGTACCCCAAAAAGCTTCGCCTGTAGAAGACTTGCTCCATGTTTCATTGTCAGATGACCAACTCTACTAATAGCAAGTTGGATCTCTCCAAAACAGAGGTAAAATATATAGACTTCAAAAAATCAAGACATCTTCGCTTGAGTCCGATATATGATAGGGTCACCCCAATGTGATCATGCTCCCTCAAGATTGATCAAACATTCAAACCGATCATCCAAAAGAAGCGAGTTTTGCACTGACGCTTCCTATTGAACAAGAAGTTAACAAGCTCTGTAGATTCATACGAAGTACATTAAGATTTCATTCTCTTCAATCAAGAATGGATCCGGAAGGTCATTCAATCTTCCCCATCCTCATTTTTCAAAAGAATCCATTAGACCAATTTCTAGATTGATCTCATACTAAAAATTCTATTCAATTCTTTATAGCTCAATAAGAAACATGTCCCTGAGCATCACATGTGAATCTACACACTCGGCACAAGTATTGGATGTTCAAAGTCGCACCACACTCTCTAAAGAAGACAGTCAAATCAATGATGATCACTAAAGCTCGAAATAAAATTTTTGACAAAGCTACATCGCATATTTTAAAGTCTCAATCAATTCAGGTGCCAAAGGAAATCGCGGTCATGTACAAAGAATCGTCTTAGAAATAGTGAAGTATCCTGGCGGAGGAAAACGTGCTCGATCAAACTTTTTGGTAACAATAGCTACTAACTGATTGGGGAAATGAAATTTTTTGTGGAGCACCATTAAACTGTCAGCTGTGATATTGGATGATATATCATCTATAGTTATCACGCTATTGATTTTCTTCTGGCCATCATCCTGTAAAAATACATAATAAATAAAAAAGTGAAGAGAAAGACAAAGGTCTAAGAATTGTGTGAAGCAACTCACTCACTCCAATACTTAGCCATATCCTTTCTTGACTTTGTTGCTCATGGATAACTAAAAAATTTTCACCTACAACTGACTAAAAATATATGCATACACATGAGATCAAAAAGAAAAAAAAGCTATTTCTCTAATGATACTGAAATTACCTACTAGACTTTCGAGTTTTTCATGGGATCGTTCTCGACGCCATCTTGGTAGTTGTCAACTGTTGAACCATCTATTGGAGTTTCAAGAAATTCAATTTTCTACAAGAACAAATAGAAAGTACGGGCCTTGATCGCCTCCCGATAGGATGCCTCTGGAAGGGATGAACTACGAGTCTTAATTGCCTCCAATCCTGGGAGGATTGACGCTTCTAGAGGGAAAATCGAGCCTCGCCAGATGAACTATGATCCTCCAAACCCGTCGGTCCGACGTGACGCTCTCTCGAGGGAAAACCGGAGCCTCCAGATGATCTGGGTCTTGATCGCCCAAACACGGCCGTCAAGAGGTTGAGGCCTCTCTCGAGGGAATATCAAGCCTCGTCAGATGTACGGTCTTGATCAAAGCGAATGACCTTCTCTTAAGAAGAAGGTCGAAGCCAACAAACAAAAAGAAAAAAATTTTACTATAACCCTTGAACTTCAAGACGATTTCATCCAATGATGAACACTAGAACATATGGGAGTTGTGTCTCCTCACTTGACTCTAGGGGGTTTTTATAGACCCACTTTAGGAGCAAAAAGGGAAAAAAATAAAAAAATTGAAAAAAAATTGAAAAGAACGCTCATCGACACGTTATGTCATGGACGCCTTAGCAGCCCCTGGCACCAACGAGCCAAGCTCAGCTCAGAACCTTGAAGCCTTGCGCCCACGAGCACCGCAGACGCACTCAACCGCGACATGCGCCGTGATCATAATCTTGTGCACCCAGGAAGATCTATTCTCTCAAACTATATGATTAATGAACCCGCAAATTTCATAGAAGAATTTATTATTTTTAATTATTTAGCATATATTTTTGGATGATAGAGATAATGTCATCCAAAAATAGGAGAGCAACTGATATGGTACTAAAAATTCTATTAGTCGAAGCACGAATCTTGATGTCAAAAGCAATCTGATCCTAAGTCGAAACTTGTCCAGATCAAGCACTTAAAATATCATTAGAAACTTTGGAATATCAGTTAAATCCCTAAATGGTTCCTAAATATGGAGTATTTATAATCAAATCGAGCATCTTGACGAGCCGGATCTAACAAGCCTAAGATCTCTTGATTCTGACTTCATTTGAACATTCAAATACTTAAAATACATCACATGATCAAGGGAATCATTTTGAGCCATCCGATAGAGTGGTTTAAATTTTGCATGATGATAAAATGTCATCTCTAATCCATAAATATCCATCATTCTTCATACGAGGAGAGCCAAGCTAAAGAGAAGAGAGCTCTGGCGAAGATCCTCCAAGCATAATCGTTTACAACTCGATTGCCGCTAACCACACCGAGACGGTGGCGCCGTTCTACCACCGTGCCCTCGCCACCATCAACCACCGCCGGCCATCATCATGACCACCGCGACTACCACTGCCGCCTCGCCATCAACCACTATCCAATCATCACGAATCACCACTCGGCTATTGCACGACCATCGTTGCCGGTTTGCTGCCGCTGAATTATCTGCCGCACGCTACCACCGCTCAATCATCGCCGCTATCAACCACGCCCGTTATCATCTTACCACTGCTGGTGCCGGCCGCTTGCCGCCACCATCAATCATCGCTTATCGACCACCGCTATCAATCACTACCACACTACCATCGGCTATCGTTCTGCCCATCTCGCGCCATCACCACCGCATGCTGACCGCGAATCACCGCCATTGCCGCCATCATCAACTACCGCCAATAATCAGATAGTTTTAACCATCATATTTGCATTCGATTCTATGATTCCCATTGTCAAGCTTTCTCATATACAATTATGTAATCCTGTTATCGGAAAACTTTGTACTCCGAAATAGCTACATAGTGGAAGATTTTTACTAGGCTAGGCCCCGTGATTTTACCCCCCACTTCAGGGATTTTTTCACGTAAAAATCCTGAAGTTTCTTATTCATTCTTCTGATATCTATGTCTGTGCTAGATTCCACAACATAGCTAAGGCATAAACTTTTATTCTACAGTAACTGGTTTTTTAGCATGCAACTGTGTTATAATCTATGCTAGAACTATATCCAAATAGAGTTTGAAATTTGTTCCAATCTATGTAGATACATATTTGTTCATGTTTGAACCATGTCAAACTTCCTCAAAGTTCAATCTATGTTTGAAACATATCATATTCTAATCTTGTTGGAACATGATTCATATATGAATAGGTATAAGTTCAAATAATATTTAAACAAGGTTTAAATATAGATCCAACCATATTAAAATATTGTTTGAACCAATCTTGGTTAAAAGCTTTAAATAAGTACTCATCATTCAAAAGTGAGATTATTTTGATCTAAAATGAACATTCGAGTATATCTTGAATATATATGAATATATATGTATTATTTATGTTAAAATATATTAAATGATATAATTAAAATATCTTGAGCCAAATATTTTCCTCTAAATCTCATCTCAATTTATTATTTTTAGCCCCTCATTTTTATTATTAATAAAATTTTAAATTATTAAAAGTTATTGATGATTTATGAGATTACTTGTGTTGATTGAGACAGAATGAGCACATGTGTGATAGTTGAGCACATTTGTGATAGTCTTTAGTATATGACAATATTGATTCTCTAGAAGCAAGATTATACAAGACATTTCAATCTAGCAATTAAGAGCTTAAGTTTTAAACTGAGAAGTCTTTGGTTCAAATCTTTATACATATGTGTTTGTATTTGTAATTAAATTTGCTCAAATGTTCTAAAAAAATGTTTTAGTAGACAAAGCGCTAAATTCTTTTTACTAGAATCTTGCATCATTTTCTTTAAGATCTATGATCTATAAAAGCATGAACTATATATAGATTTTTGAATGAAGTAATTTAATTATTTAACAATAAATTTGAATACTTAGTTAAATGAATCATATTTATTTTTCTTAAGCATAAAATATTTTTTATACATTTTGATGTCTTAAATATATCAAAATTAAGCATATCAGGTTCATCAAATTTATTCTATTAAGATATTCATTTAGATTATAAATATATTATATTTAGAGAACATTTGATTCATTAAATAATCCGGAGGAAATGCTTCTTAGTATTTGATTTAGGTTCATTTGAATTAGTATTAAGACATCTTGGTATCATTTGATTTCTCATAAAAGTATTGTTTCAACAATAAATTTATTAAAAATAAAATTTAGATGATCTTCAAGTTGATTTTTAACTTTTTTAATGGAATATTTGACTACTTTGAATTTTTAATATTGGGTCACAATTTATGTTTAATTGTATTGATTTTTGTTACATCTTTTAATTGTTTAATAAAATTTGATATATATGCATAATTAATTAAACTTATTTGTAAAATAATATAAATTATTATTATTATTATTTGCAAAAAAAATTTATTTTTATAAATATGAGTAATATATTTGTGTCTGAACTGAACTAAGCTATATATGTCTAATCTTCTTTACTATTATGATAATTTAACAATAAAATTTTAGATGATAGTTCAAATGATATTTTTTGAGGCATTTAAATACATAGCACTCAATTCTTATATATTTATATAGCTAATACCTAAATATTCATATTTACATAAATAGGACCAAAATTTTAACATTTCATCAAAATAGTACCATCATTAACTTTTTAAAATGAAATTCACCCTTTTCATGCATTGAAAAAGTTCTATATTTATAAATACCAAACTTTGGTGATAGATATGTAAATGTATAAGAATTGTGTGCTTGGTATGTAAATCTTCCAAATTTTTTTAAATTTTTGGAGTTAAAGTTATAAATTTTAATCCATTTTTAAACTAAATATCAACTAGTTCTTTTGTATGAAATTTGTTCTTCCAATTAATTTTAAGTTTTTCTTTTTGCAAGGGTTCACATCCCACTTGTTTATAAAGTTTTTATTTTCCTTTCCTACTTTAATAAACTATTTAATGCTAAGTTCTAGATTTTTATGGTAGTAGAATAAATTTTAAATATTTATTTTTACAAAACTATGGTAGTAGAAGTTTCATTTTGTCACTCTTCCTCTTAATTAGCTGATTATAAAATATGGAACTAAAGTTTATTCTCAATTAAGTCAATGCCAATGATTATCAAATGATTGTGATTGAGTGGCGATCGGATAATATTGTTGAAATAATTGTGTTTAGACAATGACAATTGAGCGATTGTGATTGGACAATTGTCATTAAATGCGTGATCCTTGTCTTGATCAACGATGTATGTTGAGTGGAAGAATTTAATTTTTTGAAAATTTTAAGGATTTAAAAAAAATTAATAGTTTTTTGAATATGATATATTTTTTATTTATTTAAAAAATAATATAATATAACCTAGATATAATGCTAATGCATCTAGTAAATCATCCCAATCAAATCTACTTTGATATTTTTTATGTCCCTAAAATCTTTAATTTTTTTTAACATAATGAACTCAATTTTAGCACTTTTGAATCCAAACAAAATCTCTGCTGTCAATTTTGAGCATAATTTTTTTTAAGGATAATTTGCTTTGATTGAAACCCATTTAAGTTAAGGGTGAAATGAAATTGTTATGTTCAAAGTTTTGATGAGAGGCCCATGTTGAAGTACAAAAGTGATCATCCCATATAATTTTTTGAAATTATAATTTTACATCATATTTTTTAATATTACATTTATATTATATAAATTTTAATGTCTAAATTAGAAGATAATTAATACATAAATACAAATACTTATGCACTACTTAAAATGAAATTTTTTCAAAATTAAATTCAATATTACCTTATCTTTTATTTCAACAAATTTATGATCAAATTAAATATTTTTCATTAAACAAACATATTAATATTAAAAGTATTTTAATTCAAATTCAAGGTTATATTGCTTTTAAAATATAAAATACATCTAAGTATGAAATTGATGTGACAATTCAATTAAAAAAACTTTCAAATTTAAATTAAAAAATTTTTTTTCAATAACTTTATAATTAAATTAAATATTTTGATAAGACGAGTTTGGAAAAACACTGTTGGATTTCTATAGGAAATTATCTATTTCGGACCGGAAATTATATAAAGTAGAGCGTTTTAGCAGAAATGGAATTGTCGTATTATGTCAAAATCACATTTAACGGAAACTTAAAAATAAAAATAAATGTTTGGAAGTAGTCAGATGTAGGGCGGTGTAGTTGGATTCTTTAAAAAATATAAAATATTTAAAGTGCATTAATTTTTATAAATAAATAAATTAGTTGGTTGGATAAATATATCAAAATATTTTAAAGGATTTATATACAAATCACACAATTCTTATTCATTCTTCAATTGATATATATATATATATATATATATATATATATATATATATATATATATATATATATATATATATATATATATATCATCTTAAACACTTTTTATTTTATATTTTAGCTAAATATAAATAAATCAAGTTAACTCATGAACAAGTGTAACTTGATAAATAACTTGTGAGCTAAGCTCAACTCGATTTTTTATCTTGTAAATTAGCTCAATTAATAAATATTAATATAATATATACTTAAAATTTATTAAAATATAATAATTTAAATATAAAATTTATAATTAAAAATTATATCTTATTCACTCATATCAAATAATTTTTTATTTATTTTCTTCTATTTTAAAACATTTTTTATCGTTTTTATCAAAAATTTTATGTCTTTTTTTGCGTACCATAAACATCTAAATTTTAATCCGTTTATAAAGTACAATTAAATACCCATTTTTTGTATCAACCGAGCCTTTAGTCATGCAAATATATAGATCATAATTTTAAGATAAAATGCAATCGAAGACCAAAATATGTGACTAAAACATAATTTTTGAAGATGACACAGCTCCCATCATAAAATAGCTCCATGTTCTAAGATATAGTAATTTATTTAAGCTGAGATAAGGCTTTTACCATGACCTGCCGCGGCATGCATAGGGCTTCAAGGGGATTAGCTTTCGGCATAGTTATGCCTGAGCCTTCCTTCAAGTCCACCTCTTCAGGGCCGATCCTTCTCCACTCAAAACACTGAATCAAAGTCCCTAACACCAAGCCCAGCTCCTTCAGTGCCAGCCCTTCCCAGGGCATCCTCCTCCCCATTCCAAAGGGCAACAACATCCCTCCTTCAGCCTCGGCATCTCGGAATCTCTCAGGAATGAATTCCGTCGGCTTCGACCAAATCCGAGGATCCCTCTGAATCACATAAGCATTCACCATGAGCATCGTCCCGGAAGGTATGTCAGCCTCCGACCTTGCATGGCTCCAAACAGTGGTGAGGCAGTAGGAGAGGGACGACGGGACACAGCCGGAAAGTTTCGTTGATGATACAGTGGAGGTACGAAAGGTTGGGAAGATCGGATTCCTCGAATAATCGGTCGTGCCCCACTTTCTCGTCGATCTCTTCCCTTGCCGTCGAGAGCTTGTCCGGATTGTTTAGCAGGAGAGACATTGCCCATTCAATGGTGTTTGATGAAGTGTCTGTACCTGCAGCCAATAAAGGCTGCAAGAGAATTTTGAATCATCAGAGAAACAAAAATAAAAATAAAAATAAACTTCAGTGAAGTACATTTATTGCAATATGACATCCAAAAAGAATTTTGATTAGAACTAATTGAATTTGATTAAGGAAAAATTTTAAAATTATGCTTAATCCTAATCTTAAATAGTAATTTAGGCATGAAAATTTTTTTTTTAGCAAAATCTGATAGTAACTGACGGCGGCGCTCCGTGACGTCGGTCGTCGATCGTCCGTTCAATGGAAGACTGGCTCGTCCTTCGGCAAAACCCGGAGGAGATCTCTTCGGGTTGTACTGGTTCATCGCCTTGTTTCCGCTGCGCCGCCGGATTTCCACCACATAGTGAGTCGTCGGAGACGCTTATTCTTCGTTCGTCCGCCGATTGAGGTAATTTTTTTTTTCTAAATACTTAATTTGTGGTAGATCTCGTTATATATTATTTTGTGTTATATGATTTGATTTTTTTTTGTGTTGTTTAATTAGATTTGTATGTGTTATATTTTTATGTGTTGTTTAGCTAGGTTTTGAAAAATTAGATAGTGTGCATACTGAAGATTTTATATTTATGGCGTGTTTATTCTTAGTTTGTTTTGATAGTGATGAAAATTTTATTTAAATTACTTTTAATCTTTCTCTTTACCTGCCTAATCCTTCAACCTTAAATTTATTTGCTTATTTTATTATCAATTAATATGGGAAAAAAATATATTGCATGACAATGATATGGTGAACTTACAAGTTTATTCCAATCTGCTGTATAATGATAAGAGTAAATTAGTCCATAAAGAGTGTGACATTATTCAACATATTAATTTGGTCAATTTATTTAGAAAACATAACATTTTCCCTTCAAAATTCCTAGCATCGTTTGAGAACCATATAAAACATGGTTATTTAAGTACAGTAATGATATATGTCATTATAATACTAAAACTCTTGATATATTAGTTTGCTGTATTTAGATTATGAAAATATATATGGTTTAGGGTTGAGGTTGTGCTAATAGGCGATATCATTCATCTTTATGAAAGCTATGATTAGATCTACTCTCCCTTCGTCCTTTATGGGTTTTCAAATATCTCCAACTGTGTATTATATCTTAAAATATTTTTCTTGAGGAAAGATTCTTCGGTTAGAGTTGTTAGTTGAATATGAGTTGAACATGCGCAGTTCTTTATTATGACGACGAACTAAATGTTAGTGATGATTTATTTCCACCTACATTGGTGAAAAAATCGAAATTCGGATCACAGATTACCCGATGGGGTTACAAAGAATCATGAGGTTGAAGTTAGATGCAAAGTCATGTTAATCTTATGCTTTCCCTATTGGTCTTTGGATTTATCGCTACTCATATTACTGACGATAAGTGTGTGAATCTATACTCAATGCAGCTTCCGTGCAGCATGTAGTAATTTATGTTGAAGTTGAGGAATTACATTGCGAGGAAAGAGATGTTGGCGATCGAGTATCGAGCTCCATGATCAATACATCACACTTGATTTACAACGCTCGTGAGAAGCGTGCAGTGCTTACCACCTACTAATGTGGCTGGGATACGTTCTGATTTTGTGGGAGCTATTTAAGGTGATGTTGGTGATGGATATGAAACTATACCTTATGCAACAAGTACCGATGATAATGAGGGGGATAATAGTGATGTAGATGAGCCTTCTTTAAGGGGCAAAGATCCATCTAACAGGGTCAAAGATCTTATTAGAGACTACTCAGTTAGATCAAGTCAAACAGAGGAGCACTTTCTGTCTAGGAATGAGTACATGCATCATGCTCAAACAACTAGAGAGTGGGATGAAGAGCTAACATTTGATGGGCCTTCAGATGAGTCAACTTTTGAACTTGAAAGTTGCATTTGATGAGCTATGTATGTGCTTTCGTGATAAGAAGCAGCTATTGTTTGTTGTTCAGGTTGGTCTATCATTAACAATGTCGACTACATGCTCTACGCTTCAAACAAATCCAGGTTCACCGTCTTGTGCACTGAATATGAGAACCAAGTTACGCCTTGCATGTGGCGCTTACATGCAGGTTCAAGTAAGAGATTGGGAGGTGCATGGAGAATTGGCAGTATAGGCTCACGACATACATGTAGTCATTCAATCCTCAGTCGGACATAAATGCACACAATTTATCGCTTCATTCAACTACAATTAAAGTCAATTGGATTTAAAGCCCGGAGATTATAGGTGATTGAGTCCAAATTTAACATACGTGTCCATGAAAAGATGCTGCGTCGTAAGGCACTAAAGGTTACTTTGGTTGGGAGGAATCTACCGTCGTTGGGAGATTCATATGTATATGCTTAGCAATGTCGGGATCGGTCTGAGTGCTTGTTAGAGTCATACTGATTTCAACGATTATCCGGTCCTTCGAAGTCTTCAATTCGGTTGCAACTGCCCTTTTATGCGATGGGACTTTCCTCCTAAGTAAGTATGGACTCTACTCAGTGCAGTTGGAATACGCGGTTTATTTCCATTGGCGCCTTGATGAGTAAACAGAAAGTGAGTCATGGTGTTGGTTTCTAAGGACACTCCAAGACTTAATTCCATTTATCTCTACTAGAGGGGATTTGTGCATCATTTCTGATAGGCATGCGGGGTTGGTACGGTGCTACAGGGAAATATTATCGTGGGTTGTACATCGCTTTTGTCTAAGACATCTAAGGGAGAACTTCAAAAAAGCAGTTAGACAACTTGGAGTCGGAGACGTTGAGTTCATATGCCAGAAAATATATGTTGCAGGTAATACTGATGATATCCGCATTTTTAAAAGGTATATGACCGATATCAAGAACATCAAACAGGAGGTCTACGATTGGCTCGTATCAAGAGATGCATCAGTGGTCTCTTACCCATGATGATACATGTATGACTATGACCACAAATGCAGCGAATGCTTCAACATTAATGACGCGTGGCTTGCCCAATTGCGATCTCGCAATATATTATAACATAGTCGCGTGTTCATGAAAGCGTGAATCAACATGCAACGAAGACCGACGACTCCATGTTCTCTCCCCGGGCTAAAGCAACTTTGCAGGGTAGTAAACATGAGGCAAGGAGATTTCCTGAACCAATACGAATTAACAGTAATGAGTACCAAGTTTTCGATGCCAGCAGCAGAACATACAAGATAGAGCTGTATGAAAACCATATTTATAGATGTACATGCAGACAACCACAAGCTTATCACATGTCATGTCCTTACGTCATTTCTGTGTTAGGACAGCGACATATAAGTGCGTTCAGTATGTATCGCCTACTACACTCTATACTATTGTAAAACCTATCGTGAGGCGTTTCATGTCATCCCTGATCGTGATGAGTGGCCAGAACACATAACTACTGGGAACTTCCCAGAGTACAACCCACCAAATATCAAGATGAGGTCAAGTCGACCACGTTCTAACAGATTCAGAAATACTATGGATGAAAGTACTACAAGAAGTAATAGGATTTGTAGTATATGTAAGAAGGCTGGCCATAATAGAACAACGTGCCCAAGGTCGGCATAATGTGAGCTTTTAGTCGTTTGTATTGTAAATTGTCTATGGAATGATTTGTAATTCTATTTAGCTTTGTTTTGTAATTCTATTTCTTTGCAATGTCGAATGTTTTCTATGGCCCATATCTTGAGGTGTTAATCTTCTACTCTTAGTGGATGTACAGCTCTAAAGGTAGGTTGTCCATAACAAGTAGGATTTTTTCTAATGTAGCTTTAGGCATAGAAGTTTCAAAGGGCTTTAAATTCTCCATATTTATTACTACTACATCTCCATGTATGATCAAAGTTGCAGTTGGCAAGAATGATCTCTGGTTTTCCATATTTACCACTACTACATCTCCATATTTACTACTACTCATTTACAAGTAAAATCTGCTGCGCTCCGGGCCAGATTCACAGGTTTTGGTCAACATGAAAGTCGTAGATAATTTCGTTGCAATTCCAGCGATATAAATTTTGCACAATTCCGCCACCGTTTGAGTCCGATACGCGCAAATTACGGCCGCTGAGCCGTATTTTCAGCACAGCGCAGCAGCCTTTTCGCGCACGCGCAGAATCTGCTGCGCTCCGGGCCAGATTCACAGATTTTGGTCAACATAAAACTCGTAGATAATTTCGTTGCGATTCCAGCGATATAAATTTTGCACAATTTCGCCACCGTTTGAGTCCGATACGTGCAAATTACAGCCACTGCGCCGTATTTTCAGCACAGCGCAGCAGCCAAGACGCGGAATCTGCTGCGCCCGGCCAGATTCACAGATTTTGGTCAACATGAGTCGTAGATAATTAGTTGTGATTCCAGCGATCCAATTTCACACAATTCCGCCACCGTTGACTCGATATGAAATTACGGCCGGCCAGATAGCAAGCCAGCAGCCTTTGCGCGACGCCAGAATCTGCTGCGCCCGGCCAGATTCACAGATTTTGGTCAACATGAAACCGTAGATAATTTCGCAATTCCAGATACAAATTTCGCAATTCGCCACGTTTGACTCTATACGCCAAAATTACGCCGCGCGTATATATTTTCAGCACGCAAAGAGCCTTTAAGACGCGCAGAATCTGCTGCGCTCCGGGCCAGATTCACAGATTTTGGTCAACATAAAAGTCTTAGATAATTTTATTGCAATTCCAGCGATACAAATTTCGCACAATTCCGCCACCGTTGACTGACGCCAAATTACGACGGCCAGATAGCAGAGTGTAAACAGCCTTTGCGCGCGCACAGAATCTGCTCCGGCCAGATTCACAGATTTTGGTCAACATGAAAGTCGAGATAATGCTTCCAGCGATACAAATTTTGCACAATTACGCCACCGTTGACTCCACATATAAATTACGCCGCTGTATTTTCAACACGCTATTGTTCCTTAGTTCAATTAATATGAATTTTCGTGGACATTTAAGAGAAAAGTGATTGTCAAAGAAATAAAGTTATTTAAGCAATATGCATGATAAAGCAATGCCAAAATTTCAAAAAAGTTTTGTTTTTTAAGTGACTAAAGAGTTTAAAACCACAATATAATTTCAGCATGTATTAACATTAAGTGTGAGCCAAATCTTGAATTTTTCTAACAATTTCATTATCAATTGCCTTAATTGCTATTGTGTTCTATTTTCTAAATAAAAGTCATGTGTTAGCTAGTAATCAGAATTCTCAAGTTTTCTTTGTTAAATCCAAGTCATCCTGCATCACTTGGGGAGGTGAATTTCTGCAAAACACTTTGGTTTTAATTTTGTAAGTTTGAAAGATTTAGATGTTGCATAAGTTTCTTTGCATTTATTTGCATTAATAATGTGTTTGGTATGATTTCATGTTATTCAAATCTTAATAGAACTGTGAATTTTGGCTTATTTGACATAACTTATTATTGTTAACTTCAAGATGTCACAACCACGCTTTTCCTCTATTGTATCTTTTTTATACATTATATATTTATATCTAACATGTTGAATTCAATTGTTTTGCTATTATTATAGGTAGGATGTCAAGAAGAATGTACTTCGCGAGGCAAGACATGCAGAGGAGACCAGTGGACTACGTCATTTGAAGTTCACCCTAGTATAGCACCACGAGGTCGGCATTGAAAGACATCGACTTGGTAAGATTTTTTAAGTCAAATTGTGTGTATGAGTTGTTCTTGTAGTTTTGTTTACTAAACTATGATTTCATACTGTGTAGGTTTCTGTTTTGGATATGTCATCTCATGTACTTATATTCAAAGAGTGGCCAATAAACTGTCCTAGATTGATGACCGCTTTACGAGCAGTTGGATTGGATTGTGTGTCTCAGATGCAGTACATTCGCATAGATCACCACCTTCTCACAGCATTTGTGGAACGTTGGTCTTCACAAACAAATTCATTCCATTTATCCATTGGTGAGATGACGATCACATTGCAAGATGTTGCTATGATCCTGGGTGTTCGGATAGATGGGCCGATTATTGCAATGTTGTTGTGATGAGTTGATGGATACACATCCAGCCGCGACACTACCGCGATCCAATTGTCATATCACATCGAGTTGAATGGGGCAAGTACATGCAGACTGTATGCCCTTACGGTGGCCGCGTTGGACGACATGTGATTCTTACTTAGATCTACGAGATTTAGCATGATGTCAAGCTACATTTTTTACTATTGGTTGTTGCCTTATGCACACGCCTTGGAGATTCACTTGTAGTTTGGAGGATCTTGACATTTTGGAGTTCTCGGATCAAATTGCTTTGCTCATTTGTGCGAGCTCCATGAGGTAATGAAGTCAAGCGACTATGGTTGGTTGCTTACGCTATCGCGGTATGGGTGTGGGAGCATGTTCATGTCAAACGTTTATTCCATACCCGACAGAGATAGATGGGTTGAGTGTGGGTTGTCGCTGGAATGAAGGGTTTGTCCGAGAGGTGATGCCAGCCCATATCAGAGTTTACAGAGACGAGCTAGATGGCCTACTACAGAGTCGGGCATATTATTTTGTAAGTGTATATTTTGGGCCCATTATTGTATGTTGATAGCATAGATAATAATCATTTCAAACGACACAGGTGATCTGGGAGTCATACGGAGTTCAGATCCATGGACGTGTCGCAGAGATATGCTTACATGGGGATGACATATTGCTTGCTAGAGTACCTTTGATTAGTTGGAAATGAGTTGAGTGGCATATCGATATGTGCTCACTATCAAATCATCCGTCAGAATATCATTTATTTTCCTAAAAAAAAAATTTTCATACCTAAACTGCTAATTAAGATTAGGATTAAGCCTAATTTAAAATTTTTGCCTTTGATTAATATATCATCATTATTATCTTAGTAATAATAGATATTTAAATGATATTCTTCAAATCTATTTTCTTGAATCATGTATATCTTTTGGATTTCTAATAAAATTGTGTAAAATATATTGGCCTAGTGATTAAAATCTTAAACTTCAATCTAGATTTCATAGATTCAAGCTATATACGAGTGTGAGTTTATGATTAAATTTACTCAATATCTCCAATAACAACAACAGTTTTTATCCCACAAGTGGGGTCACATGAATCCTTCTCTATTTTGTCCTATTAAATATCAAATTCTCAATTTATTCTAATAAATTTAAGGTCATTTTATAATTCCTAACTAAGTCTTTTTAGGTCTACCACTATCTTTCATGGCATAAGACAAATCTAACAAATCTACTCTCCTAATTGGATTATCGGACGGCCTACACTTTATGTAACCAAAGCATCTAAGGCAACTCTCTCTAATATTATCTACCACTACTCCAACCTTTTCATGAATATTTAAAAATATATATATTCTTTTGTATGTCTCTCTCTCTCTCTTATTCATTAAATTCTCATTATTGATTCATATTAATTATAAGAAAAAATTAGATCAAGGCACCCAGATCAAAAAACATTTAAGGATCTTAAAAGTTAGATACATGTAAGAAAAACTTGGGTGATTTACTTACATTTTATTTTTTAAAACCATAAAATTTAATTTTTTTAAGCAAGTATCTAATTTTTAAAGTCATCTTGGCATCTTTTTTATTAGGATATTTTCGGATATATATATATATATATATATATATATATATATATATATATATATATATATATATATATATATATATATATATATATATATATATATATATATATATATTATATCGATTCAGGTTGATTATAACTTATTTGTAAAAAGCTGAAATTATCAAAATAGTTTGATGTAGCCACTTAAGGACAATATTTTGTTCATTCTTCTTATTGTTTCCTATATTTCAGTTTAGTTAGATATGGCCACTTTATTTTGACACTTTTGAGAATATTACTGTTAATAGTCGAATTAGTTAATTACAAGGCAACAAAGTAATATATATATATATATATATATATATATATATATATATATATATATATATATATATATATATATATATATATATATATATATATATATATATATATATATATATTTCTGCTGCAATCAAGGGGTATCACTAGTTTTATTTGTTTTCGTAACAGAGTACAAGTTGCCTGCTGTTACTCGGCTGTGTAGCTGTTGACTGACTGTAGGTACTATCCTGGGTTTTGCATCACAGTGGTATCAGAGCCAGACAATGACGGATAGCGGCAGCATTTCGAAGCATGACGCTGATCGTGGGTTGGAACAATTAAGTGAGGATCAGATCCGCCTTGAACAAAAGGTGGCGGGTCTAACTATGGAATTCCGATTATTTTTAGTATTGATTTTCATATGTGTCATAAGTCAATGTCAAGCCTATAAATCTAATTCGACGACTGAGTGACGCATAAATGTTTCAAAATATCTGACGCCATGAAAATCCAAAACGATCTCCGATCGGCGAACGGATTTCGCCGTAGCGTTAATAACGTCGAAATTGATCAAAATATAAATATTGCAAAATTTGAAGAATCGATATACCGAGCTATCATGTCGACGCGCAATCGGAGTCGAAATCGACGATGTCCAACGACCGCTCAGAAATTGATCATGTCAATACCTATCAAATGAGACTGTTCACGCTCAATTCGGACGAGTTTACGCAAATATCGGCAAATCGAAATCGCGATTAACAAAAGCCACAATTACGCCAACTGAGGAAACGCCTGATTATAAACGGATCGCGCTCGCGTAACGCCGAAATTACCTAGGATAGATATTCAAATTTGACTAAAGTTTTCATACTTAAAATTTCGTCAAAATTAATATGTATTTTTAGATAAATAAATTTGATTATCTCTTAATCACATCAAGTTAACGGCCGTCCACTCTCATGCTTTCACCTTCAACTCGACCAATTATTGGCCGTCACATCATCTCTCTCGTACCCTCCCATCCCATGGGTAGCCGAACCCTTCTATTTCCCGCTCGTTCTCTTCCATTTCCGAGGGCGAATGAAAAAATATTACGTGCGGACTCCTAATGCATCAGGAGTCCGCTCATATTGTTCCATTTTTTTTTTTTTTAAAAAAAATAAAAAATAAAAAATAGAAGGCTGTGATGCGGATTCCGGAGTCCGCACGTAATATTCCAGCCGAACGAATGCCAAAAAAAAATCCTCCCTTCTCTGGTTTCCGACGCGCACAGCCCAGCAGACCGCTCCAGCTCCTCCCTCTGCTTTGTCTTAGAGCTCCTGCCCGAAAACCCTAAACACACGCCTTTCTCCCTGTCCAACCCTATCGAAGCTCCACTGTCGCT
The DNA here is from genome assembly GCA_021442155.1 of Cymbidium sinense. Classification (NCBI taxonomy): domain Eukaryota; kingdom Viridiplantae; phylum Streptophyta; class Magnoliopsida; order Asparagales; family Orchidaceae; genus Cymbidium; species Cymbidium sinense. Next base: position 109,227,788 of record CM038225.1, read on the forward strand.
GGCAATACGGAGGACACCTCTCTCGTCCATAAAAGGCAAAGCAGGTGAAGAGGCCGAGAATAAGATGTGGCGTAGAGTTTCATCTCAACTCCGTGCTTTCGAACATGGCGATCTTCTCCACGGCGGGCTGAATAGTTCTATCTCTCGGTTCAAACTCCACAGCCGAAAGGGAACAAGCCTCTTTCCATCAAAACAGCAACCGAATTCCATGAAACTGAGTCGCAAGCTCCAGTTCCATCGCCTTACCTTCTCTCTCTCTTTTCCGGTCGAAACTGGATGTCAAGCTCAATACGGCATCTCTTCTGAAAGGTTTTCCTTTGCTTCTTCATCGCTTGGCATAGTGCCCATATTCAGTTTTCAGTTGGAGAGATGGGGCGCTCTCTATCCTCTTTGTTCTCCGAGAAGCCTCTTCCAGCATCAGATTCTAGGCTTTCTCCTTTTATTTAAAAAGATTGTTGGTACCTCTAGGTCTTTAGGGTTAATCGATATTGCTTCTCTCTTGGCTAGTAAGTTAGAGGACTTGGATAGAGCTAGGGTTCTCATATCTGTAATATTAGCCTAATTCTCCTAAATAGGAAAGAAGAGAGTAGAGGAAGAGATGACGGGCAACGATCTTTCCCTGCTGGCGGTTCTTCTGCTGCATATATGCTTTCATTGGTATTGTTTCAGCCGAGGGAGATTTCAATGGAACTCCAACATCTAACAGTAGCAGCCATGCTGTAAATTTAAGTGATACAAAAAAAATGCTCCTGGTTTTGTGATAGAAGATGGTGAAAAAAAAAGATCGTCGTACGTTATATTGGGGGTTTAAAGGAATCGATTCAGGATAAATTAGAAATGAACACCGCTTGGTCTCTTTCACATGCTGTGAACTATGCATACAAGGCCGAGCTACAACTGAATCAGGCTTCGTGATCTATATCAACTACAAGAAAGGCACAATAGAAAATCCTTCAAACAATTATATGAAGGAAAATCTTACTAATCGTGGAGGACCAAGCCAGGAGTCTAACACGAATCCAACTACTAGAAATGGCCAAAGCAAGAGTCTTGACAAACCTGAACCTCAACGAGACAGTTTATATCGTAAGCCAGGACCCCAAAAATGCTTTCGCTATTTTCAACCGGGCCACCGATCCAATCAATGCCCAAATCGCATGCAAATCCAATTAGTAGATGCAGACAGAGTATGAGGAAGAAGCCGAAGGAGAGGATCTATTTACTGGAAATGAAGCCGAGGATATTTCATTTGATGAGGGAGAAAAATACTAAATTACGTCATGAAGAAAACGTTGTTAGCTCCAAAGAAGCCGACTTCTTCCCAAAGACATGCTATATTCCGAACGTGATGTACCATCGAAGGTAAGGTGTGTGAGCTGACAATGGGTGTACTTAAAACATAATATCCAAGTCGATTGTAGCAGCACTACAGCTCAAAACTACCAAACATCCTAATCCCTATAAAATTAGCTGGATTTAAAAATGTGTAAATGTCACCGTCACCAATCTTTGTTCAGTTGCGTTCTCTATTGGTAAGAAATTTGTATGCGAAGTAGTTTGTGATGTGGTGGAGGATGTATGTCATCAAATTCTTGGCAGATCATGGCAATTCGACTCGGGAGTGTGGTACGATGGTCATGCCAACGCATACACCTTATATTGGAAAAATCAAAAGATTAGGTTGTTACCAACAGGTACTTCACAAACTTCTGAAACCAAAGGTAAATCTGAAAGTTCTGAATACTTGATCGTGACAGGTTCACAGTTGGTTTCAGCCTGCCGACCCTTCAGTCCAAACGTTACCACATCAATTTCCAGATATCGAACCACCTGAACTCCCTAATTCACTACCACCACTTCGGTCTGTTCAGTACAACATCGACTTAGTTCATGGGTCCCAATTACCCAATCAATCTCACTACAGAACAAGCCCGAAGGAGCACCAAATATTGCAAGAAATCATAGATGATCTGTTGCAAAAATAATTTGTGAGGCATAACATGAGCCCATATGCTGTCCCAATGCTAAAAGTTCCAAAAAAAGAAGGTTTGTGGCATATGTGCGTGGACAATAGAGCCATTAACATGATCGCTGTTAAGTATCGCTTTCCAATGCCTAGAATTGGAGAAAATATTACGTCCGGAGTCCGCCGCTTTTCGCGGACTCCAATCCATCAGACGACGTATCCCCGTTTTCTGGGTCGCGCGGCGAGATCGGACGGCTTTCCCCGACCGGCGTCGATGCGTATTAACGGACGGCCGTAAATCATTTCCCCGGCGACCGCCCGTTAGCGTCGTTCAAAATGCGGGAGGAATTTAAAGAAATATATACGATTTAGGGTTGGTTAGTTTTTCCAAGCAGCAGTGAGAAGAGATCTGAAAATCTCATTTCCTTTTACAAAAGAACCATGAAGATGGAACGTTGAGGAAAAAAACAAATTTTAGGCGAGGATGTATTAAATACAAATCCATCTAATGCTTCGTGCATTTTTTCTACGGTTTATTAGTGATATTCTTGTTCTATCGAAAAGAATATGTTCATTTCTTCAATTAGAAGTAATTTGGATGTTTTTTTTGTCGAATATTTAATTTTGAGTGTTATTTTGCATGCGTATATCTTTGGAGTGGACCTCTTTTGACCTCTTTTAATTTTTTTTAACTCCTTATGATTATGTTTAGAACATTGCATAGGAAGCATTTGATGTCGGTTGGGTGATTTACGGGTGGTTTAGTGCATTTGTACGTGTACCTCTCGGAGAGGTCTGGACCATTTTGACCCTTTTCCCATTTTTTTTGCCAACTCCTTATGATTATGTATAGAGCATTATAATGGAAGCATTTGATGGTTTGGTTTTTTGGGTGGGTATTTGCATTTGTACCACAGTATTTTTTGGAGAATGGACCATTTTGACCCTTTTTTTTTTGGCCAACTCCTTATGATTATGTTTAGAAAATTAGGAAGCATTTGATTCGGTTTGGGTGATTTGGGTGGTTTAGTGCATCATCTACATACCTCTTTGGAGAATGACCTCTTTGATCTTTTTTGTGATTTTCTGGACTCCTTATGATTATGTATAGAGCATTATAATGGAAGCATTTGATGGCGGTTTGGGTGGTTTTGGGTGGGTATTTTGCGTACCGTGTACCTCTTTGGAGAATCTGAGACCTCTTTTGACCCTTTTTTCCAATTTTTTCAACTCCTTATGATTATGTTTAGAATATTACAAGGAAGCATTTTATGTCAGTTTGGGTGATTTCTGGGTGGTTTAGTGCATCTGTACCCTGTGTACCTCTTAGGAGGGTACATACCATTTTTGACCTTTTTTCCCATTTTTTTTTGCCAACTCCTTATGATTATGTTTAGAACATTGCAAAGGAAGCATTAGATAATGATTTTTGGTTTTGGGTGGGTATTTCATTTGTACCTGTGTCTCTTTGGAGAATCCTTTTTTCCCAATTTTTTGGCCAACTCTTTATGATTATGTTTAGAAAAGAAAGGAAGCATTTGAGGTGGTTTGGGTGGTTTAGTGCATTCAGACTGTGGTACTGAGGGTAGAACCTTTTGATCTTTTTTGACAGTTTTTCCTGGCCAACTCCTTATGATTATGTATGAGCATTATAATGGAAGCATTTGATGGGTGGGTGGTTTTGGTGGGTATTTTGCATCACTGTACTCTTTGAGGGTACGACCTTTTTGACCCTTTTTTCTAATTTTTTTGTCAACTCCTTATGATTATGTTTAATATTGCAAAGGAAGTATTTTATGTCGGGGGTGATTTTTGGGTGGTTTAGTGCATCGCGTTCTCTTAGAGGGTACATACCATTTTGACCTTTTTTTTCCCATTTTTTTGCCAACTCCTTATGATTATGTTTAAAAGAAGGAAGTATTAGATGGCGTTTGGTTTTTGCATTTGTACCTGTATTTTGATGGATGACCTTTTTTGATCTTTTCGAGTTTTTTTTGCCAACTCCTTATGATTATGTTTTAACATCGAAAGGAAGCATTTGATGGTAGGGTGGGGGTTTTGTGCATCTCTGTACCTCTTTGAGGTACATACCTCTTTTGATCTTTTGACTGCTTTTCCCCAACTCCTTATGATTATGTATAGAGCATTATAATGGAAGCATTTGATGGCGCTTGTGGTTTCTGGTTTAGTGATTCAGACCGTGTACCTCTTTGGAGGGTACAGACCTCTTTGACCTTTTTACGCTTTTTCCCAACTCCTTAGATTATGTTTAGACATTAAAGCATTTGATTGACAGGGTGATTGATGGTTTAGTGCAGATGATCCTACCTCTTTGGAGGGTACAACCATTTTGACCCTTTTTATTAATTTTTTTGCCAACTCCTTATGATTATGTTTGGCATTGCAAATGAAGCATTTGATTTATTTGGGTGGTTTAGTGCATCTGCACTGTGTACCTCTTTGAGGGTACGCACTTTGACCTTTACGCTTTTTCCGCCAACTCCTTAGATTATGTTTAGAGCGTTATAATGGAAGCATTTGATGGCGGTTTTGTGGGTATTTTCCATCCATATTTTCTAACATATTTTGTATTTGTCGCTGTGTAAATGCAATGACCCATATTTGGAGAAACTCCTGCACCACTGCTCGAATGAAACGGAGGCATATGACTGCATCGACTATGCACATCAAATTGCTTCGTGTTCTGGGACCATACTATTGGCCAAACTCAAAGAAATTGAAAAGATTTTCTATGTGCAAAAGTTGGTCGGAAGAAGTCCGCACTAAATAACGACAAAATTCCGTAGATACAAGAACTGGATGTCCAAACCATGATTAGATTCTCTGATTTGGAGGGGAATTGACGATTAAAAGCATACGTAGTCATAATCATTCTTTGGCGAGCGCCGACCTACATCTTCTGTGATCACATAGATGCATTAATGAAAAGGTCGTTGAAGACAATGACAGGGAGTAGAGCATGGTATCTAACCATTAAGTAGTGTAGAGAATATCTGTTCACCAAAAGAGATGCTTTCAATTTTATTCGTGAAAGAGAAAAGATCGAGGATTGCAAATGGTGATGGTAATGCATTAATACATTGTTTAAGGAGAAAAGCATCGGATGGGATGTTTGGATGTGCAAGTTGATGAGTCGGATTGCTTAGTAAGTTTTTTTTTGTAATGGCATGTCCGTAATAGAATATGATTGTTTTGGGGATGTGATAATTTTGATACAAGCTATCGACTCAATAAATATAATCTCGCTTTGTGCCCCTCTTGTTGGAGTGAATCATCAGGCAAAATGTATTATTTGGATTTTTATCGAAGAGACAATTGAGTCATTCTCATGGCTATTCCAAACTTTTCTTGGTTGATGAATGACGACATCCTATAACAATATTCATCGATCAAGATCGGTATGACGAGAGCCATTGAAATTGTATTGCCGCATACTCATCATGTGCCAATGGCATATTTCAAAGAAAGCTCCTTCCAAGGTTCATTGCTTCAATAGTAATAAGATACAAGGCCTATTTTATAAATGCATGAGTAAGTGTGACTCGGAGGAAGAGTTTAAAGAGGCTTGGTATGCCAGAAGAAGGCAATTTGCATGATCATGCTTGGTTGTCGAGCTTTATAAGATTAGATCCAAGTGGTCCAGCATTCATCAAGGACTCATTCTGCATGGGCATCTTGTCAACGCAGTGGAGTCCACTAACAATGTATGCCATGGAATATCTAAACCAACAAGTTCGCCACGATTGTTTCTTGGGGTTGGAAAAGGTTATGGAGACATGGCTTGAATGAACATGACGAAGACTTCAAAATTCGATTGTTTCTGTTGTTAAGACCATTCTAAAACAAGTCGCTATATTTTATACAAGAAAGGTTTACACTATGTTTGAAGAGGAATTTTTGGGGTTGGGGTCTATCGGGCTACTGTCGATGATCACCATGGAGTATTTGGTAAGAAACTTAGAGAATAAAAATGCATCAACATGGTGTATTTCGATAGACTACCCCAGAAGTGACTTGTAGTTGCAAAAAATTTGAGATGATGGGATTACTTTGTGCCCATCAGATCGAGTTCTTGGAAGATGTTGCATTCGGACAAGTATCTTCGATGATGGTCTACTAGAGCAAGAGGGATATTTACAATGATAGTGCATTTAAAATTAAGAGATGATGTGAGATGGAAATGCTTCGCATTATTTTTGAACCACATAAGTTGATATGCATATCAAATAAGCGCCGTCAGGCACAAGAGAGCGACTACATGCTTGGATCCCAGAAAAACTATATGATGATGTTGACTTATAATAAGTGGAATTTCCTCCAACCGATAAAGCGCTGAAGAAGAAGTTAACCAATGACGATAAGGGAAAAGACATCTTAAAAGATCCGTTAAGCAACGCCCAAAGGGTGTTTCCAACTCAAGGCTTAAGGGATATTAGGAGAGATCCAAGAAAGCCAAGAGTAATTTTCTACTTGTGTATTATTTTTTGGTATTTTAAATATTGCTGTTGATCTTCAAACCCTTTTACTTTTTTTGGTTGCAGAAACCAAACTACACCGATAAGCGGGTTTCCTCACAAGTTGCATCACCTTTCTCCGCTATGCCAAAGTGTTTTTGAGGTATGCACATAATATCATATATCGACGTAAGAATGTATCAACTAATAATCGATGTTCTACATGCGAGAATTTAACTCGAGCTCCACAATGAAACAAATGAAGGTAATTGTCGATGATGGATATTATCTCAGAAAACATTTTGATACATGACATTATCCAGCTTTGATTGGTTCCGATAAATTTAGAGATTTTGACATCAGTAGCTAAGCAATTTAATGAGTTAATCCGAAATTGTAATCAATAAATATGTACCAATAATAGATCAATTTTGACTTTGTTTTCAGTTTTTATTGCCAACTCCTTATGATTATGTTTAGGGCATTATAATGGAAGCATTTGGGTGATTTTGGTGTGCATTTTTGTACCCATTTTTTGACCCTTTTTTTTTCCCATTTTTTTGGCCAACTCCTTATGATTATGTTTAGACATCGCATTTGGTGGTTTTGGTGGTTTAGTGCATTTGTCTCTGGTAAATCTTTGAGGGTGAACTTTTGACCCTTTTTTCCTATTTTTTTGCCAACTCCTTATGATTATGTTTAGACACCGCAAAGGAAGCATTTGATGGCATTTTGGTGGTGTATTTTAGTGCATTCAGACTATGTACCTCTTTGGAGGGTGACCATTTTGCCCTTTTGCGCTTTTTTTTTCCAACTCCTTATGATTATGTTTAACATTGCATGGAAGCATTTGATGTCGTGATTTGGATGATTTAGATTTGTATCCTGTACCTCTTTGAGGGTACTGCACCATTTTTGCCCTTTTTTGCGCTTTTTTTTCCAACTCCATGATTATGTTTAACATTGCATGGAAGCATTTGATGTCGGTGATTTCGGATGGTTTAGTGCGTGTACCTCTTTGAGGCTGACCATTTTGCCCTTTTTTGCGCTTTTTTTTCAACTCCTTATGATTATGTTTAGACATTGCATGGAAGCATTTGATGTCGTGATGATTTTGGTTTAGTGCATTTGTACTGTACCTCTTTGGAGGGTGCACTTTTGACCCTTTTATCCCATTTTTTTGCCAACTCCTTATGATTATGTTTAACATTGCATAGAAGCATTTGATGTCAGTTTGAGTGGTTTCTGTGTGTTTTAGTGCATCTGTACCCTCTGTACCTCTTTGGAGGGTACAGACCATTTTTGCCCTTTTTTTGCAATTTTTTTTTTCCAACTCCTTATGATTCTGTTTAGAACATTGCATAGGAAGCATTTGATGTTAGTTTGGGTGGTTTTGAGTGGGTATTTGCATTTACCCTCTTCTTCTGAGGGTGCACCATTTTGATCTTTTTTACGATGATATATTATAATCTATTATAAACAATACAAGAATAAATTAAGCCTCTAAAGTGACAAAGCATAAATTCAGTATGTTCAAAGTGAGAAAAAGTATGACATGTTAAGCACAACTAAGCAACAATCTAAGTAAATAGAATTACTAATCAACATTAACCTCACAATCAAATATAAATAATATATATAGCTTCAACAAACCACACTACTTAATAACATCATCACAGATATAACTACATTGCAAATCAACTAAAGATATATAATGTCATTAATCATAAAACAAACAATGAGCCATTTCCAAGTAAAACCTAAACATTTATTTTGAAAAGTTATTTTTATAGATCCATCTCATAGAACTAACTGGAATTATCAATCATCACTATCAAATACAAATAGATCCGTATCATATATGAAAATATACAATGCAGAATCACTATTCATGATATGGAAATGCTCCATATTGAAGGAAAATATACAATGCAGAATCACACTTTATGGCAGGGAAATCAATCTTTATTGGAATTAGCTTTGGGAGCTTCACTGATCAGATGCATGCACTTCAACAGCTGAGTCTTCAAAGCAGAATAAAATATCATCCCAGGCCCATGCACTTCAACTATATGAGATGATAGAGGAGAAGTTAAACAAAGCAGAGTAAAATATCATCCCAGGTCTATGCACTTCAAAAAAAAAAATACCCTTCAAAGCCACCTAGATGCATTAAACAAAATCCTATATCGACAAAATAATATTGTTCTCACTTCCGGATTTTAAGTCCCAAAAAAAATGTAGCGAACTCATAAATATATTCATTATCTTTGGCCAATCTCGTACCTACCCACCGGAGGTTTGCTAATCTTCCATGTATTTGCAGACAAACATTCCGACACACTATTTTCTTGACTGTATCCCACTCACTATGTCGATTTCCTTGATCGCCGCAAAAGCCCCGCCTGATCTTCAACAAGTAATTTGATCTAAATAGGCGTAAAAAAATTTCAATAAGTTGGATCGGGAAAAAAAAAGATGATGAACTAGATTTGAAAATAGTTCTTACAATCTCGTGGAAGAATGCTCTTATGGTTTGGGCAATGAGTCATAAAAATATCAGGCCTTTGATTTAATATGTCCAACCAAGAGTGTCCAGTACTGATTATCTATAACTGGCATTAAGATTAACTCAGCCCTGGCCACACTGTCCGCAGTGATATGCTGGATGAACATCTTGCTTTCCATCTTCGCCCGCACTGCATAACTCAAGAGAAAGAAGAGAACAATTACACATTACTTTTCATCTAAGCAAACAAGAAGAATCATAATCAACATTCATGCGGGTAACATACCCAATGCAAGCATGAAATGTACAAATATGGTTCATACAACCCGCGAGCGAGCATTTCTCGTAGGGGCGAAGGCATCAATGTGTGCATCGAGAGATATTGATTCGTCAAGAACTCATCGATCCGCCTCGCTAATAATGATATTCCACGTATCACCCCTGTAATTAATAAATATTTTAAAGTGATCTGAACTGAACGAGTAGGTTATTTTACGTATGAAGGACCTGACAGAGGCTTGACTTACTTGTCCTTGAACCGGAGCACGATGTCAATAAGATCGAGCATTCGCTAGTAAAAAATACGGATGAGAACTCGACAACATGAAGTGCCTCGATGCCCGCAACAAAATTGATGACAAAAGCTAGAGATGAAGAGATACATTCACTATGAATAAATACTTCATCGATATGATGCATACCTCCGATGCTCCTCCACCACGACAATGTCAGGGTCATCGACTATTGGCTCATCTTTGCTAACCTATAAAACAATTTAGTGATGACGAAGCTAAAGCTAAATATGACTTTGGATCGAGAGGTCGAGATTATTAATACCTGTCGATGCTCCTCCACCACAACATTAAACTGGGTCATCGACCTTTATTGCATCATCTGTATAACCTATACAAAAATTTAGTGAAAGACTATTTCTATTATTTCCAATTTAAAAGAAAGTAACTTAATACCTCTCGATGCTCCTCCACCACAACAAGAGTACTCGGGTCATCGACTTTATTGCATCATCTGTGCTAACCTATACAAAAATTTAGTGAAAGACTATTTCTATTATTTACAATTTAAAAGAAAGTAATTTAATACCTCGGTCTGATGCTCCTCCACCACAACAGTAGCTCCCCGTGGGTCATCGACCTTTATTGCATCATCTGTGCTAACCTATACAAAAACTTAGTTAAAGACTATTTCTATTATCTCAAATTTAAAGCAAAGTATCTTAATACCTCTTTGCCGGGCTCATGGAGGCCACCACATCATTTGTTCTTGCTCGAGACTTCTGTAAGTGTGTGTGAAAGGGGAAGTAACAATTTTCCTCTTTCTTATCTGAAGCTTTAACACCACGCCACGTCAATACAGTTTCTGAGCATCGTCATGTGTAGTGGTGGCCTCCAGAACTCTCCTATTCCCCACGCTCTTTTGAAGTATCCAACTCAATGGAATCTCTTGTGGTAGCCTCCACAAGAGCTTCCTCATACCCTCCTCGGGTCAGGTAGTCTCTGGGTACCATCCACGGGAAGCTCCCTGGTCCTCAAGAGTTTCCCTGGTGACCCCGGTAGAACCTCCCATTTGGGGTGGTAGGACCCCGCTGCCTAGATAGAACATCCTCGATAGTAGCAACCCGCAAATCAAGCCCATCCAACCTCTCAGTTATTGTTGTATGGAAAGACGATACTGTCTCTCGTCCTTCAAACCCAGAACATCCTCTCCACCGCTGAGTCTGGGTACTAGAGGGAAGGGCTAAACACTGGACGGGAGAATATCGAGAGATATATATGGAGAGTCGAGATGACTTAAACGACTACTATCTGCCCACATGTCTAGATTGTTGGAGGACTCGAATGAAGGAGCCAATTCTCGCCTCTTCCAATAAGTCCTCGAATGAAAGGCGCACCTGTGGTAAAAGGATAAAAAATTTTGAAGACATACAACATAAATGGATACATTCTTATTTGAACTAAGTGATATTATTATATGTCACTGGCGCCTCCCAAACCAGGAAAGCATTTTTTGGGAACTCTATTTTAGCCCATCGCAGATAATGGCTTTCCGTGTTCGGATGACGCTTATGATGCTTATGTGCTCACCATATCTACAATGAATATATTAAACAAGAAACTCCAAGACATTATATTTCACATTAATGGATATAAAACATACCATCATAAGAGTGACAAATCCATGTAGCTACCGCCTCTCTGAATCTTTGATGCAATAACATCAAATTGGGAGACTAGAAGTCCCAAAGACCGCCCAATTGTACCAAGAAATCTATCTATATCATCGTAAGCAATCAATCGATGCCACCTGTAATTGTGATATACAAAAAATAGATTTGAGTAAGAAAACGATATACAAGCACAAATGTCAGCAGTAACGAGCCATCAATTCTCAAGTCTTTCAGCCAGATAAATGATAAATGGGATTTCGCCATACAACTTTCTCCCTCTGTTTGGCATCCCTATCATCAATGCAACTTCATCGGGGTGAAAGGAATGCACCACAGAAAGCTTGCTTTTTATGTCCCAAAGACAGATCGATGTAATGGCAACCAGTCTTGCTTGATGCCGGAGTCTAATGAATTGATGGAGATGAAGCTTCTTTAAAATGTCGCTTGCAAAAGCGTAATATTATCGAACACATTTCTCACATGGTAGGCTCGCACCGAAGTTATCCTTTTCCCGGACATGGTTAACTTGAAAGACAAGTAATTAGGTCAAAAGAGGTCACTCCAAAGAGGTACAAGGTAAATGCAAAATACCCACCCAAACCACCAACCACATCAAATGCTTCCTTTACAATGTTCTAAACATAATCATAAGGAGTTAGCAAAAAAAAAAGGTCAAAATGAACCCCTCCAAAGAGGTACACAGGGTACAGATGCACTAAACCACCCAGAAACCACCCAAACTGTCATCAAATGCTTCCTTTGCAATGCCCTATACATAATCATAAGGAGTTGGCAAAAAAAAACTGGAAAAGAAGATCAAAAATGGTCTGTACCCTCCGAAGAGGTACAGAGGGTACAGATGCACTAAAACACACAGAAACCACCCAAACTGCCATCAAATGCTTCCATTATAATGCTCTATACATAATCATAAGGAGTTGGCCAGAAAATAAAAAAGATCAAAAGAGGTCTCATTCTAAAGAGGTACAGATGTACGCACTAAACCACTCAGAAACCACCCAAACTACCATCGAATGCTTCCATTATAATGCTCCATACATAATCATAGGGAGTTGGCCAGAAAAAACTGTAAAAAAGGTCAAAATTGATCTGTACCCTCCAAAGAGGTACACAGGGTACAAATACAAAATACCCATCCAAACCACAAACCGCCATCAAATGCTTCCATTATAATGCTCATACATAATCATAAGGAGTTGGCGAAAATTGTAAAAAAAGATCAAAGAGATCTCAGACTCCAAAGAGGTACACAGGATACGCACTAAACCACTCGAAAACCACCCAAACTACCATCAATGCTTCCATTATAATGCTCCATACATAATCATAGGAGTTGGCCGAAAAAAACTGTAAAAGGTCAAAATTGATCTGACCTCCAAAGAGGTACACAGGTACAAATACAAAAATACCCACAAACCGCCCAAATCAATCTAATGCTTCCTTTGCAATATTCTAAACATAATCATAAGGAGTTGGCAAAAAAAAATGGAAAAAAAAGGTCAAAAATGGTCTGTACCCACCTAAGAGGTACACATGGTACAGATGCACTAAACCACCCAGAAATCACCCAAACTGACATAAAATGCTTCCTTTGCAATATTCTAAACATAATCATAAGAAGTTGGCAAAAAAATTGGAAAAGAAAAAGAGGTCAGACCCCAAAGAGGTACACAGAATCCTACCCACCCAAACTGCCATCAAATGCTTCCATTATAATGCTCTATACATAATCATAAGGAGTTGGCCAGGAAAAACTGTAAAAAAAGATCAAAAGAGGTCTGTACCCTCCAAAGAGGTACACAGGGTACAGATGCACTAAACCACTCAGAAACCACCCAAACTACCATCGAATGCTTCCATTATAATGCTCCATACATAATCATAGGGAGTTGGCCAGAAAAAATTGTAAAAAAAGATCAAAATTGATCTGTACCCTCCAAAGAGGTACACAGGGTACAAATGCAAAATACCCACCCAAAACCAGCCAAACTGCCATCAAATGCTTCCATTATAATGCTCTATACATAATCATAAGGAGTTGAAAAAAAAATGAGAAAAAAGGTCAAAATGGTCCAGACCTCCAAAGAGGTACACAGGGTATAGATGCACTAAACCACCCATAAATCACCCAAACTGACATAAAATGCTTTCTTTGCAATATTCTAAACATAATCATAAGGAGTTGGCAAAAAAATTAAAAAAGGGTCAAAAGAGGTCCAGAATTCTCCAAAGAGGTACACAGATGATGCAAAATACCCACCCAAAACCACCCAAACTGCCATCAAATGCTTCCATTATAATGCTCTATACATAAACATAAGGAGTTAGCCAGGAAAAACTGTCAAAAAAAATCAAAAGAGATCTCAGACTCCAAAGAGGTACACGTCATGCACTAAACCACCTTAAAACCACCCAAACTACCATCATCAATGCTTCCTTTTTGCTTCTAAACATAATCATAAGGAGTTGGCCAAAAAATTGGGAAAAAGGGTCAAAATGGTCCAGACCTCCAAAGAGGTAGGTACAAATGCAAAATACCCACCCAAAACCAACCCATCAAATGCTTCCATTATAATGCTCTATACATAATCATAAGGAGTTGGTAAAAAAAAATGGGAAAAAAGGGTCAAAATGTGACTCCAAAGAGGTATGTGAGTACAAATGCAAAATACTCACCCAAAACCACCCAAACTGCCATCAAATGCTTCCTTTGCAATGCCCTATACGTAATCATAAGGAGTTGGAAAAACAAAGAAAAAGAGGTCAAAATGGTCAGACCTCCAAGAGAGAGGCATGATGCACTAAACCACCCAGAAACCACCCAAACTGCCATCAAATGCTTCCTTTGCAATGTTCTGAACATAATCATAAGGAGTTGGCTAAAAAAAACAGGAAAAAGAGGTAAAAGAGGTCTCAGACCTCCAAAGAGTACATGCACTAAACCACCGAAACCACCCAAACGCCATCAAATGCTTCCTTTGCAATATTCTAAACATAATCATAAGGAGGCAAAAAAAACCTGGAAAAAGGGATTAAATGGTCAGACTCTAAAGAGGTACGATAGTATGATACAAAATAACATATAAAAAAACCCAATCTTTCATCAGATATCGAGAAGAACAGAGTAAACCCTAAATTCATTCAATGCATGTGTAAATACCTCAACACCTACAATTTATTTATGATTCTATACCACCGAAGACGTCCGGACGCGGCACCGATCGACAACGGAGCTAAGCCGAGAAAAATCCTTCAGTGATGAGGAATGTCGAACGCCTCGGTAATGTTTCGTTCTTCTTCTCCGCTTTTGAACGACGCTAACGGCGGTGTCGGGGAAATGTAATGGCCCGCTAATACGCCATCGACGCTTACGGTCGGGCCGTGGAAAGTCCGTTATCTCGCCGTCGCTAATCAAAAACGGGGAAAATACCGGGACAGATGTCGTCCATGGATTGGAGTCCGCATGTAAAGCTACGTGCGGACTCCGGACGTAATATTTTCTCCTAGAATTGAGGATTTGTTGGATAAATTGTTGGGAGCTACTATCATCTCTAAGTTAGACTTGGGAAGTGGGTACCACCAACTACGCATCCGCCCTAGGGATAAATGGAAGATGACCTTCCAAACTCATGAAGGGTTGTATGAATGGCGAGTTATGTCATTCGGCCAAGCCCAACACATTCCCGCTTATGCATGAGGTATTAAAACTATTCTTTGGAAGTTTTATGTTGTTTATTTTGACGATATTTTAGCATACGCCTCTAAATGAACACATCCACCATTTTCAGATTCTGCTTTAAGAGACAACAAATTATACCTTAATGTAAACAAATGTGAGTTTGCATTAACTCGTGTACATTTTTTGGGGTTCATTATCAGCAAGGAAGGAGTACGGATTGACCTAAAAAAGTGGAAGCAATTCAATCTTAGCCATCCCCAAAATCAATTAAGGAGGTATGAAGTTTTCCTGGTCGTGCCAACATCTACAAGCTATTTATTCGGAACTTTATTTGTAGGCATTTTTTGGTCTTCAGTTCAGGAAACTAGTTTTGATCAACTAAAGAAATGACTCACTTCAACTCCTGTACTGACTTTTCCTAACTTTGAAAGGCCTTTCCAGGTTGAAGCTGATGCATCTGCCTTCGGTGTTGTTGACCTTCATATATGTGTCATAAGTCAAGTCAAGCCCACAAGTCGAATTCGATGGACTTCGGAAGTGACAGTGCGCAAATCGGGGCTCAAAATGCACTAGACATCACCGAAAATGATTGAAACGACCTCCGATCGATGAACGGACTTCGCCATCGCGTTCAAAACATCGAAATTGATCAGAATATAAATATTGCACAATCTAACGATCAACCGATCAAGTGATCGAGTTATCAATGTGTCGACAGGCATATCAGAGTCAGGAAGCTGTGACGATGTCCGAATGACTCTATTCATAAAATTGACTGCACCGTTAGCTTCAAAACATCAAAAACTATTAAATGAGACTATTCAAGGCCAATTAACGAAATATGCAAATATCGAATGATTGAAGTGACAAAGGTACAAATCGAAAATACACAGACACCTAAAATGGTCTAAATGACCTCCGACGAAACTTCGACACACACCATGTTCAGAGCATCGAAATTAGTCAAAATATAAATATTGCATAATCTAAAGAGCAGCCGAGTAAGCAATCGAGCTATTAACGCGTCTGCACACATATCGAGGTCAGGAGGCACTAACGCAAATCAAACGACCTCTGTTCATGAAATTGGTTGCACCATTAGCTTCAAAACATCGAAATCTATCAAATAAGGCTATTTGCACTCAATTCGTACAAGTCTGCGCGAAAACCGAGTGGTCTAAAGTGGTGCATATTTTGAGCTAAAGTTGACTCAATTTGACGCCGACTTGGATCAAATGGCCTCTAAACCACTACGCCGTCAAGACATCTAATATAAGATTGATATATATATATATATATATATATATATATATATATATATATATATATATATATATATATATATATATATATATATATATATGTGTGATTTTGTAGGCATAAAATTCATTTTAAGAGCGATTAAGTGCTTAAAAAATCAATTAAACTCATTTATGCCTTAAATCCTCAAACCCTCTATCCGATCCCTCTCCCCCTTGCTCAACCAATCTCGCCTCTGGTTCCAAAATCGTTCCCTCGCGCTCCCGTTCAATTTTCTCGAAACCTCTGCAAAGAAAATCGTAGAAATCCCTAAAAGCCACTAGGCCCCTCTGGGTTCATCCTTAATAAGCCGATCTCCCGTCGGTTCTCTCCAATCGTCCGCTTGCTTGTACTCCGCTTCGGGTGGGCATGTTATTCTATTCATCACCATTGCCCTTTCACGAGTTCACGTTTCATACTGGCCGACGGCTGACGAAGCTTCAGATCTAAGATCATTTTTCTTGCATGAGATGGCAAAGAATGACAACCTTCTCCGTCGATTTTGGTTCCCAAGTCGTGGTTCTGATCTTGTAGTGATGCATCCAAGTTCATCAATGCACATTTGACAAAGAAAGATGACTCTCCTACTCTTGTCATGGTTCATGGTTATGTGCCTCAAGGTTTCTTTTTCGAACTTTGATACCTCTAGTCATTTTCAGGATCGCTATCGATCAACTTGGGTGGGGAGGATCAAGTAGAGGACTTCACCGTAAAAGCATGGAAGAAACCAAGCGTGGTTTATAGACTCTTTGAGGAATGGCGGAAGCTAAAAATCTTAGTCAATTTATCTATCTTGGACATTCTTTTGGAGGATATGTTGTCGCCCAGATGTTGTTCCCTATAGCTCTTTCTTCATTTGAACGTTTCAAAAGGAGCTTCCTCTTTATACAAATATTTTCATGAAGCTTCGCTAACGAAAGGTGTCTCATGGAATGATGTTGTACACTGGATGTGGCCACTCTTCACGTAAGAATGGGGACATGGAGAAGTAAATGTTTGCATATAAGCTCTCTTCCTTTACGGATCCTGAACCAATCTACCTGGCACATTTGGGAAAAATCACCATTGCTTCTTTATGTGTTCAAGAAGGAGATTGTTGAATACCTAGAGTATTGGCCATCAAATGCTCATGTGTATGGATTTTGGCTACCTACTGAATGGCAATTTTCCTGCAAGATGCAGGAAATGCTTTCTTCAACTTCTTCTAAATGTTCAATCAAGAAAATGTGTTTTGTGAAAATCATTATGATTTGGAGTTTTCTCATTGATGAATCCGCTCATGCATATCCATTTTATTGGACTAAGTTCTATTGGAAGCATGGGTTTTATGAGGAACCCCGAGGCATTTCTTTCGGTTCTTGAAGCCGCTATAAAGATCACTAGTTACATTCATCCTCTTCACCGGATATGTGCCATTAGATGTGTCATACATTTGTTGTCTAACACCTCACCGTTCGATAATGTATCGATCTAAATTGTGAGAAAGATTGCAAACTTCTCTTTGGTGATAGTCGCTTTGTTTTTCTCGCATGTTCCCTACATGCGCCGGCGTGTAGCTATAATTCATCATGGGGGAAGTGGAACTACTGCTGCAATGCTACATGCTGGTGTTCCCCAAGTTTCAAGACCCCGTTAATGCCCCATTGGGCATAGCGGGTGCAAGAAAATATGAATGTGAAAAGATATATACATATATTGATAGGGTCTAGTTGGGTGAGGCTTGAGTTTGGTTCAGTGAGTTGACTCACTCTGAGTGGTTTGAACCCGGCTGAGTTAATTGATAATCGGGGGAGATTATCGGGTGCTTTCTGAACCGTTGGATTGGCGCCTTTATTCTTGGCCGTTGGATCTAGCACTTGGATTGAGTTTCTTTTGAACTGAGCTTTGAACCGTCGGATTGATTGCACCTCTTTTATGCCCTTAGATTTGTGTTTCGATCGAGCGGTTCTTGTTTCCCTGTCGTCCGTTAGTGGGTTACACGCGTTGCTTTCTGCGCGACTTGATCCTTTGCCTCGTTCTGTGATCCTTGGAATGAATCTAAGCCTTTGATTGGGGCTTATGCGCTCGTCGTGGATGAAGCTTCGGGAAGTTTTCCTTAATCTTTTTTGTTGTTTCCTTCGACCATTCGAGCCGACGCCCAGAGGGAAGGATAGCCGAGAGCTGAAGGGGGGAGAAACCCTAGGGTTTCGATCGGATGGCGCTTCAAGCAGGCAACCGGAGGAAAGGGTGCAGAAAAAGAGAAGAAGAAGAAGAAGAATGAAAAAAAGATAAGTTTCTCTCTAAAAAAGATTGATTACCCTCTGTTTGTTCCTCTCTACTCTATTTATACTCTATATTTTCTTTATTATCCTAGATCTAAGACTTCTTTACGATCTTCAAGAACTATCTTTCTGTTTGAGCCGTTATTTCTGTTACAGATGTCGATCTCTTTCTCGCTTGAGTCTAAGTTGAGTTTTTCTTGTTATTCGCCATAACCGCTTAATCTTCTTTTCTCAGATTTGTCAAGATTAACTTTGCTTTCCTATTTTGAATTATCTCGCTTGTTTCTTGTAGCTAATCCGCCTGCGGAGAGTTAATGATGGATAACCGTAGATTTGCTCGAACTATCTATGATCGCACTTGCTCTTCTATGATGTTAATTTGGGATTATTATTGATGTAGAATATATCATCCAATATGGTATATTTGTTGCTAGAATGCTATGTCGGATTAGCTTCTTATTATCTCTGCTTACGTATTGTCTTACATCTCTGTATTATTATTTCTTGTATTTTTCGTATTTTTTTTCCTTTTTGTTCTATAGTTCTTCTGTTGTAAATGATGGATGTATATTATAATTTGGCAATTAGAGAATTTTGAGTCATATCATTACTCCCCTCCCCACCTTGACCTTGTCCTCAAGGTCACCATCATCTATGCTTCCTCCATTCATACCTCAGGATCATCAGTTGATAGCCTTCCCTTCCACTGGACTACTATGTTTGATTGCTATAGTGTCTTTTGTTCTAATGAATTGGATAGTTCTTCTTGTAGGATCCCTTGTAGTATTGGTTTTCATGCTGCATGTATCACCTGTATTACAATGGTGTGGTATGTATGAGAAATCTGTGGCCATCTATTTGAGGTTGGTAAGCTTTTGTGCAAAATTTACTTATAACTCGGGATCTCTTACGTACTATGTCTATGGTATGTCCAAATAAAATAAGCTATGTTTGTGGTTATAACTATTTGGAAGGTTGATAATTATGCCTACTTTAGATAATCTTTCTTAGCCTGGATTGAATGGCTGATAATTGAAGCTTATTTCTGATTGTTCTTCTTGTACCCATTATTTTTCTGGTTGAGTATCTTGCTGTAGTTGATACTCTTGGTCATCATTTATCATCATTAAGGCAAATAATTTGGATTGACATAGATGTCCTCTATGATATTTTTCATCACAGTTGAAGCATAAGCCTTTTCTTTTTCTGTTTTCTAATTGTGCTGTTGTTAAGGTTTGAATTGGAATCTGTGGTTTATTCTAATTATTGCTGGCATTATTTGACATGACTGGTGAAGGAAGTAGTGGTGGTTGTTGTTTCATTGCTATAGGAGAAGTAAATTTTGAAGTTCTTGCTGCATAAACCTCATCTGCTAATCTGTCCTCCATTAATTTTGCTAATTGGAAGGCTTGTTGCAAAAAACTTGGCTGCAATGCCCTGACTTCTCTTTTTTATGTCATGTCTCAATCCAGATTCAAAACAACTTTGTAGGAATTCAAGAGGAATTCCTGAAATCTGATTAGCTAATTCTTCAAATTCATTGTAGAAGTCTTGTACTGTTATTTTCTGTTGTAGTTTGGTTAATTCTCCTCTTAGATCTCTGTAGAGGGAAGGTCCAAACCTCTGAATGACCTGTTCTTGGAATTGTGTCCATGAGTGCAACTATTTATTTAAGTGCATCCACTGATACCAGCTTAGTGCAGGTCCATCCATGTAAACTGAGGCAATTAAGAATTTCTGGTCCTCTGATAAGCTATAATATTGGAAGAATTGATCTACTTTGAACAACCATCCCCTTGGGTTTTTCCCATTAAACCGGGGCATGTCTACTTTAACTGGTCTTGTGTTTTGTGTATTTGTTCTATTTTGAGGAGTAAATTCTACAGGAGTTGAGTTACATACCTCGATTGGTCTTTGTTCTTGACCGATTTGTCCAGGTCTTATTGTCGAAAGTCTTCTTGATACTTCATTTAGCATGGTAGTGATTGAAGCTATTTGTTCATCATTCTTGTTTAGTCTTCCATTCTTCCAATATTTTTGCTGTGTGCCTTGTGCCTTCTGCCATTGCTGTTTGTAGGAGTCAACGAGAGCACCAATGATATGGTTCTGTTTCTGGTTAACGGTTCAATTTGGGTCTGGTATAGTGAGTTGACTCACTTCTGAGTGGAATGAACCCGGCTGAGTTAACTGATAATTCAGGGAGAATATCAGGTGCTTTTTGAATCGTTGGATTAGCGCCTTTCTTTCTTGGCCGTTGGATCTAGCACTTGGATTGTGTTTCTTGAGCTGAATCCTAAACCGTCTGATTTGTCTTGTTCTCTTTTCTGCCCTTGGATCTGTGTTTTGATTGAGCGGTTTGATCTCTTTCCTTGATCTTAGAATTGGATCTTTAATCTGGACCCTTGATTCAAAATGTCGGCGTGAGATGAAGCTTCTAGGGGAAGCTTTCCTTTAGCTGTTCTTTTGGTTTGTTTCCTTTGACCATTCGAGCCGTCGACACTCCAGAGAGGGAGGGAGAGCTGAGAGAGGAGAAGGGGGAGAAACCCTAGGGTTTCATGATCGGAGACGAGGCGGTTCCCAGCGAGAAAACCAGGAGGAAAGGTTGAGTAGGAGAAGGAGAAGAAAAAGACTGAAGAAGATAAGTTTCTTTTCAAAAATATTGATTACCCTCTGTTTGTTTCTCTCTACTCTATTTATACTCTCTATTTTCTTTATTATCCTAGATCTAAGACTTCTTTACAATCTTCAAGAACTATCTTTCTATTTGATGGATGTATGTTATAATTTGGCAATTAGAGGATTTTGAGTCATATCATATATGCTTGTATTTCTTTCTGTAGGTTTCAAGACCCCGTTAATGCCCCATAGGGCATAGCGATCGAAAACGACTTCTGTTTGTGCCACTTCCTTCAATAGAATGCGTGCAAGCCAAACAAATCGTTAGATGTCGATCCGCTACTCAAAATGCTGCCGAAATTTTGTCAGACTTTACTTTTTTTTCTAATCCCTATGTTTGGACATCAATGCAGGTTTCAAGATCCCGCTAATGCCCATTAGGGCGTAGCAGGTGTGAAGATGATTGTGGTGTCGCAAGACACCGCTCGTTATGCATTGAAAGTCAAAACGATGCAGGGGATGACGTCGGAGAGAAAATTTTAACTAAAATTCGAAACTTAAACAAATTCAAACTGAAATCTTTTAAGCTTAAATTAAATAAGAAAATACATGATAAATATTAAAACGAACATGAAACCAAAAAAAAGAGAGGAAAAACACTTACAAAACTTATTTAAGCAAGTTGAAAACATTTCTGAAGTGCGAATTAAAAATCCTTCCCCCTCTTTATCAACAACAATAACAACAACAAGCCTTAATCCCACTAGGTGGGGTCGGCTACATGAATCATTTGTCTCCATTGTGTCCTATTATGTGTCAAATTCTCATTTAAATCAAGTATACTAAGATCATTTTTTATACATCTTAACCAAGTCTTTTTAGGTCTACCTCTACCTTCCCCCTCTTTATCAAGTACTTTAAACTTAAGCAAGTGCTCTCTCTTAGCATTATTTAGAGGGATTTGAGGAAGTAATGAGTGAGTTCTCTTTTCTTGTAAATTTCTCAAAATTAAACAAGCTTTAATTGGAACTTGGGTAGGTTAATATTAAACTCACAAGTTTTAAACTGCAATTCTCTATGGCTTAAATTGAAGCGGTAAAGTGAGTTTTCTTCTCTTGTAAACTTCTCAAAATTAAACAAATTTTGATTAAAATTTGGGGAGACTAATACTAAACTCATAACAACTTTGCAATAAATTTAACGTCTAATTTTCAAATAAACATGGAGCTTGATGAGGAGTTAAGGATGAATTTAAATTGGGCTTAATAACTCTTATATGAATATGGAGATGATTATAATGTTGGCGAATAAGTATGAGTAGGGCTAAAGTAATAAATACTGAAATTGGTATAACTTATTAAAAGTGATTTAAATTGAACATAATCAAGTTAGGAGAATTGAAAAAAATTCAACAAGTAAACTAAATGCAAGTAATGTTTTAAACTACGATCTAAATGAAAACGCAATCAACGCCATCGAATTCGCAACACTTTGTACAAGCGAATAGAAGACGTTAATTAAGACATTTTTAAATACACCTGCATGGGCTCCGACACTATGCTGAATGTTTAGATTCAAGTGTCTGAGAATGCTGCGCGGTTGTTTCCCGGTTTAGTCTTAGGACTAGGTCTGGGTTAACAAAACCTAAAAATCTATTATAAAAATTTCAAATTAGTGAAATATCTAAGAAATTGATTATGTTAGGTGACAAGATTTAATTCTGTTAGGAGCTAAACAAAGTTGACAGGATCTAAAGCTCTTAAATATATTCAAATTAATCAATTTTTCAAATCAAATTATTTCAAATTAAGTAACAATCTAAAACTTCTTAAATGAAATTCAATCATTAAAAGCTTAAAACTAAACTCAATCTATCCATCTTATATAATAGTTTGTCGGATGTGATAAATTAAGAAAGCTCTAGCTCACAAAGGAGCCAATGTCAAATCAAGTATTCTACTATGTTCACTCTCAATCAATTACTTGCCCGTAAGGATGTGGCCTGTGTACTCTGACTACGTGGCTTGGCCAGTAGGCTCCATAAATGAAGTAGTTATGACCAAAGTCCTGTGGTCAGGTAGTTTGGCTAGTCAAACTCCATTATATTACGACCAGCAGTGCTCCCAATGACTGCCTTTGAGTTGTGAATCATAGGGTATACTTGATAGGACAAACAACCCTCTGTCAGTTAAAGTGGACTTAAGATTGTCTCTTTAGACAAACATCATCCCAGGTCTAGAAGGATTTATTGGACGACATAACTCATGTGTTGCTGATAAGGATCCTTCTGTTAGGTTGAACCGACTACTTCCTCTGACTAAGTAGACTAGGGACCACGACGACCTGGGATAACGGAACCATGGGATCTAGATCAGGCAAGTCATCATTCCCCTAATCATCTGGTTTAAGCTGAAATGATGAATTTCATAATCTTAAATTCTAAAACCCCATATATCTTTGCTACTATATTTGCGATCTAACGACTAGCCTTAATCGAAAGTTATCTCTCACTTATTGAGAGGGGTAATTAACTATAGGGGCTTGCGCCTATAGGAAACATGGAACCAGATCTAAAGTCCTCACTAAATGAGGACAAAATCTCTGAGTAATGTCTTACCTACTATCTTATATGCCTTATGAAAATTACACCGACACCATAAATCATACTCTCTTCAATTCAATTTGTTGAGAGGTCGGTGGCGAATTTTCGGAGGCCACAGGTGTGGGAGCAGTTCTAGTACAAGACGGCAAACTAGTGGATTTTTTTAGTGAGAAACTTAACCCTTCACATCAAAATGGTCAACATACATACAAAAATTGTGCACGATTGAGCCATCAATCAAAACTATCATCTCAAGAATTTGTATTGTTTAGTGATCACCATGCTCTCCAACACAATGACACCTAAGCAGATGCATGCATGGTGGGTTGTTTTCCTTCAGAAGTTCAGCTTTGTGGTTAAGCATTAGGTCGGACATACCAATAAAGTCGCGAATGCATTAAGTATGAAGGCTAGCTTACTTGTCGCAGTGTTGACCTTCACATATGCTACACAAGTCGAATCGAGCTTATAAGGTGAATTGATCGACTTGGCTTTAGCGCAAATCAGGGATCAAAATGCACTGGACGTCACCAAAAATGGTCGAAACGACCTCCGATTGATGAACGGACTTCGCCATCACGTTCAAAACTTTGAAACTCGTCAGAATATAATATTGTATAACCTGATGATCAACCAATTAAGCGATCAAGTTGTCAACATGTCTGCACGCATATTCAAGTTAGGAGGCACCGACGTAAACCAAATGATATACATTTGTGAAATTGATTACGCCGTTAGTTTCAAAGCGTTGAAATCTATCAAATAAGACTGTCTGCACTCAATTCGGACAAGTTTGCGCGAAAATCGATCGGTCGGAAATGATAACGCACATTTTGAACTAAAATTGATCCAATTTGACATAGATTTTAATCAAATGGCCTCGATCCGAAAGCAGTGCGTCGTTCGGAACATCGAATGAGTTAGATTATATATATATTAGCCCATGTGATTTTAGCGTAAATTTATATTAAGCGATTAGATATTTAAAAAGTTAATAAAATACAATCTAATTCTAATGCCCTAAATCCTAACTGGACTAATCCCTCCCGCGACTGGTCGAGCCTCTTCTTCCGCCAAGCCTTGTTTACGGCTCATCCCTCTTAGATCTCCTTCGCTTTTGAGCGCTCGGTCCCTCCTTCACCTGCGCTCCATGCTCCCGCGGTCGATCTCCCCTTCACATGTGCCTTAAAGCTGCCCTTGAGCCCTCCTGACCATTCCTCCTCTTTCCACTTCTAGCTTCAAGTAGAGAAGAGGGCATGAGCTTTCATTTTCTCCCACTTCAGTCCAAATGCAACTTCCTTCCTCTCCTCTATCAAGCAAGGTGGGTTTTCCCTTCTTCTTCTTTCTTCCACTAAATCCCAAAATCGAAAATCCTCTTCGATTTTCCATTATTCTTCCCAACTGAAATTCCCTTCATTTTCTCTCATTTACTCCCAAACTGAAAATCCTCTCCTCCATTTTTCTCATTTGCTAAATTCAAATTCCTTCCCTTTTTTCCTCATATTCCCAAAATCGAATTTCCAATTCCCTTTGTCACTGAGAGGAATACGTCATTAGGCGGTTCTTCTCTCTCAGCATCTCCTTTCCGTCTTCCCGACCTTTCATTTTGTCTGCAGTAGAACACCGTCATTAGATGGGTTCTTCTCTGGTTCGACATCTCCTCTCTCCTATCACGATCATTGCAACGTAGAAAAAATAAGTATAAACATGTGTGATGTGAATGTGAAAGTATATATATGTATTTCTTTTGCAAGTTTGAAGGCCTCGATGCTCATTAGTGATGAGATGAAAATCTGTGGTGTCGATGACTCACCACCATTACAGAGTCAAATAAAGATGTCACGTCGAAATGTCGCCAAAATTTTATCAAATATTTGGACTTAGAAAAAAAATAAAAGAATAAAAAAACTGGCTTAAGAGCGCTAAAAAAGAAACCTAAAGTTAAATTCAAATTAAAAGAATCAAATAAAAAAGGAGGGGAAAGAAAAGAACATACGATGAATACAAAAAATAAAATATTAAATCAAAGAAAAAAGAAATGAAAAGCACTTACAATATTTATCTTAGTAAAGTTGAAAGCCCACTAAAAAAAATTATCCCTTCTTTTTCAAGTACATTAACTTCTCAAACAAATGAAATGAAATATAAGACCCCCTCTTGGCCTTCTTTATAGAAATTGGAGGGAGTAATGAAGGACCCACCTTTACAAAAAAAAATTGAGTCCATGTTCTCACAAATTTCTCAAATAAAAAAAGGAGGGAGAACTAAACAAGTTTTAACTAAGATAGGGAGAGTTAAATGTTAAATTCATAAAGAGATTATAACAAAACTTGAAGTCTAGTTGTTCTTTAAATATGAAATATAATGTGGAGTTAGGGTTATTGGAGTTGATGCTTGTTTATGTGATAGAGCCTTTTATTGAATACTCAAAGTATTAAATTCACAAGCAAGTGATCATAAACCTAATTGAACAATTGAAAATTAGATGATGTCGAAAGAAATAGGAATCTTGATTGAACATCAAATCAAAGCATAAGAGAGCCTCTTAAAATTAAGATACACTCTTCAAACATATTCAAATAAATTGAAGAAAATTTAAGAATTCATTAGAGCTAGATCGAATGATTGCTAATAAGCATAAGCAATGAATCCTTGAAAAATGTTTGAAATATATTCGTCGCCCTATCAAATACTCGAATTAGATCAAGGAGAAATTGAGTTGATGATGAATTTGAGAATTGTCATAGCGAGAATATTCCAAGACTAATCAACTTGGAATCAATTAAATATTAATTCAAAAAATCTAATAAGATATTAGACTAATTTACAACACTTTCTACGCCACCAGATTCACAACACTCATACAAGCGAACATAATGCATTAATTAAGGCTTCAATTGAACTCTTGCACATATTATAAAGTATGACTAAAATTCAAATTCAATGTCTTAAAATTATGCAAGCATTCTTAAATACACCCACATGAGCCCCTCGACACTACGTTGAATGGTTAGTGTCCGAGGATGTTACGGGTTGTTTCCCGCTTTAGTCTGGAGCCCGGTTAACAAAACTTAAAAATCTATTATAAAAATTTCAACTTAGTAAATTATCTGAGAAACTAATTCTGTCATGTGATAGTAGATATGATCCTCTGCTATGAGCTAAATAGAGTTGACAGGATCTAAAGTTCTCAAATTCTGTTTATTTAAGAATGTCTCCTTAGACAAATATCACCTCAGGTCTATAAGGATTTCTTGAACGATGTAACACATGTGTTGCTGATAAGGATTTTTCGGTCGACTACTCCTCTGATTAAGTAGTAAACTAGGGATCGCGACAGCCCAGGATGACGGAATCATTGGATCTAGATCGGGCACGTCATCATTTCCCCCAACCATCCGCTTTAAGTTAAAAATGATGGATTTCATAATCTAAAATTTTAAACTCCACGTGTTGTTACTATACGCTACGCATTTAATGACCTGACGATTAGCCTTAATCAAAAATTATCTTTCAGCATTAAGAGGGGTAATTAACTATAAGGGCTTGCGCCTATAGGAAACCTGGAATCAAATCTAAAGTCCTCGCAAAATGAAGGTGAAATCTCTGGGTAGTGTCTTAGATACTATTCCATCTGCCTTCTGAAATAACATCGACACTAAATCATACTCTTCAAATATTGTCGAAAGGTGGGTGGTGAATTTTTGGAGCCCACAAGCAGTTCAAACCCAGATTGCGGGTACGGAGAGTTTACAAAAATTGTACTCCCAAGATGAAGACTTTGAAAGAATTTGGTACCTATGTACACAACATAAGGCCCATAAAGATTACTCGCTACAGCAAGGTTACCTTTTTAAGCGTAACCAAATGTGCAACCCCAATACTTCTCTACGACAACATATTATTCAAGACTTCCATAGTGGAGAATTAACAGGTCATGTAGGTCGTGACATAACCTTACTATTGGTTCAATCGTGCTTTCATTGGCAAAGTTGAGAAGAGATGTTTGTCGCTATGTAGAACGATGTTCAGTTTGTCAAACATTTAAAGTGATCAGTCAGAACACCGGCCTATACACACCACTATCTATATGATTTGGGAGGATATAAGCATCGATTTTGTACTAGGCTTACCTCGTACGAAACACGAAGCCGATTCAGTGACGGTCGTTGTCAATCATTTTTCTAAAATGGCTCATTTTATAGCTTCTAAGAAGACTTGTGATGATGAACATAGCTAAACTCTTTTTTAAGGAAGTTGTTTGCCTACATGGCCTCCCAAAAAGTATTACCTCTGACCACGATGTAAAGTTCATGAGCTGTTTGTGGAAGGAATTATGGAAGAGGCTTAGAACAAAACTCCAAATGAGTTCGGCTTACCACCCATAGTCAAACTGTCGGACCGAATTGGTGAACTGTATGTTGGGCAATATGATCCGATGCTTGGCAGGGCAACAACCTAAGCAACGGGATGACTACTTAGCTCAGGTCGAGTTTGTTTTCAACTCAATGAGCAATCAATCTACAGGACGATCGTCATTTAGTATAGTATATACTAAAGAATCCAAACATACTTTAGATGTAGCCCTTCTACCAAAATTGAAAAGCAACCATGCTACAAAAATGGTGGAGAATTTTGACTCTATGCTCCGAGAAGTTAAAGAAAAACTCTCCCAAGTATCATAAAAATATAAAACCGTAGCTGATAGTCATCGTCGACTGAGGGTGTTTAACGAATGTGATTATGGTAAGGCTTCGTAAGGAATACTTTCCATTGGGAACATACTCCAAACTTAAGCCTCGAAAAAATTGGACCATTCCCTATTAAATGTCAGATAATGACATTGTGTACATAGATCGCCTCAAGACTTCAACTCCAACCTTCAATGTTTCGACTTGTATTCATATCATTCCCTGATGATGACGGACTGTTTAAGTTTTAGAACTCGAGTCGAGTTCTTTGGAAGTGGAAGGGATCTAATGCAGCCACTTTCGGACAATATTGTGTTCAATCTTCTTGTTGTTTCTTATATTTCAGTTTAGTTTGATATGGCCACTTTATTTTGACACACTTGGGAATATTGTTATTAATAGTTGAATTAGTTTGTTAGAGGGCAACAAAATAATTAGTCTCTAGGATATATAGGTATATAAATATTTCTGTTCTAACCAAGGGGGTATCACTAGTTTTATTTATTTTCGTAACAAAATACTATTTTCCTATTGTTAATTGACCGTAGTTCTCGATTATATGTAGGTACTCCTCGGTTTTGCATCATAGCCTATATGCCCAATTAGAGCTATTAAGTTTTGCAATTTCTATTATATATGGTGAACTGCATCTAACAAAATGAATATAAGTTGATTTAATATGAATTCAATTATATTAATTGTTTTATTTATTTTTATTTTTTTTACAAATTTTAACATTTTTTTCCCTCACAAGTAATGCATATATAAAATCTAATCTAGATCAAATAATAAATGCTTTTATATAATATGATAATAAAATTATTATTACGAATTTTTTTTTCAAAAACCACAAGATGTTTTAATTATTTTTCGAAAAGATCATATAATATCTTTTTTATAATAATTATATGCTAACATATTAAGTTATGAGAACAGTTTTTTATATATAAAATTTTAAAAAAATAATAGTTAAACGAAAATATTATTGTTGCATGCTAGAAAACTAGTTGCGGTAGAGTGAAAGTTTACGCCTTAGCCTTATTATGAAATCCAGCACACACACAGTTATTCAAAGAGTGAACAAGAAAACTCCAGAAATTTTTACGTGAAAAAATCTCAAAAAGAGGGAAAATTACTGGCCTTTAAGAATCTTCCACTATGCATTTGTTTGAGTATAAACTTTCCGATAACGGATTACAAATTGTACATGAGAATGGTCGACAATGAGAATCCAATCGACAACAGCTATAGTCACGCTCGTGTTGTAGCGTTGCTAGTGGTAGATGATGATGAACGGGATCGGATCGACGATGAAGGTCGTCATGATGGTGATTGACGGAGATTGACGACGGTAAGGATCAGCGACGGCGGCAGCCGGTGGCGGTGGTTGACAACCGTCGAGTGGTGACACAATTGTGCTTGGAGGATTTTCAAGCTTTAAAGCTCTATCCTCTCTCTTGTTTGGGCTCCCTTCATATGAGGAATGAGGGGCTCTTTATAGATTGGAGGAGTAGCATCTCTGTAAATATATGCAAAATCCGAACCACTCCCCTCCATCGGACGGCTCAAAATGATTTCTTGATCATTCGATGTATTTTAAGTTTTTGAATGCTCAAATGAAGTCGAAATTATGAGATCCAAAGTTTCCAATGATATTTTCAGTGCTTGATCTCGACTAATTTCAACTGAGGATCAACTTACTTTTGACAACAAGATTCGCGCTTCGACTAATAGAATTTTCAGTGTCATATCAGTTGCCCCCTATTTTGGGATGACATTATCTCAATCATGCTTATCTCAATCATGCAAAAATATACATGCAAATACTTGAAAGTAACAAATTCTTAAATGAAATTTGCGGGTCCATTAACCATACATTTTGAGAGAACAGATCTTCGTGGGAGCACAAGATTATGATCACTAAGCAAAGCGGATGCACGGCGGATTTGGTTATGGACCCATTCTTTACGGCACCCTGCAGTCTGAGACGAGATGCTACGACCGAGCGGCCGCAGTCTGCCATGGTGGCTGGTCATGGCCGCGGCTACACGATTTGGGCGGCGAATGGGGTTGTCGCTCGGCAGGGGTCGGGCGAGTCACGGGTTTTCGTGGGTCGAGTGTCACGAAGCGCGCGGACACGACGCTCGCGATAGCGACGCGAGCCACGGCGGCGGTTAGCGACGCAGGGCTGAAGCGCTCCGCGACGAAAATGCCCATTTTCGCGCTGATGATTTTACCTTTTGCCCCTATAAGGGATTTATAAAAACCCCCCTGGGGCTAAGGGAGAAGGCACACTCCTCATATGCTTGAGTGTTCCTCTTCTTCTTAAGAGGAGGTCATTCGGAGGCGATCAAGACCAGTAGTTCATACGGCAAGGCTCCAGTTTTCCCTCGAAAGAGATGTCAAATGACCTCGTCGGACCGACCAGGTTCGGAGGAGATCAAGACCCGTAGTTCATCCGACAAAACTCTAGTTTTCCCTCGAAAGAGGTGTCAATTGACCTCGTCGGACCGACCGGGTTCGGAGGCGATCAAGACCCGTAGTTCATATGGCAAGACTCCAGTTTTCCCTCGAAAGAGGTGTCAACTGACCTCATCGGACCGACAGGGTTCGGAGGCGATCAAGACCCGTAGTGAGAAATTGGATTTCTTGAAACTTCAATGGATGGTTCAATGACTGATAATTGCCAAGATGGCGATAATTAGGAGTCGTCATTTGAACGACTCAGAAAGTTTGGCAGGTAATTTCAGAGCATCATTGGGGAGGAATAGTCTCTCTTTCTCTCTTTTTTCTTTTTTTTCGATCTCACATGTATGCATATCTTTTTCGTCAGATCGTAAGCGAAAAATTTTAGCCCAAGCTATCCGTGAGCGGCAGAGTCAGAAAAGGGTATGCCCAAGTATTGAGGTGACTGAGTAGCTTCACAAAATTCTCAAATTTTTGTCATTTTCTCCCCCTCTTTACTTATTCATTATGTATTTTCACAGGGTGATGGCCGTAAGAAAACCCATAACGTGGTAGCTACAGATGATATAACATCCCTTATCACAGCAGATAGTTTAATGGTGTTCCATAGAAATTTTATTTCCCTAATAAATTGGTGGCTATTGTTGTCAAAAGGTCTGATAGAGCTCGTTCACCTCCGTCTGGATACTTCACTATTTCTGAGATGATTCTTCGTGTTGGACTGCGATTCCCTTTGGCTCCTGAGCTGATTGAGATCTTCAAAACATGTCGTGTAGCTTTATCACAATTTTCATTTCGGGCTTTAGTGGTCATCGTCGATTTAACTGTCTTCTTCAGAGAGCGTGGTGTTACTTTGAACATCAAATATTTATGCCGAATGTGTAGATTCACATGTGATGCTCGTGGACGTTTCTTATCTGCTGGATAGAATTTTTAGCACGGGATCCGTCTAAAAATTGGTCTAATGGATTCTTTTTTGTGAAAAATGAGTGGGGCCTTCCTGAGAGATGGGGAAGATTGAATGACCCTCCAGATCCATTGCTGATGGTGGAGAATGGGATCCTGACAACTCTTAATATTCCTGATGTAGGAAGCTTGCAACATGAGTTACGTCATATTGGCAAATATATAGTTGAAGATAGGATGTTCAAGGTTGGTCTTTCCATCCAGGCAGGAAGATCTCATGCTCTTCCACTGAAGAGGTCAAGTAAAGGTGATGAAAGGTCTCCTCATACTCATAGGGTTCTCTCAAGAAGCCCGTTACAGAATCACGATGGCAGCAATGTTTCATCTTTACAGAAAAAGAAGACGTGTGCTGAAGTGACTACTTCAGATATTTGTGAAGAAGATGTTCACCCCCAGTTGGCCTCTGAGAATTTAATTGTTTCAACTCATGATGGGGGAGTTTATTTCTAGAAGCCACGCATTCCTGAAGAGGTGTTAAATCACATATGCACTGGACGTCAACGAGCAGATGAATTGGTACGTTGCCTTCTCCTCCTTCTTCTTTTCTTCTTTTCCTTGGTGTAATATTTGTGATGATTTTTTTTATAGGTAACTCAAACATTAGGGCAAATGGCTCATTTGGATGTCACTTTAGATGAGTGGAATACTGAATTTATGAAGGTAAAATATCTGCAAGGCGAGTATGAGCAAAAGATGAGTGTTAAGGCCAAAGAAGTGGCGACTTTGGAAGATCAGCTGACCGGGTGCAGAACTGAGCTAACGAACATGTCGACTTCTCTTTCTCTCCAGTGTCAAGAGGTGGAGTGCACTCGTGATGAGCTGATTGAGGTGAGGATAGAGATTCGTCAAAAAGAGAAAAGACTCAAGGCGCTTGCAGCGGAGAAGAGAGCTCTCGAACTGGAGAAGAAAGCATTACAAGATCGTCTTTCTGAGAAGGAGCATATAATGTCAGAAGCGGAAGCAAATGAAATCTCCTTAAAGGCAGTGGAAGACTTCAAGAGCTTGTTGGCTTATCGCAGTACAATCGAAGACCATGTCCAGGAAGCTCGTAATCATATTTTTGGTGTTGAAGTGAAGGACTTGGAGCACCAATGTTTAGAGGAGGGCTTCATCTGAGGGTTCCTAAAAGGAATCCACTTAGTGCATCGCAAGACCGGAGCTGGTATTGAGGATATATCTCCTGCCTGCATTCAAGACTCTTCACGATTCGTGAGATGAAGGAGTTGAGAGTGAGTCCAAGAGAGCATCTCCTAGTGGTGAGGAGGACGTTGATATCACCAACTGATATGATGTAGCGTCACTTGAGGATGTATTTTTTTTATCTATGTATTGTTATTATTGTGTATCAGAATTTTGATTCTTTCTTATGTCATCATGTTAATGCTGTCAATGAATTTTTTTTTTTTTAGATACACTCTTGTTTTATTTTTACCCATCCGGGGTGATTGGTCAGAATATTATTCAACGATGCTAACCTGCACGGATGAGATCGTGGGAAGTCCACCAACGACCTTTTGGCATATCCTAGGTATTAGTCAAAATATTATTTGACATCTTACCTGTATGGAAGAGGCCGTGAGATGTCCACCAAGGACCTTTTGACCTATCCTAGGTATTAGCCAAAGCGTTACTTAACTTTTTACCTGTATGGAAGAGATCCGATCAAGTCCCCTTGGGATTGATCATGCCCCGACTGAGATACAATGTGCGTTGCATATTTTCTTAAGTGGGAGGATTAAATGAAGGTGATTGTTCATACGTAACAAGCTTGAAAGAAAAAGCTATGAATTCATTACTCTGATAAGTTCGGTGATACAATCATAAGATGATTTTAACACGGATATGAGTTTCAAGAGGAAATGATGACAACAACAACAAGTCTTTATCCCACTAAGTGGGGTCGGCTACATGAAGAGGAAATGACAAACGAGACAAAATAAAAGTTGCAATAATTATGCAGTAGGAATTACTGATAATAATTTCGAAGATTCTCAGTGTTCTAAGTTCGAGATAAAGTTTTTTTCTTTGGATCCTTGAGCTTGAATGTTTCTGACTTTGCCATAGCTATAACCACATATGGGTCATCCCAAAGAGGTTAGAGTTTATTGCGTTGAGGGCCTTTTCCTGCAGCTTTGAGACTACACAGGACCAAGTCATCGACAGATATAGGACGGGATTTTACTCTTCTGTTGAAGTGACGAGCTACCCTTTGGTGATAGGAAGCATTCCGAAGTAGGGCCATGTCACGAGTTTCGGGGAGTAAGTCCAAGTGCTATCGGAGTTTTTTCGCATTACCATCATGATCGAATAATTAAACTCTTAGACTTGGAACTCCGATATCTACTGGTATAATAGCTTATGTGCCGAAACACAAGTTATATGGGGTCTCACCAGTCGGGGTTCGCGATGTAGTGCGGTAAGCCAAAGAACATTAGAAAGCTCATCAACCCATTGCCCCCCAGCCTTCTCAAGATGTGTTTTTAGTCATTTGAGTATAGCTATAGTCACCGTCCGCATTGAGGATGTGCTACCAGATGAATGTGAAGATCTTTGCAAAAGGACGTAAAGATTTTTCCAGTAAATTGGGTTCCATTGTCAATGATGATCTTTGCAGGAAGACCGAATTGACATAATATGTTTCTCCAAACAAATTGTTTAGCATTTGCCTCCGTGATTTTAGCGAGTGATTCGGCTTCCACCCATTTAGTGAAGTTGTCGATGGCAAAAATGATGAACATTCGTTGCCCTAATGCTATCAGAAAAGGTCTCACGATATCGATTACTCACTGAGCAAAGGGCCACGGGCTTTGAATGGATGAGAGCTCTGTATGCGGCATGTGAGGGAGGTTAGAGTGCAACTGATAACTTGCACATTTTTTTGTGAATTCCAAGGCATCTTGTTTCATCGTAGGCCAATAGAACCCTTGCCTTATAATTTTGAGGGCTAACGCTCTTCCTCCTAGGTGTTCTCCATATAACCCCGAGTAAACCTCTCTTAATGCATAATCGGCCTCTGATGGTAAGAGATATTTGAGGTATGGCCCAGAAAAAGCTCGTTTGTATAGTTTACCTCCGATGATAATAAAATTTTAAGCTTGTCTTCGAAGACGAGTTGTAGTAGTTGGTCTTCAGGAAGAGTCCCTTCTTGTAGAAAAGACAGAATCAGATCCATCCACGAAGGTTCCTTTATCTCATTAATTGCTTGTATTATCCACGACCCTTGGATACTAGGAAAATATATTTCTTCAACATGCCTTCCTTAAATAGATCTCCAATAGCAGTTGTAGCAACCTTAGCAAGAGATTCAGCTCGAGTATTCTTCTCTCGCATTATGTGAATGATTTGATGTGTCCTGAAATGGACAAGAATAGACTTTACCAAGTGGAGGTATTGTGCCAGCTGAGGATTATGAGTATTAAAGTTTCCCTGAACTTGGGAGGTGACAAGCTGAGAGTCAGTATGGATCACTAAGTCTTGAGCTTTGTAATCAATGGCGAGTCTCAACCCTGCGATGAGAGCCTCATATTTAGTCTCAACCCTGCCAGACCCACCTTATCTACAAGTGGATAACGACTTTCTATATTAAAGAGAATTTTACTGACGTAGTAAATTGGTCATTGTATCACATTTTCTTCTCGCACTAAAACTGAGCTTATCACGTGAAAAGAGACTGTGAGATATAAGTATAACATCTCTCCTTGAATAGGCTTGGATAGTAGGGGTGGAGATGCTAAATACTCCCTTAGTTGCTTAAAAGCATCGACATTCATCCCACCGAAAATTATTATTTTAGCTCCTTTAATATTTTAAAAAATGACAAGTATTTATCCCGTAACGGCTAGAAAGCAGGATAACGCGGCAATTCGTCCATTCAAACGTTGAACTTCTTTGATATTCTTTGGATGAGTCATATCTTTGAGAGCTTTGATTTTCTCGGTGTTGGTCTCTATCCCACGGTGGGTTACCATAAATCTAAGAAATTTTCCTACAGAACCCAAAAGCACACTTGGTCGGGTTGAATGCATGCTATAACGTCAAGAAGGTTAAAGTATATTTCTAAGTCAGAAATATGCTGTGATTCTTCTAAACTTTTCACTAACATGTCATCCACATATACCTCCATTGTGTGGCCTAATAGGTCTTTAAAAATCTTATTCATAGGGTATTAATTGGTAGCACCAACATTTTTTAACCCAAATGGCATAACTTGGTAACAGTATAAACATTTATATGTTTGAAATATTGTAGCTTCTTCATCTGTTTGGTCTATTTTTATTTGGTTGTAACCAGAGTAAGCATCCAAAAAATTGAGCATTTGATGTCCAGCAAAGATCAACCAATTGATCAATTTGAGGAAGAGAAAAACTATCTTTCGGGCAAGCCTTGTTAAGGTCAGTGTAATCAATACACATTCTCCATATTCCATTTATTTTCTTTAACCATGACAACATTTGCTAGCCATATAAGGTAATGTATCTCTCGTATGAATCCCGCTTCTAGGAGCTTGTTAAATTCTTGTTCAATAGCTTGGAGGTGATCAGGTGCAAAACTTCACTTCTTTTGGATAATCGATTTGAATGTTGGATCAATCTTGAAGGAGTGCATGATCACATTGGGGTCGACCCCCGGCATATCCGTCGGACTTCAAGTGAAGATGTCTTGATTTCTGCACAAGAAGTCTATGTATTTTTCCCTCACTTGCAGTGTTCGTAGTGGTTGGTCATCTGATAATGCAACAGAGAGCAAGTCTTCTATAGGCGAAGCTTTATGGGGTACTTCTTCATCTAGAAAATTAAAATCTTCGATGCTAAAGGTCACAGAAGGGCGTGGTTGAGCTTGTATAAGGTAACATGATTGCGCTATCTATTGATTTCCACAAACCACCCCAACTCTAATGAGGATTGAAAATTTCATCTTAAGATGAGATATTGAAGTGTCCGAACCGAAAATTGATTGGAGAGACCTTCCGAAGATAGAGTTATATGCTGAATTTGACTTGATCACCATGAATTGGATTAAATAAGTCACTTATCGAGAAAATTCGCCAAGGACAACAGGAAGGGTGATTGTCCCTCTACCGCATGAATTATCAAACCCATATAATGATCTGCGGTTGGAGCATTTCCCTAACCAGGAACATGCTAAAAAATGTGGAGTAAAATAAGACATCAACAGAACTCTTATTGTCAATCAAAATTCTCTTAACATTATAGCATGGATCACCGATCCCTGCACTGATGACAAGTGGATCTTGATGAGGAACATGGACTCCTTTTAAGTTCGAGCCATTAAAAGTGATGAAATAATCAATACTAGACTTCTTTAACTCTGGCTCTTCAGAGGTGGTAATGAGAACTTGATTAGATAGTATTGGTCCTCCTACAATTGTTTCAATTTTTCCAACTGTTTGATGATTATTTTATTGTATCTGTGATAATTATCTTAGTTGCCCCCCAGTTGGAGGTATGTTTATTTGAGTCCATTGATTCCTCACAAATCGACGTAGATATCCTTATTGAATGAGCCTCTCGATTTCTTCTTTGAGTTGTTTGCATGCCTCAGTAGTATGTCCACAACTTCGATGGAAGTGACAACATTGCTCCTGATTTCCTGAATTTGATTTCAGTGGATGTGGCCACTTGATGTTTTCTTCATCTCAAATAGGCATCAGGAGGTTAACACGAGATGTGTTCAGCGACTTGTATTCCTTTTCTAGTTGTGGTTCACGTCATTGATATGGGGGCCGTGGGGGGAGATCACGATTGTCTTGTTGCTTCTTTTGATGAGACTGTCGGTCCGCATTCCGTGGGGTGCTCTTACGTTTTCTTGTAAATTATTCAAATTGTTTGCGATGGGCATTAATAGCTTCATCGGTAGAGATTTGTGCTTCCACACGATGAACCAAGTTGGCATATGAGCGAATCGTGTCTCGACAGGACAGTAAAAGGCTGACGGAGCCCTCCAAGGAAAACTCCTCTTAATAGTTCGTGGTCTACCTGTGTATTTGGCGAGCTTCTAAGGAGAACCTATGGAAGTATTCCTTAAGTGATTCACCCTCATTTTGACGAATGTCGGAGAGATAGGAGGAATCTTTAATAGTCCTCCGGTTTGCAATGAACTGTTCCACAAAAATCTTGGCGAAGTTCAAAGGTAATGGATGGATCCCCTTGGAAGGGAGTAACCAAGCGAGCTTGCTCGAGGGTAATGGAAAGACGACAAAGCGGTGTCGAGCTCGGATATGCATGATAGTCCTGTAATGGTCGATGTGTTAATGTGGGTCAGTCGCCCCATCATAGGAATCAATGCTCGGAAGCTTGAAACCCACCGGAATAGGATGTTGAAGAATAGCTTCAGCTAAAGGTGAGGATTCCTCATGGCTGTGGTGAGGGGAAAGATGATTTCTGTCTTGAAAATGAAATTGCCTGCATTGCACCGTACTCGACATAATATGACGAATGGGGTCAACAGGATGAGAATGTGTCAAGCTACCAGCAATAAATGGTGGATTAGCAGTCAGTTGAGATGCACGTGTTGGATGAGTAGAACTTGCAGCGTCAAGGAGATCAGCATCACTATCTCTACATGGAGGAACTTCAGTGTCAAGGAGATTAGCATTTTGACCTCCCACAGCTAACGATCGATCTTGGGGGAGATGTGTTTCGCAAGGGTAGTTGTTCTAAAAGTCGATCATCTCATTTTGAGACTCTTCCATTCGGCGGATGATCTTCTAAAGAGATTCCTGTCGTGCCTTCACCGACAGGGGGAGTGAGGCAGAACCTTGGTTTCCTTGGTTCAAGGATTGATTTTGAGAGTGACGGGAGTTGGAGCGGGAGGCTCCGCTGTTACGAGTATTGCATCTATTGGTCATAATGAGGGTGTTCACAGAAATTGTGATTGAAGGGTTCGATTCCCATAGACGGCATCAACCTGTTGCATGCTAGAAAACTAGTTGTAGTAGAGTGAAAGTTTACTCCTTAGCCTTGTTATGAAATTCAACACACACACGGGTATTTAAAGAGTGAACAAGAAAACTCCAGAAATTTTTACATGAAAAAATCTCGAAATAGGGAAAAATCATGGGGCCTAGCCCAGTAAGAATCTTCCACTATGTATTTGTTTCAGAGTACAAAATTTCTCGATAACGGGATTACAAAATTGAACATGAGAAGGTGACAATGAGAATCAATCGATAACTGGCCACATATAGTCAGGTTGTATGGTTGCTAGTGTTAGCGATGATGATGAATAGCGGATCGATCGACGATGAAGGTCGCCATGATGGTGACCAACGAGATTGACGATCGAGGATCAAGCGGCGTGGTTGACAACCGAGGGTGACATAATTGTGCTTGGAGGATTTTCAAGCTTTAGAGCTCTCTCCTCCCCTTGCTTGGGCTCACTTCATATGATGAATAAGGGGCTATTTATAGATTGGAGGAGTGACATCTCTAAATAAATAACCAAAATCAACCCCTCCATCTGGACGGCTCAAAATGATTCCTTTGATCATTTGATGTATTTTAAGTTTTTAAATGCTCAAATGAAGTCGGAATTATGAGATCTTGGGCTTGTTAGATCCAGCTCGTCAAGACGCTCGATTTGACTATAAACACTCCATATTTAAGAGCTATTTAGGGATTTAATTTATATCTCAAAGTTTCCAATGATATTTTAAGTGTTTGATCTCGACTAATTTCAACTGAGGATCAACTTGCTTTTGACATCAAGATTCGTGCTTCGACTAGGAGAATTTTCAGTGTCATATCAATTACAATAATATGAAAACCAACACTAAAGTCCATGTGAAACATATGACTACATTCTAGCTACCGTTTTACTATTTTATATATAGGGTCCATTTTCAGGACTGCATGACAGCCACGCAATCGCCTAAAAGAACCAAAGAAGCAGAAGAAAACTGTGTGATCATCAGAAAGACAGGTTTTGCATTTGTATCAAACTATCAATGAAACTTAAAATTGCGGAAGAATAAAATCACTAGAGAGCTTAGATCGAAGAACTCACCACAAAGAGCGATTTGATATAAGTATCACTGTACTGCTCGGGATTATCCCTTTGCATCGACAGAATCGAATCCAGCATCGTTTTGGAAGCACTCCTTCCTTCCTCCTCCTCCACCCTTCTCTTCGTCCTCCGCTCATCCACGAGCCCCTGCAAGAACTGATCCCTGTACGAGTGGATTCGAGCCAGCTTTTTCTCCACATTTCTTCTTAGAAACCACCCAATCGCCGTCGGAAGAAAGTCCCCGACATTCGACGCACCGGCATCAGCGAGGGCCTCTTCCACCATCTTCTTGAATCGCCGCGCCTCCTCATCCCCATCCTCCTCTCCGTAGCACCGTTTCCCCACCATCACCCTCGTCATCACGTTCATGGCCAGCCCGTACAGCCGCAACCTGAGCTCCACCCTCGTGAAACCCCCAACGGCCGTTTCCCGAAAAAGCCGTCGGGCAAGATCTCGGGCCTCTTCGGCCCGAACGTCCGCGAAGAAGGCAAGGCGGTGGCCCGAGAGTGCCTCGATCGTGGCGATGCGGCGCATCTCACGCCATCCTGGTCCGTAGTTGGCGGTTGGGAGGTTGGTGTAGTTGTAGGAAGTGAGCTTCATGGAGGGGAGCCTGGGGCGATTAGCGAAGGTGATGTCGTTGGTGGTGAGGCACTCTTCGGCGAGAGCGGCGGAGGAGACGACAAGGACAGGGCGGATGCCGAAGCGGAGGAGGAGGATGGGTCCGTGTTGGGCTGCGAGTCGGGCCAAGAATAGGTGGAGAGGCTTCTTTAGGTGGTGCAGATGGCCGATGATGGGAAGCGAAGGCGGGCTTGGTGGGAGCTTCTTGGATCCGTTGCTGGAGATGAAGAAGTGTTGGAATAATTGGAGAAGAAATAGGAATAGAGCTCCGTACGTGATTATAGAGATGGCATCCATTGCGACAGAAGATTGGGAAAAGCAATAGGGATATTTTTAGCTTAATTGTTCCTTCCCCCTTAGTTTGAATATATAGTACAGATCTGAGTACGAAAGAATGCACCGAAATTTTCTCATCAAAAGAATAAAACTACTGATTTCGACATGTGCGAAGGGTAAGTTTAACGATAAACAATTGAGTTATGAATGATAAATAAATTTATTAACAATTAAGTGATTTATTTCTTTCATTTAAACTTTGATTGAAAATGGTAAGTCAAATCTAATTTGAATTGCATTATGATCGGATTGAAGACCATTTTTGTTTTAGATAAGAAAATAACTTAAAAATTGATTAAAAAAATAATTTTATTGAGTTATTTAGTAAATAAAGATATAAAGTTCAGATTATGTTAGTTGGAATGCACAAAAAAAAAAACACAAGTAACAAAGAAAAGAGATCTGATAATTAAAATCATTCAGTACATTGAGAAGTTGAGATGTCATAATTTAAATATTCTTTGAGGGATTTGTTGTATATCATATAATATATATATATATATATATATATATATATATATATATATATATATATATATATATATATATATATATATATATATATATATTATCATTAATTTTTTAAAGATGAAATAAATCTTTAAAAATATAAAAAAGTAAATATTAAATTTCAAATATTATATGTATTTTTAAAATTTTATTATTTCATATATGAAAATAGATGTTGAAGTATTT
This sequence comes from Cymbidium sinense, assembly GCA_021442155.1. Taxonomy (NCBI): domain Eukaryota; kingdom Viridiplantae; phylum Streptophyta; class Magnoliopsida; order Asparagales; family Orchidaceae; genus Cymbidium; species Cymbidium sinense. The sequence goes on from CM038225.1 coordinate 109,269,199, forward strand.
TTTATAATTTTTTAATAAAAAATAAGGTAACTTGATTTATATCTTTAAAAGAAATTTTATAAAAATATGTGATTATTTTAATGAAATTAGTAAACAAAATTTTCTTCAATTGGAAGATTTAAATTTAACTAATATCTTTCTGATAATAATCATATTCTATGAGTTCTAGTTTTAATTTTTTATTATAATTTTTTAAAAAAAATTAGCTAAAAGTTTTATAGTCAAATATAATTGTGAATTTTTATCTGATTTTTAAAAAATATAGTAATAAAAAAGCTATTCTAAATACTTCATTAATATATATATATATATATATAATGTTATGTTTGATCGAAGTCTAGTAAGTGAGATGTCATAATTTTTTCCTTTTTTTCAGAAAAAGGAGATGTCATAATTTGAAAGTGTCCTTCATTTGAGAAAATGTTTGTCCTTTCCAAGTAGTTAGGGAGCCCAATGTGAAAAGATATTTTCTCTTTTACCATATATATATATCAAGTTCTTAATAATTTTTTTCTGAATGATAGATACTTCCTCCTCCTTCTCATCCTTCTCATTTTTAAAAATATTAATATATCAAGTTTTAATTAATTAATTTTTAAATTTTTTAATATATATAAACACACATTTATAAACACCTAAATAATTTATTAATATTAATTTATAAGCATAAATAATTTAATTACCTTTTAAAAAAATTTAAGTGATTTTAATCATGTCTATTTATTTATTGTGTGATAGAAGATTCGGATGAGAAGTAGAATTCGATGTCTTAGCGTTGCACGAAAGTTCTGCACACACAATAAAAAAGTTTGAGAGACATTAAGATTTTTACATGAAAAATCTAAGAAGGAAAAAACCACGTGACCTAGCACACTTAGAAAAAATTTTACTATAGGAGTATTTGTTACAATTATTATCTTGTCTCCAAAGTTGGAGAAGGATAGCTTACAAAAGTTGGTTTTGCTAGAAGTTTCACTGGATTAGCGACGAAGGCTTTGGTTGAGGTGGTAGTCCGATGATCCGATGACAATGATCAAATGATGATCGATAGTGACAATTCTTGAGCGGTTGTAATGCTGGTGGCAGGTGGTGATCGCGAAGTGGCGCGACCTGAACAATAATGGTGGCGGCGACCCGATGACGGCCGCGAATAGATACCCGAAATGACGACGGGTAAGCAATAGCAGGATGGGACCGGCATGCGGGTCGAAAAGGACTGATGACGGCTGAAAGCAATGGCAATCGGTGGTCGACGATGCGACCGGTAATTGTCGAGCCAGCACCGTGGTGACCGGTGGGGCCGGTCAGTGATCCGATAAATGTCGCGGCAACCAACCGCACCGGCGAGCGAAGGTGGTGGTTAAGGTGATCCGACGCACAGGGTGGCCCGGCGATGGGGACCGCTGAGGCGGGTGATCGGCGTGGTGATCGGCTGGTGGCGGCCGATGATGACGACGGCCGCCGTAATGGCGCGATGGTCAAACGGCGTCGAGGCGATTATGGCTTAAGATTCTCATCGAGCTCTCTTCTTCGCCTTGATCCGATGTGGAGAATGAGTGGCTATTTATAGATTATGAGAGTGACATTTCTGTAAATAAAGGAAAAATCCAAACCACTACATGGGACTGCTCAAAATGATTTATTCGATCATCAGATGTATTTTAAGTATTTGAATGCTCTAATGAAGTGAGAATTAAAAGATCTTAGGCTTATTAAATCTGGTTCGTCAAGACGTTCGATTTGACTATAAATATTTCATATTTAGAAACTATTTAGGGATCCGCCTGATACCTCAAAGTTTTCAATTATATTTTAAGCTTGATCCGCTACCACTTAGAATCGACGCTCTCGATCTAATCAAGGTGTTTGATAGAAATGATGAAAATAGAAAGAAAGTAAGATTATGATTCTGAGTGATGTTCACATACATCAATATTCGTACTTCAACTAGTAGATTTTTTAATGATATATCAATATTAAATTTTAAATTAATAATTTTATTGAGAAAATTAAAAGCTCTTAATTATTATTATTATTATTATTATTTAATAATCTTCCAATTATTAGATAAAGTTTCAAGGGTAAAAAATAATAATAAAAATAAAAAAATAAAAAAAATAATAAAAAAATAATAAAAAAAAGGGGTGGCTTTGAGGTGGGGCTGCCACGTTAGATGATGCATGTGATGTTACGTGGACAAAAGGACTTTTGTTTGGAGGTTTCACGTGAGATGAGTGCATTTGCTAATAAATAACTCATTTAATGAAATAAATGAGCTTTAATCGAGCCTTAATTGAATTTCTTCACGAGTAGCTTGTTGAGAAATATAAACAAGTTATATTAATTAAATTTTATTAAGCTTAAAAATAAAATTTTAAATGATATTGTTTACAAATAAGCATTAATCAAGCGATAATCGTTTCTTTAACTGCCTTATTCAGCAGCTTTTAAATGATATTGTCATCAAAATGAACCTAACAACAAATTATTGCTCGTTCATTTAAGAATTGAGTATTTATAAAAATGTCGTTCATTCCATTAGTTAATAATCATCACGAACGCTATAATAGAGTCACGAGTAGTTCATTAAACCCTCGGTTCATTTGTTGCTCTATTATATACTAATTTGGTGATACAATATTTTTAAACTCCTTGCATATACTTATATTCGAACTCCACGTGTTATAATTTCTCAAGTAAATGACGGCATTCATTCAGAATGAAACATCAATCCCATGTAGCGCAAATTAAAACGAGATTGATTACATGGAGATTCGATCAGCAGTTGACCAAGATTAAACAAAATGGTATTGAACAATTCCCAAATTAAAATGAATTAAACGATTGAGTGTAATTAAGTTTATAATTGGAGAGCATCTTGCATTCGAAAACTATCTATTATTTTATTTTTGGTCTTAATTTGACATATATATATATATATATATATATATATATATATATATATGTATGTATGTATGTATGTATGTATGTATGTAAATCTTCTAAAATATAATATGCTTATTTAAAATTATGTATTATTACAAAAGTATCTTTAAATTTATAATGGACGTAAATTATAATTTGGAGAGCATCTTGCATTCGAAATCTTTCTATTATTTTATTTTTGGTCTTAATTTGACATATATATATATATATATATGCTTATTAAAAATTATGTATTATTACAAAAGTATCTTTAAATTTATAATGGACGTAAATTATAATTTTAATCTATTTACAAAAAAAATATCAAGGTGCTACAAATTTTTAATTAAATACTTGAATTTTTTTTTATTAAAATGAATATTTTGTTTTATGATAAGATAACATTTTTGTGAGTTAAATTTAAAAAAAAAATAGTCTTGTTAGATATAAAAAATAATGTCATGATAAAACTTAAAATTTATTTCTCGTTCAAAGTTTAAAATTAAAATTTATCAAATAAATGATTATTTAAAAAAATATTATTAAAAATAATATTTTAGTTAAAATTGAAAAATAATCATGAAAAATGGATAACCCTTTTATAAAGAATGGAATGCTTTTTAAGTCCACTAAATAGATTCTCTTAAATCATGATTCAAAATATGTATCCAATGCAAGAAAAGTTGGTTGATATGAAGAGAAAATAGACTTCATGATGTCCTTCTTCAAGCAGGATGGCACAAAGGCTAAATGTTAACATTATTATAGAATTATATGCTAAATGTTAACATAACTTAATGCAAAACAACATAATTGTGCATAGAATGATATCAATTTGCTCTTAATTTATAATTTGGATATATAGCCAAATGTAATGATATTTAGTTAAAATTCAAAATATATAGAAAAATTTACATTCATGCCACATAATTCTTTTGTATTTACATATTGAATGCCTAAAGTTTCATAATTATATCATTAACATATTCTCTATGCATGAAAATATGTATTCACTTCTAAAAAGATAATAATAATAATAATTTTTTGAGATGTTAAAGATTTGAGTATTATACTTGTAAATATCAAATTTTTGATATTAAATATGCAAATATATAAAAATTATGTGATAAGTATGTTACAGGCAGAATAAGCTTCTTTTTCAGGGTGGTTAAGATTTTAAATAATTAAATAATAATATAATAAAAATAATAAATGATAAATGATAATAATTAAAATAATGAAAATACATGCCTTTAATGTTTTAGATAAAAATATAAATAATTAGTAAAATAATACCATCAAATTTATAAAAAAATATAAGTGGGAAAAAATAATAAAATTATAGACTTTCATTTTAATTAATTAACTAGTCCATTGAGAGTAATAGTTTAAATTGGATTTTTTAGGGTTTTTTAGATAAAATGTAAATTAAGGATGACCGAACTCTAAAAAATAATACTTTTAAAGGGAAAAGAGAAAGGTGGTTCCGCCCATACTTTCAAGGATGTATTAATATCTTTGCCTAGGCTTATATATATATATATATATATATATATATATATATATATATATATATATATATATATATATATATATATATAAAAGGTGAGCAAATTTATTATATAAATTAACTCACATTAAAATAAAATAAAATAAAATAAAACAATTTTAAATAAGTCTAGTACTTTATTATGACTGATAACTAAAATATTGATTACAAACCTGTCATCTTATTTAGATTTTTCTTCATAGTGATATATAAAAACTTTATGAGGTCAAAGCCCAAATAATCAATATCAATCTCTAGTTGCTAAGTCCTTGTAACAGACTACTTTGCAATAGCTTCGTTCTAAAAAAAAAATTATTTTATTAGTGATATGTTATGTTAATTTTTCTTTTCCATCATTATTAATTTACTATTTCATTGAGCTGAAGTATTCAATCAAATTTTTATAAAAAAATATGTTAACTATATCAAGAAAAACATTTATATGCAAATAAACTCATTATAGACAAAGAGACTCCCTCAATCCAAATCCTGCATCCACTTGGAGGAGAGAATCCAACCTGCAGTAATCATATGGCTAGATTTGAAGTCTGCAATGAGTTCTATTTTGCCTCTTCCTGAAAAACAGGAGCCAAGTGGAGTTTAGGCGTGAAGAAGCGAAGGAGAGAAAGAGCAACAGAGGGGAGAAAGAGGTGGGGAATGCTGGAGCAAGCGAGCAGCGTGTCGACATGAGAAGTGAACGAAAGAGAAGACAATGGAAAGTGTGAAGCAACTGTGAAATAATGGGAACCTTAGGTCCACCCTTGCATATGTAAATGCCCCATAATGATTATTTCAACACAAATAGCGTCAAGAGAAATTTTTAGCAGAAGGCATAAACCACATTGTTTCAGTTATCAATTTCTCTCTCACAGCCTCCCGACGCGTTCCTAAACCTAGCGCGTTCCTGGCGGCTCTCGTGTTCTGCTTGCTTCCGACTGCGATCAATCTTTTTTCATCCGCGATTTGGTACTGATCTCTCCCCTGCTCTAGTTGGTAATGTAAACCGCCTCTCTTTGGATGGCGGAAATGGTTTTTTCCGCACTTGCTCCGGATATAAACCACCCCGGTAAGCTCGATCCTTTATCCTTACCTGCGGCTTCTGTTAAATCTTTCAAGGATGCTCTCTCTGGTAAATCCGTTCCCACTACTGCTTCGGTTAAACTAATGTCTACTGATTTCCGTGGTATGCCTGCTGTAATGTGTTCGGATTCTGATGTGGAAATTCTTGCTAAGCCATTTGAATTCTTGTTGGTAGGTAAATTTAAACGCCCGAACTTAGAAAATATTCGCTCCTTTTTCATAGTCCAAACTTACGGGCACCTTTTACGTGGGATTGATCGATCCTGTGCTAATTCAATTATCAAATGACTTGGATTACTCAAGAGTTTTGCACGCCGTTTCTTATTTTGTTTTAACTGCCAAATGCGACTTCTTAAGTGGACACCTAGTTTTGATATTAAAGAGGAATCACCAATTGTTCCTATTTGGCTTGTTTTGCCCAACATGCGCATACACTTTGTTACACATCAGGTTTTGTTTGCTGTGGGGGCTATCTTTGGACGGCCTCTTCAAATTGATCAAGCTACGGCGGTGAGATCACCCTGAGCACGGATACTTGTTGAAGTTGATATAACAAAAAACATCCAAAAGAAGTCTGGATTGGATCTGAAAAAATGGGTTATAATCAAAAGGTAGAATTTGAAAACTTTCCCTCTTTCTCATTAATAACGCAAAATCCATGGGCATGAACACACATTATTTTATCTTACATCCACATCTCAAAAAAATAAAATTCCTATTCCTACTATTTCGGTGACTAAGGAACAACCCACTAAAATGGCATATGTGCCAAAAGTAAACCAAAATAATCCTCCTCCACAAAATCCTCTCTTTAACTATACACGGTAAAAAGGAAACTAATCGTGTTGAACAATGACATTGATGACATAGTTGGTTTTGGGAACTTAGAAAATATGCTTATTACTATTCCCAATGGTAACATGCAGGCCCATACAACTAATGATCCAAAACAAAGAAATTCTGATGAACTTAGGCTTGGGAACATCACCGCGACTGAAAATCTTAGTTTGGATCAGCAACAAAAAAAATAACACATAACATTAATCTAGAAAAAGAAGATGAAACAATTCCTACCTCCCCTAACACTTTGAATGGCCAAAATGATAGCATAACTAATCAGTCAATCTCTGATATGGAAGAAGGGGAAATTACCATCACGATTCATTTGCTTAATAATGAAACTTTGGATCACACTAACTATTCCTTTTCAGATGGAGACACCTTGGACACCGGCTGACCTTTTCAAACGTTTCTAAAGAAAAGAAATCATTCAAAATCAAAAGCTAAAAATGCGCCGTAATCACAAGATCTTCATCAACCCTACATCAATTTCCTTTCTCCTCATTCTCATCCAATCAATTTTTCCAATCCAACAATTATGATTAATTTTATCATTTGGAACATTCGTGGTATTGGGACTACTCTAGTTCGCAATCGCGTTAGAAGCCTTTGTCGCACTCATAACATATCTCTCCTTACTATCACCGAACCACTTATCCACTCTTCTAAGATTGCGGCTACCGCTAGAACACTAGGTTTTCCTAACTTTTTTTACAACATTAACAACAAAATTTGGTTGTTTTGGAATAATTCTATCAGCATCAATATCCTTGACAACCAACAACAATTAATGCACATATTTACGTGGTGTTTTCACCGTGGTGAGCTCTTTTATTTATGCATCTTGTAATAGAGCGTAGGAACATCCTATGGAATAACTTAAGATGTTTAGCTTCCTCTCCACTCAACCCAGGTTGGCGGAGATTTCAACACCATCCTCTCTACTTACGAAAGAAGGGAGGGTCCTCTCTAATACTAATTCTATGGAAGATTTCTAATATGATTCTAGACGTAACCTTATGATATAGGGTTTTCGTGTTCCAACTACGTGGAACAACTCTAGACTTTGGCAACGCCTTGATCGATTTTTAACCATCTTTGGATTGATCAATGGCCTAATACCTCGAGAATACTTAGAACCACCACCACGCCTCTCTTGACATTCTGTGAAAGCCCCCCCCTACTTCAATACCCGCACTTATCCCTTTCGTTTCCAAAATATGTGGTTGCAACACAATGACTTTATGTCTCATTTCACTAATTGGACGGCCACTATTCACCCTGATAACTCCATTAAAGGCATGATCCGTTTTTGGCTTAAACTTAAAAGATTAAAACAAACCCTGAAATGGTGGAATAAACATCATTTTAAAAACATTTTTGTAAATCTTAAAACTATGGAAGATCTTGTTTGCTCTCTTGAAGAAGCTGCCGTTTCAGACCCTAATAAAAATGACGAACTCAACGAAGCTAGAGATAACTTGATTAAATATCAAAACATGGAGGAAACTTACGCAAAAGTCGCTACTAAACATATATGGCGTAAACACAAAATATTTCCATGCTCTTTTCAACAAAAGAAAAGTTCTAAACTCGATTTATAAAATTAAAAACAATAATGATAATTGGACATCGGATAAAAATGATATTAAAGATTCGGTTATCCAACATTTTCAAAATTTGTTAAATAACAACATTAACACGGAACCTATTTCTAATCCTCATCTGATTCCCTCCAAGATTACTTCTGACCAAAACACCTCTCTTATTAGGTGTCCACGATTCAAAATTAGTACTGTTCTCCAAAGCATGAATTCAGATTCGGTTGCTGGACCGGATGGTTACACAACTATATTCTTTCAACAGTGTTGGTCCATTATTAAGTCTGATTTAATTGAAGCCGTTATTGACTTTTTCAATGGCAACCCCCTTCCTAGATCCTTCTCTAGTACCTCCATCATTCTTATCCCTAAAAACAACCATCCGGAAACTTGGAATGACTTTAGACCGATTAGTCTTTGCACCTTCTTTAACAAACTAATTGCCAAAATAATCACCAACAGATCAATCCTCTCATAGAACATTATCTCTAATCAAACCGGTTTCATTAAAGGGAGAGCTATAGCTGATAATATTCTTTTAGTTCAAGAAATGATTCATGATATTGACGTTCTATTAGAGGTAACATTGCTTTCAAACTGGACATTTCTAAAGCCTTTGACAATCTCTCTTGGGAATTCCTCTTTTCTATACTTCAACTTTTCGGATTCTCAAAAGAATTCATTCGTATCATTAAAAATTGTGTCACTAATGTTTGGTTCTCTGTTATCATTAATGGAGAATCGGCTGGTTTCTTCACCTCTAAACATGGCTTACGCCAAGGAGATCCATTATCTCCCTTGCTTTTTTTATTATAGAGATTACTTATCCAGGAGTCTGAACGATCTATTCTATAATAAGCCAAGTATGATTTACAAAACTCAAGGTGGATTTCCCATTACTCATCTTTGCTTTTTTTTTATCATTTTCGCAATGCTTCTATACCTCACCAAAACCATTATAAAATTCTTTAAAAATTTGGCAAAGAAAGTGGTCTCCTCCTTAACAAAAATAAATGTTGTTTCATAACCGCTAATAAAATCAACAATAATAGGATTAATCATATAACGAGGATCACTAACTTTCATCAACAACAACTTCCAATCAATTATCTAGGTACTCTTCTTTTCAAAGGTCATAAAAGATCTTATCTTTTTGATGAATTAATCCATAAAATATCCAACCGTATCTCCTCTTGGGAATACCATTTTCTATCCTTTGGAGGGAGGTTAACACTGATTAAGAGTACCCTTAACTCGATGCCTCTTTATCTTATTCAAACTATCGTTCCAACCAACTTTTGCATTAATAGAATTGAGAGGCTAATTAATAAATTTTTTTGGGGGTCTAATACCTCTTCCTCAAAAATACACTGGTCCTCTTGGCACAAAATCTGCGGCATCTTTGAGGAAGGTGGTCTGGACTGTAAATCTATCAAAGACACCATCAACGCATTCTCATATAAACTTTGGTGAAATTTTAGAAGCAACAATAGCCTTTGGGCTAACTTCATGACAAACAAATACTGTCTATCTAAGCATCCATTGAACTGCTCTTATAAAACTAACGCTTCTCTATTTGGAAAAGACTTTGTAATATCAAATGGAAGGCGGAATCTTTAATTTTTTGGGGAATTAACTCTGGCAACTCCTTCTTCTGGCAAGATAACTGGCTTGGAAATAATTCTTTCGATGAATTAATTTCCTCATGCTCTATTGATACCATCAAAGTCAAATCTTTCTGGAATAATAATAAATGGAACTTTTCCATGCTCAGTGATTATATCCCTTCATCCTTTTTAGACAAACTAAATAACATACACATTACACCCAACAAAAAAGACCAGATTCTTTTTAAACTCTCCCACAATGGCGAATTCAGTTTTAAAAATGTTTGGCTTATGATCAAAGAAACTCGTGATTATTCCAAAGTGTATGCTCGACTTTACATAACAATATCCCTCCACCTCATACTCCATTCTTACTTGGCGTATCTTAAAAAAATTTGTCCCTATTGACTCCTTGATGTGGGGTAAAGGTTTTTATCTTCCGTCAAAATGTCAATGTTGCTCCCATATTGAAAATGTTAATCACCAATTGTGAGTGGAGCGATCGCCTCTAAACTTTGGCTTTGGTGCGATAATCTATTCTCCATTGACAAATACAATGGCTACTATTTATCACCTCGAGATATACTTTGAAAACAATATAAAAGGTCATATTAAAATATTCTTTGCGATCATTATTATCGGTTCATTTGGATGGCTAGAAATGATGTTAAGCATAACGATATAACTATGAATCATTCCAAAATAATTGCCAAAAGTAAATTCAAAATCCGTGACTTATTTAAAGCAAACCTTATTAAATATAAACACTTAAAAGGATGTAAATTTGTCCTCAAAATTGGGTTTGCAATTGCGATACAAACACTTCTAATCAAGCCAAAATACTTTATTGGGCCAAACCACATGATAATATCATCAAAATTAACACCGATGGAGTATCTCTAATGCTTCGGATGTGGTGGCATCTTTAGAAATTTCAAGGGTGATGTTATCTTGGCCTTTGCTAATCCTCTTAGTACCAACTCAGTTCCTTTTGCTGAACTTATGGCAGTTTATAATGCTCTTGACATTTCCTTACAGAAAGGTTGGCTTAATATCTAGCTTGAAGTGGATGCCTTAATACTAATTGATCTCCTGCAGTCCGAAAAAAATGGCAATGTGGAATTATATTATTTACTCAAGCAAACTAAAACTTTGCTCAATCAAATTTGTTGCAAAATCACTCATATATGGAGGGAAGGAAATGCTTGTCTTGATTACCTTAACTTAGGAACTAGATTGAATGAGCCCATTAATTTTGATAAACATTCTATTCCTAAACACTTATAAGGATTGGTTAACCGACAAGACGGGTTTGCCTTACATTAGATCTTAATATTATTTGTCGCATTACATATGTCTTCATAGAATGATGAAGCACCCTATGTGCTTTATGATTTTGTTGAGCTGCTGGAATCGGTCCTCCCTTATCTTTAATAGAGATTTTACTTTCTACTGCTACGATTGGTTGCATTTCGAAAGGCATTGTTGCCTCTTTTCATTCAGACTGACTGCTGGGTTGTTGGTCCTGGCTGTGAATATCTCTTTTTATGGTTTATGCTTGTGTTTGATGTTAACTTCATATGGATTAAATCCTGTAAATTGCTCTGGATTGATATTGATCTGATCACCAGATGGCTGCGATTCGCTTTACCGCGATTTTTTTGGATAATTATTTTGGTTGGTTGTTACAACAGATGCATTTCTTTAGCCTTTGCCGGGTTCTTGGGTTGCTTTGCTCTTAATTTCATCCTGTATTAGTTTTGCTATTTTCTAATCCCACGGTTGGAAAAGTATGATATGGCTGTGAGTAAATATTACCCTGTTTCGCTTGTATTCTTTTAGGTGACTATGGTGCACATATTATCATTTTATCTGGATCGATTTTAGATCTGGAATATCTGAATGACGAACCTGAATGTTGCTATTGGAATTGTTGCTCTAAATGCATTTACTGGGTTTTTATTTTGGTTTGTTGTTACAATTGGCTTCATCTCATTATACCTTGCTGCCTTTTGTTACTTTGAACGGTTACTGGGTTGCGTTTGGCTTTGATTTCATTAATGTGTTGGTTATGCTGTCTTCTCATCTCTTGGTTGGAAAAATATGTCCCGGCTGTGAATAATTCCTCATCAGTTTTCTGCTTGTGGTTGATGTTCCCAGTATTACTATATCCTTCTTGGATTACTAAGCGTTCTTCGTTCGTTTTATGACTGAATTATCTAAATGACACCCCCGAATCTGTACCGCTATTCTAAATGCAATTGGTGCTTATTTTGGATGTTGGCATTTCATTCCCTGTTGAGATATGATGCTTTCCTTTACTCGCTCTCCCAAGGACATTTATAAGGGAGGGTTTCACGGGGCGTTTTACGATATATTCTATTGGGATGGTGTTAATTATAAGCTCATTGACTATATTATTAGCTTTACTTCTCTCTCTATTGATCTAATCTCTTTCCGAATACTCATGTGATTCGACTAAGTTGGCTCACTCTCTTAGGTTTATGTATTCTCATGTCAAGAAGGCTATTTTGATGATAATTTTCTTGAATGAGACTCCCCACTTTTCGCCCACTACCTATATAATTTCGATATGATTTTGACTAGGTTTGCAGGTTATAAAGCTCACAATACTATCAACAACTGGATGTTTCCCTCTCTAAGGTTTGCTCCAGTTTATCACGTACTCCTATGTCCTCCAGAGCATTGGCTTTAGTACTTTTTTACCTTATTATGTAAATCATCATGTACCCTTTGATTGTTTTAATGCTTTCTTATGATTTTGGATGTACTTAGATTGGGGTTTTACTCCTTAGGCTGATTGTAGCTCTTTGAGCGAGTTCAATTTTAACCCTTTAAGGATCTTGTAATCTTTTTGTGGCAATAAAATACCCCGTATCATGGGGTTTCCCTAAAAAAAAAAAAAAAAAAAAAAAGCAGAAGGCATAAACCGAAAAAAATAAATTAGACAGTCAAATAATAGAGACGTTACTAACTTGTAAAAAATTTCTGTCGTGCTTTTCTTTTACGTAATTCAACGAGAGATTCAAGCTTTGAAATAGTTACATATCAATTTTATAAAAAAAGAAATTGGATCATTAATTTTTCTTCTCAATTTGAGAATCAAAGGAAGACTGATTGAGAGATGAATCTTCTATAGATTTCAACATTTCTACCAAGTTACTTGAAATGTCAGAATATGTTTAAAGATTGTGGGATATTGATTCAGCATGCATGCAAGCCCCCGTGACGATATAAAGTCTAAGAATTTTTTTTGTTTGTATTTCCAATTCAACATAAGTGAGGATCTACATAGTAGTTCTAATCAAAAGACGTAATATCAAATATAACACAATTAGGGTAAAGCAATGAGATGCTTAGATGTTGCTAGGATAATATATGATAATGAAGAAAGGACTACATGATAATGATGAAACTACTCAACTTTGTGAGAAAATTGAAAGAAATGACTCACGGAACTACTCAAGATTGTGAGAAAATCGAAAGAAATGACTTAGGAAAAAAGATTGGACTAGAGATTAGACTTATATTTCTCCAAACAATTTGAGAAAAAAAAACTATATACTCAAAAGTATTCAGAACAAACAACTTCTAAATCTGCTTCAGCCATCTTCTTCCAAAAATAAGCATCCAATAAGTATAATATGATTGATTAGCTCAGTTCAGCTGAGTATCCATTTTCCATTAAAATATGTTTTTAGAAGTTCAGTAGCAACCAACAAGAGAACTAACCAAGAAAATCAGTAGGGCATATTACAATATAGTTGTAACAAGCTTCCCACCTTGCAAACTGAAAGACCCTAAGAGACAAAAATAACACAATTACCACATACTCACATATCCAAGCAAATGCGTCGAGGACTGAGCATGCCATATTGACTAGCAAGCTGAGAAACTCACATTCTAACGCAAATATCCTCAAGATAGATGTGCTCAGCTGAGAAGATGTTAAACATAATTGATGTCTCGGCTTAGCTGAGAAGGAGAAGATGACCTTTGATGTCTCCAATCTTTAATCCAATTCTAGCACTCATATGATTTTGAATAGCTATATTGTGAAAATTTAAATAAAAAAAATGAAAGTCTAGAATGATAAATGGAAAAATAAAAAATAAAAATGAAAGGACGGGAAGTAAAAAATAATCTAACCTAATAAATAAATATAAAATATATTAATGTTAAATAAAAAAGAAAAACTATATATTTAAAAATTTAATTGCGCAATAAGTGAGCCACTATATTACTTAATATTAATATTTTAACAAATTATTTAGCAAATAATAAATAAGTTAATTATAAGAGAAATTTACATAAATAGCACACAATTCTTATGCATTTACAAATTATTTAACACCTAAAATTTGATATTTATAAATATAGCATATTTTTTATGCTTCAAAAATATGAATTTTACTTCAAAAAATTAAGAAAAAATATTATTTTTATATGTAAATACCTCTAATTATAAATGTAAACAACTAAATTAAATTTTATTCATATTTTTTCATTCAATCTCAAAATTGAAAAAAAAAATTCAAATTTATTCAACTATTAACTTAGAGAATAAGTAAATTTCAAGCTATTCATTGAATAAATTAATTCACTTCCAACCTTAGACTTTTGAAATGAATGTCATTTCTTGATGTTGATCATTCAACAATCTATTTCAATAGCTACGTGTCATGGGCCGTTCCATGTATGTGGCCCATGGAATTATTAAACCGCTGTAAACTATTTATCGAAAGCTACGTAGCGATCGATTTAAAATTCAGCCATTTTGTGACAGTTTATATTGAAAATTTTATACGCGCGAGAATACTATTTTTAAACTGTGATTTTATTTTTTAATTTGTTTTAGATTTAAAATTTCAAAGACAATAAACAACATCTCATTAATGTAATTTTTTTTTAAAAAATTAATTTTAAAAAATATGACCTGGATATTACTTTTTTTATTAAACAGATAAAAAATTTTAATACGAATTTAAGCTGCTTTAAACTCGATTGATCCCAACGTAATTATTTTAGTTATACTTTTTAAATTAACTTTTAATTAAATTAATAAAATTCGAATTTTAAAATTAAATTTAAATTATTATGTGCTAGAGAATTCATAGTGATAGATCGTAGCTTTATATAGAAATATAGCATGCATTTAAATAATTAAAAAGAAAATAAGAAATTATAAGATTTTTACAAAGAAAAATCTAAGAATGAATGAAAAAAATTATAGGGCTTAGCTCAATCAAAATATTATATTATATGTATTTAAGTTACAAAATTTCAATTTTCTAGATAATATAATTATGAATCAATTTTAAATTTATAGGCCAATCTAATTTAACTTAAAAAAATTTAAGGAGTTTGATATGATACTAAAAATACTACTAGTCGAAGCACGAATCTTGATGTCAAAAGCAAGTTGATCCTAAGTTGAAACTAGTCGAGATCAAGCATTTAAAATATCATTTAAAATATTAGTTAAATCCTAAATAGTTCTTAAATATGGTAGTCAACCACCGTCAGGTCATTACCGCCGGTCATCGCCAACCATCGTTATCATCCTCCACCACCGTCGCCGACTCACGCATTATCATCACCGGCATCGGTCACCGCTTACATCGACTACCGTGCTGCGCTGCCGGACTATCGTCGACCATCTTCACGGCTATCGCCATCGCCGAATTATCACCGTTTGCCGCCGATTTCTACTGTTCACCATCATTAACTACCACTAGCAACTGTTGGAACCTAACCATGGCTATATAGCTGTTGTTGCCTGATTCTTGGATTCTCATTGTTAGTCATTCTCATATACAATTTTGTAATCCTGTTATTGGGAAAATTTTGTACTCTCAAACAGATGCATAGTGGAAAATTTTTACTGGGCTAGGCCTCGTGATTTTTTCTCTCTTTTCGAGATTTTTTCACATAAAAACTCTGGAGTTTTCTTATTAATTCTTCAAACATCTCAGGTCTTTGGATTAACAAAGAAAGGTAAACTTTTATTCTATCGCGAATCGATTTTCAGACGCTTGACGCTATCATGAAAAAGACTCCCTCAATCACAATTTCTGAACACTCAGATATGACCGATAACAATACTGTAACGAGCCTCCCGCTCCAACTCCCGTCACTCTCGAAACCAATCCTTGAACCAAGGGCACCAAGCTTCTGCCTCACTTCCCCCTGATAGGCATGACCCTGCCTATGAAGGTGCAACATGAATCTCTCTAGATGATCGTGTGTGCTGAATGGAAGAGTCTCAAAATGAGATAATTTGACTTTTACGATGAACATTACATCCACTACAGCGGCAAACACATCTCCCCCAAGATCGATCGTTAGTCAGGGTCAAAATGCTAATACGGGGCCTTCTCGCCATCAAACTGAAGTTCCTCCGCCTGCATGATGTCAATCTCCTCGACATCGCTTTCTACTCATCCATCACTTTCACCAACCGATCGCTAATCCACCAATTATTGCTGGTAGCTTGACACGTTCTTGTCATGCTGACTCCACGACGTCACGTTATACGTGTAGAATTATAACGATTGGTGCGAGAAAAATTCCATTATAAAGATGGAAATAATCTTCTCTCTCATCGCGGCTATTAGGAGTCTTCAGCTCTAACTGAGACTATTCTTCAACATCCCATTCTCGTAGGGTTCAAGCGTCCAAGCATCGACTCTTATGATGGGGCAACTGACCTATATGAATACATCGACCATTACAGGACCATCATGCATATCCCACCAGCTCCTGACACACTGGTTTGTCAGGTCTTTCCCGTTACCCTCAAGGGGCAAGTTCGCACTTGGTTCTACTCCCTTCCAAGGGGATCCATCCACACCTTTGATAAATTCATCAAGA
Source organism: Cymbidium sinense (assembly GCA_021442155.1). Lineage (NCBI taxonomy): Eukaryota > Viridiplantae > Streptophyta > Magnoliopsida > Asparagales > Orchidaceae > Cymbidium > Cymbidium sinense. The sequence goes on from CM038225.1 coordinate 109,285,695, forward strand.
TTTTTGTAGAACCGTTCATTGTAAATAGGAGGATCATTAAATATTCCTCTCATCTCTCAGGCATTCATCAAAATGAGGGTGAATCACTTAAGGAATACTTCCAAAGATTCTCCTTAGAAGCTCGCCAAATACCTAGAGTAGACCCTGAACTATTAAGAGGAGTTTTCCTTGGAGGGCTCCGTCCCGAGCCTTTTTACTCATCACTAATGCAGGATACGGTCCGCTCATATGCCGACTTGGTTCATCATGTGGAAGTACAAATTTCTTCCAATGAGGCTATTAGTGCCCATCATAAACAATTTGAACAATCTACAGAAAAATGTAAGAGCATCCCAGGGAATGCCGATCGATAATCCCATCAAAAGAAACAACAAGGCCGTCGTGATCTCCCTCAATGACCTTCACATCAATGACGTGAACGACAACCAAAAAAGGAATACACAATAGTAAACACATCTCGTGTTAACATCCTGATGTCCATTCGAGATGAAGAAATCATCAAGTGGTCACATCGGCTAAAACCAAATTCAGAAAATCAGGAGCAATATTGTCACTTCTATCGAAGTCGTGGACATACTAGTGAGGCGTGCAAACAACTCAAAGAGAAAATCGAGAGGCTCATTCAACAAGAATATCTACTTCGATTTGTGAAAATTCAATCAACTTAAACAAACATAACTCCAATTTGGGGGCAACCAAGACAATCATCACAGAAACAACAAAATAGTCATCAAATAGTTGGGAAAATTATAACAATCGCAGGCAGACCACTACTATCTAATTAAGCCCTCATTGCCACCCCTGAAGAACCAAAGTTAAAAAAATCTCGTATTGATCATTCCATCACTTTTAATGACTCGGACTTAAAAGGAGTCAATGTTCCTCATTAAGATCCACTTGTCATCAGCGTAGAGATCGGTGACACATGCTATAATATTGAGAGAATTTTGATTGACAACGGGAGTTCTGTTGATGTCTTATTTTACTCCACATTTTTTAGCATGGGCTTGGTTAGGGAAAAGCTCCAACCCGCTGCAGGACCATTATACGGGTTTGATAATCTCCCTATGCGAGTAGAGGGGACAATCACCCTTCCTATTGTCCTCAGAGAATTCCCTCGATAAGTGACTCATTCAATTCAATTCATGGTGGTCAAGTCAGATTCGACATATAACGCTATCTTCGGAAGGCCCCTCCAATCAATTTTTGGTGTCGTCACTTCAGTATCTCATCTAAAGATGAAATTTCCAACCCCTGTTGGGGTTGGGGTGGTATGCGGAAATCAACAGATAACACAATCATGTTACCTCAAATAAGCTCAACCACACCATTCAGTGACCTTCAGTATCAAAAATTTTAATTTTTGAGATGAAGAAGTACCCTAGAAAGCTTCGCCTGTAAAAGACTTGCTCCATGTTTCATTGTCAGATGACCAACCTCTACGAATATTGCAAGTTGGATCTCTGCTCTCAGATGAACAGAGGGTAAAATACATAGACTTCTTGCACAAAAATCAAGACATCTTCGCAGTCCGATATATATATGAGGGGTCACCCAATGTGATCATGCATTCCCTCAAGATTGATCAAACATTCAAACCGATCATCCAAAAAGAAGTTTTGCACTGACGCCTCCGTGCTATTGAACAAGAAGTTAACAAGCTCTTGGAAGCGGGATTCATAGAAGTACATTAAGATTTCATTCTCTTCAATCAGCAATGGATCTGGAAGGTCATTCAATCTTCCCCATCTTTGAGGGAGGCCCCACTCATTTTTCAAAAAAGAATCCATTAGACCAATTTCTAGATTGATCCCGTACTGAAAATTCTATTCAATTCTTTATAGCTCGATAAGAAACATGTCTCTGAGCATCACATGTGAATCTACATATTTGACACAAGTATTTGATGTTCAAAGTCGCACCACACTCTCTAAAGAAAACAATCAAACCAATGATGGTCACTAAAGCTCGAAATAAAATTTGTGACAAAGCTACACCGCATATTTTAAAGACCTCAATCAATTCAGGAGCCAAAGGAAATCGCATAATGCATAAAGAATCGCCTCGTAAATAGTGAAGTATCTGGCGAGGAGAGCTCGATCAAACTTTTGGTAACAATAACTAACTGATTGGGGAAATAAAATTTTTTGTGGAGCACCATTAAACCGTCAGCTGTGATAGTGGATGATATATCGTCTATAGTTATCACACTATTGATTTTCTTCCGGTCATCATCCTGTAAAAATATATAATAAATAAAAAAGTGAAGAGAAAGACAAAGGTCTAAGAATTGTGTGAAGCAACTCACTCACCCCAATACTTAGGCATATCCTTTCTTTACTTTGTTGCTCATGGATAGCTTTAGCTAAAATTTTTCACCTACGATCTGACGAAAAATATATGCATACACATGAGATCAAAAAAGAAAAAAAGCTATTTCTGTCTAATGATACTCTGAAATTACCTACCATACTTTTTGAGTTTTTCAAGGAATCGTTCCTAATTGACGCTTCCCTGCCATCTTGGCAGTTGTCAACTGTTGAACCATCTATTGGAGTTTCAAGAAATTCAATTTTCTACAAGAACAAATAGAAAGTACGGCCTAGCCTCGCCGATAGTTGACGCCTCTGGGGAAAATTAACCTCAGATGAACTACGGGTCTTAATTGCCTCCAAACCCGGTCGGTCCGATGAGGACAGTTGACGCCTCTCTCAAGGGAAAATCGGAGCCTCGCCGTATGAACTACGAGTCTTGATCCCCTCCAAACCCGGTCGGTCCGATGAGGACAGTTGACGCCTCTCTCGAGGGAAAATCGGAGCCTCGCCATATGATCTATGGGTCTTGATCGCCTCCAAACACGGTCAGTTTGACGAGGAGGCCTCTCTCGAGGGAATATTAGAGCCTCGTCATATGAGCTACGGGTCTTGATTAGTAAAGCGAATGACCTTCTCTTAAGAAGAAGGTCAGAACTTCGCTGACAAAAAGAAAAGAAAAAAAAATTTTACCCTAACCCTTGAACTTCTACTAGACGATTTCTCATCCAATGCAGACGAACACTAGAACATATGGGAGTTGTATCTCCTCACTTGACTCTAGGGGGTTTTTATAGACCCACTTTAGGAGCAAAAAGGGAAAAAAAATAAAAAAAATTGAAAAAAAACTGAAAAAAAAATTGAAAAGAACGCTCATCGACGCGCATTTATGGCAGCGGAAAGCTGCAGTCGGCGCTTGGTGAGACTCTGGTGCAACTGAAGCTCGAGTTTTCCACGAGTCTCGCTCGAAAAAGTATCGCTCGAGGCTTGGATCGCTTTACTCCGAGCCGCCAAGCCGCTTTGGGATATTACGCATTCTCGCAATCCGTCGACTGAGTTATATCCTGCTCACACTCGTAGCCTCCCCTAATTTTGTAAGCCTCGAGTCTCGCCTCGTCTCTCGCCTCTCTTCAATCGCCTTCGCCGCTCTCGAGTCTCGACTCTCTCCTTTCTCACCTACGGCTCTGCTTCTCAGGCTCTCACTCTCGGCATCTCAAGTCTCAACCCTACTCACATATGAGTTCCTACTTCCCTCATCTTCCTGGCCTCGATCACGTTGGAGTGTTGGACGGTACGGGTGCAGACGAGTCGATAGCATGATCGACTTGATCTTGGTTGGTCAGGTTAATTTTCTTTATGCTCACATCTGGTATTTCGATTTGATGATGATTCAGATTAGGAGTGTGATATCTATCTTCAGTTTTGATGTTCTTTTGGATTAGGTGTCTAATGAGTAATGGCTATGTTTGGTTGTGATGATTATTTGGATTTGATGATGTTGTAACTGTTGTTCAATAATGGGAATCAATTTTATTGCGGTTGATCCCGGTTCGTGCTTATCCTCTGGGCATTCAACTCTGTATCTTACGCTTTTGGCTTCGGTAGTGTGTAATGTATGTGTGATCTTTCGATTAGTGTGTAATAAGTATGCTCGATTTTGATTATGATTCGGATTTGATGATGTTGTAACAGTGGAATTAATTTTTATGTTGGGTTGGTAACTTTGGTTCGGTGTGTATGTTATCTGTTATACTCTTGAGTCTTGAATCCTGATAATAGAAAGAAAATTGTAAACCTAGACTAAAAAAGGTTTCCTTACTTTTGGAATTCTAAAGCTGTCATTCTATTATTCTCGCTGCCCACTGGCATTATATTTCTAAAGGAATTCTTTATGCTGGAATTCTTCACGTTGGAATTCTTCACGTTGGAATTCTAAAGCTATGTAGCATGAGAATGGATTAGATTTTTTGCCACTTTGGTTCGGGTTCGTGGATGCTACTTTTCTTATCTTGGGTGGTTTTGCCCTGATGGCTTGCTGTGCTATTTTTTATTTTTAGATTACCTCAGGGTATGTTACGCTGAGGCACTGATGATAGTTTGGCAGTTGCGGCGAGTGCTTCCTCTAAACTCTTTTTGGACAACTCCCATGATATCGCAGTTTCTGCATGGCTCATCAACACCGATGAATTACGAAGATTGAAAATGGAATCACTGATGAACACTTCAGAACTTGTTGTGTGGAATGGAAGCGCATTCGCCATGGCACGATCAATCACCATTGATGAATGCTCTTGATAAGCATTTCACCATGGTTTTCTATATATGGTAATGTTATGAAAAGTTTTAATTTTTTTTATTTTACTGTGAGACAAAATCATATATGTGTTTATTATTCGATATATTTTAATGTTTCAAAATGAAAAAAAGTGTCTTTCTCTTTCTTAAGACTTATGTGGCTCTTAATGTTGACAAATATGATGAAGTTAGCTTGAAAGTATACTGTTTGAGCTCTCATTTTCTGCATATGGTTCTTATGATTGATACTTGGGTAGATATTTTATGTACAGTAAACTGTAATGATATAGAAAGTGGCAGAATATAATGGACAGAAATAAAGAGAATATTATGGGAAGAAGGATGAGAACAAAGAAATGAGCTGTGGGAAGACAAACAGTAGCAAGAGTTGAGGAACTATCAAAGTTTTAGGTGTAATATATATATTTCTCAACATTTCGGTCCGGTTCATAAGAGAGCCATGTGATGAAGCGATATCCGCTACTTTTTCACAAAATAGTGGGATATAGCTATCTCACAATAGCGAGAAAATAAAATCTGGGAGTGGGAGGTATCCTCTTTATTACGCTTATTTTTTATCAATTTTGTAAGTTAACTCAATTTTTCTTAGTTCAAAAACTTCATATATGAATATTGAGTAAATCTCATAATATCCAATATAAATTGAAGATGAATAAAAATTTAAATTTATTCTGCTGAATATTTATATTATATATTATAATCTAAATATAAAAATTAGGAATAATATATCGTTCTAAGTCTCAATTTTGTAAGTTAACTCAATTTTTTATCAATTTTGTCAGTGCTTCATTAGTTTCTATTTATGGGATTGAAAGGTATTGCATCATGATTAGTGGATATTGGTCAAAGTTTTTAAAGATGCTTAATAGATCAGCAAATCTATTTGTTGACTATCATTTGTTATGTTCTTTCAATGTCTCCAGCTGTATTTGATTTGTACATTTCAGTTTTCTTTCTTATATTATTTTCAAATGTGCTTAATCGGTTAGTAACTCAATTTGTTGACTATCATCCTTTATGTTCTTTCAATCACGTCTCTAGCTGTACTTGACTTTGCGGGTGTTATTTCCTCCTGCTATGTGTTTCTTATCTTAGATGTTCGGCTGGGTGTTTTTACTTTGATGGTGGAAGATTTGAACACTTGTGTTTCTCTTGTTTGGTTGGCAAGCTGGGTTGGTTAGATGGGTGGCTGTGTTGGCAGGTTTTTCCTACTATATTACTGACTTTGCTGCTGTTATTTCCTCCTACTACCCTTGATGGTTGGCTGATTATTTGCCATATTGGACTTGGTTGTTTTGGTTGCTTTGTGGTTGGCTAATGGCTATTATATTTGCTGTTTAGAGGATTTTGCAGCCTTGCTGGATGATGGACTTTGGATGATGGGCTACACAAGGTATGCTGGCTATGATGGCCTTGATGTTTCCCTCTCTATCTTCTTTTAGCTGGTAGCACTATATGTAATTGTAACCCTTCTTCTGAAGTTTGGATGCTTACATATAGTGTTGCTCTTTAAGATGATTGTAATTTGTAACTGAGCCTGAGCCTTTTCTTAACTCTGCTCCTTTTAGTTTCTCTTATTCTTTATGCTTACTTAATTATACTCTTCCTTTCATTAGTATGAATTCTTTTATTCTACTTATTTATGAGACTATGATTAGTTTCTCTTTATAATCTTGCAAAACTTTTGATTAGGTGGTTGGATACTCGAAGACTTCAAGTTGGAGCCTTGGATTACTTCAACTTGAGTGATATTTTCTCCGTTGAAGACTCTAAAATGCTGCGGCGTCTGCATTTCTCAAAGGGATCAAGAGAAGATGTTGATTTCAATTTAATTTTATCTTTTTCTTTTTATAAATATATGAAGGATTAAGTGTTTAATTTTGTAACTTGTACTTAGCTCTTTTGTTTGAGCATTTAATTTTTTCTTTCAATATTTTGTAATTTTTTTATTGTACTTTCTTTGAGTTGAAATTGCATATATTTGTAATAAAAAAAATCCAAAAGACTCAAATTTATTTAATGAATTTTCTGTAATTTATTTTAATTGCTCTTCAAATTTTTTTGGTGCTCTTTTTTAGTATAATTGACTTCAAATCGAGCCTATAAACGAGCCAAGCTCGAGCTTCTCATCGAGCCAAGCTCGAGCTTCTAATCGAGCCCGGTAAAACGAGTCGAGCTCGAGCTGATTTTACTATACACGAGCTGAGTTCGAGCTTGGCACATAAGCTCGAGAGCTCGGTGCTCGAAGCTTAACAAGATGAGTCAAGCTCGAGCGACATGGCTCGAGCTTCGACTCGACTCACCCCGCACTCAGAAGCTCAGCCGGCTCAACCTCGAGCTTGCCACTAAAGCACCCGCACGCACTCGCGACCCTACATGTGCTTTCGTGATCATAATCTTGTGCACCCAGGAAGATTTATTCTCTCAAACTATATGGTTAATGAACCCACAAATTTCGTTGAAGAATTTATTATTTTTAATTATTTAGCATATATTTTTAGATGATAGAGATAATGTCATCCAAAAATAGGAGGGCAACTGATATGGTACTAAAAATTCTATTAGTCAAAGCATGAATCTTGATATCAAAAGCAATCTGATCCTAAGTCGAAACTTGTTCAGATCAAGCACTTAAAATATCATTAGAAACTTTGGGATATCAGTTAAATCCCTAAATGGTTCATAAATATGGAGTGTTTATAATCAAATCGAGCGTCTTGACGAGCCAGATCTAACAAGCCCAAGATCTCTTAATTCTGACTTCATTTGAGCATTTAAATACTTAAAATACATCACATGATCAAGGGAATCATTTTGAGCCATCCGATGGAGTGGTTTAAATTTTGCATGTATTTATAAAAATGTCATCTCTCTAATCCATAAATAGCCCATCATTCTTCATATGAGGAGAGCCCAAGCTAAAGAGAAGAGAGAGTTCTAAGGCTTGAAGATCCTCCAAGCATAATCGTGCCACAACTCGACGGTCGCCAACCACCGCCGACGGTGGCCGCTGTCGTTAGATTGTAATGAAGAGTATAGATGTAAAATAACACTAAAAAAATAACCAAACAGCCTCCAAATTATTCATGATGGATTGTAATGAACATATTTCTTCTAAACAGACCAAAGAAAATTGTTTCTAATGGAATATAATGATCATATTCTCTCCATCCACGCAAAATAAACTGCAAAAATATTCAAAAAATCATCTGTACTCTCATGAGAGTATAGAGAGTACAGATGCAAAATCCCTCAAAATAAGCAAAGTCCTCTTACAAAGAACTCCAAACGGCGTAGGAAATATACACTAAATAAAAGAATTTTAAGGAATAATACTAACAAACCGTAAAAAAAATTCTACGTATACAACGGTTGAGAAAAATTACTGATGAATTTTTATTTAATACATCCTCAACTATTTCCTCAAGGACATAACTTCCAAATTCGTTCTCCATCTTCATGGTTCTTTCGTAAAAAAAAAATGAGATTTTATCTTTCTCTCTCTGAACTCGGTTTGCAAGAAAAAAACGCACCTCTAAACCCTAAATCTAGATATATATTTCTTTTAAATTCCTCCCGCACATTCCAACGACTCTTCTTCTCCCGCTGTTTGAACGAGGCGTGCTGGGCTGGGTCGGGCTAGGATAAATAGTGTCGTCACCGTCCATCTAGTTACAGCGTCGTTAAGCACTAAAACGGAAAAAAAATCACTGAACACGCGTAGGGCCAAGATTGGAGTCCGCATGTAAAGCTATGTGCAGACTCCAGACGTAATATTTTCTCAGTTCCTTTGCATGAGCAACGATCTACCATGTTTCTATCGTTCCTCTCTCCTCCTCCTTCTCGTTCTTCATCCTCCTCATCTAATCTGATCAATAAAATCATCTCTACTCTCATGAATCCAAGCCAGCTTTCTCTTCAACCTTTGCCCAACCAACCACCTTATCCCCGCAAGCAAGAAGTCTTTCAACATTTGACCCACTTGCTAGCTTGAAGGCCTCCTGAACCGTCTCCTTGAACCTCTTAACCTTCATATTCAAGTCTGCATCCTCTCCATAGTACCTCTTCCCATCAATATTCCTCATCATAACATTCATGTCCAAACCGAACAGCCTCATCTTGAGCTCCACTTTTGTGAACTCCTCGGCGCTCACATCATTAAACAGATTTCGGACCAGGGCTCGAGCCTCCTCGACCCGACCATCCGAGAAGAAAGCGCGGCGGTGCGCTGAAAGCCCTTCAACATTTGCGATGCGACGCATGTTACGCCACTCCTGACCATAAGCGGCTGTTTGTGAAGTTATAAGTGAGGTGATTGAAGGGAATTTGGGACGCTTACGGCGATGATGTCGCAGTGGTCAAGCACTTCGGCCAGTGCATAGGAGGAGACAACGATGATGGGTCGACCGCCGAAGTGGGATGAGGAGGAGTGGCCATGCCGGGCCGAGAGATGTATTGGTGGAGCGATTTTGAAAGGAGGGAAGATGGGGAAGAGGTTTGGTTCTTTTCTTTTTTATTTTTGGCAGAGAAAAAGAGTTTTGATAGAAGGAGGGAGATGAAGAGGGCTAGAAAGATGAAGAAGATGGAGTTCAGGTACTCCATGGCTTTTCATGGTTGTGGAAGAACGGAGACTTTGTTAGTTTTTTATAATGAGATGGTATAGAGTAACTTCGATGATAACAGGTATCATGTAAAATTCACATTATTTTAACTCAAATTGGGGACATGTAAATAAAAAAGAGGGAATGAAATTGTGATATCAATAATAGGCCTTATAGTAATTTTAACCGCCAAATTTTATAATATTGAAAATTTTCAAAAGTTAAATATATAAATAAAATTTTAGAAATTATAATCATGGCTATGATCAATGTTATAATTTTGATAATTATAACAATTATGATAAGATACACAAAACTTATTTAAGCTAAAATTGTACCGTTGGAGTTTTCAATAGCATTGAACATCACTTCAAGTAAATGTAGCTTTAGGACAATCAATCTAGCAATTTACATTATATGTTTTAAAGAGAGATTGAAGCTGCACACAATATATATTTGTGTGTGTATTTAAATTCCTTGTTTATTTTGTTTGTATTTCCAATTCAACATAAGTGGGGATCTACATAGTAGTTCTAATCAAAAGTCATAAGATCAAATAACAATCAAGCACGTAGAGCTCCACGTTAAGGTAAATCAATGAAATGCTTAGATGTTGCTAGGATAATATATGAATATGTAGATCATTAAATTTATGAAGAAAGGACTACATGATAATGATGGAACTACTCAACATTGTGAGAAAATTGAAAGAAATGACTCATGGAACTACTCAACATTGTGAGGAAATTGAAAGAAATGACTTAAGAAAAAAGATTGGACTAGAGATTAGACTTATATTTCTCCAAACAATTTGAGAAAAAAAATCTATCAAATGCAAAAGAAGAGATTTAGTACTAGGCGAGCACCTCTTGGGTGCCTAATCTTAAAGAATGGATAACCCACTAATTAGAAATGAAATGACTTTAAGTCCACAAAATAGTTCTCCTAAATCATGATTCAAACTACCTATCCAATGCAATAAAGGTTTGTTGATAAAAAAAATAGGCTCATGATCTCCTTCTATAAGTAGGATGACATAAAGGCATATCAGGGTCGATTATATAATACAAGAATGCCATTTTATTCTAGACTTATACACTAACTAACTTGTAACATGATTTTAATGCAAAGCAATATAATTATGCATCATTAGATTTTGCATGTGTTTACGAAAATGCTTTCTCTCTAATCTATAAATAGTCCCTCATTCTTCACATGAGGGGAGCCAAGCTAAAGGGAAGAGAAAGCTCTAAAGCTTGAAAATCCTCCAAGCATAATCATGCCACCACTTGACGGTCGCCGACCACCTCCGTTGGTCGTCAACCATCACCACCGGCCGCCACCGTCAGCCGCCATCGCTGATCCTCATCGTCATCAATCTCCATCGCCGGCTGCCACCGACCACTCTCTCACCAACCACCATCGCGATTGCCAACCACCGCTGGTCACGGTTATCGCTGGCTAACCATCGCCGTTGCCGGTCTCCCGCTATCGCGCTAGCCGCGCCACGTCGGTCATCATACCACCGTCTGATCGAACCGCTACGCTGCCGGTCGCCGACTATCGTCTCCTTCATCGCCAGCCACCGTCACATCGACACCTTGTTCACCATCATTAACTACCACTAGCAACTGTTGGAACCTAACCATGGCTATATAGTTGTTGTTGCCTGATTCTTGGATTCCCATTGTCAGTCATTCTCATATACAATTTTGTAATCCCGTTATTGGGAAAATTTTGTACTTTGAAATAGATGCATAGTGGAAGATTTTTACTAGACCAGGCCTCGTAGTTTTTTCCCTCTTTTCGAGATTTTTTCACATAAAAATTCTGGAGTTTTCTTATTAATTCTTCAAACATTTGTGTGTGTGCTGGATTCTGCAACAAAGCTAAGAGTAAACTTTTATTCTACCGCAACTGGTTTTCTAGCACGCAATAGTTTGACGTCGTTTATGAAAAAAGACTCCCTCACTCACAATTTCTGTGAAGACCCGTATTATGACTAATAGGTGCAATACTTGTAACAATGGAGCCTCTCGCTCCAACTCCCGTCACTCACAAAATCAATCCTTGAACCAAGGACGCCAAGCTTCTGCCTCACTTCCTCCTAATAGACATGACCCTGCCGGTGAAGGTGCAACAAGAATCTCTCTAGAAGATCGTGTGAGCCGAATGGAAGAGTCTCAAAATGAGATAATCTGACTTTTACGATGAACACGATAGCCACTACCGCGGCAAACACATCTCCCCCAAGATCGATCGTTAGTCAGGGGAGGTCAAAATGCTAATATGGGGCCTTCGCCATGTTCTTCCGCTTCCGGACATGTCACTCGACACCGCTAGTTCTACTCATCCATCACTTGCGCCAACCGATTACTAATCCGAATTATTCGGTAGCTTGACACGTTCTTGTCATGTTTCCAATCACGCATACGTGCGTAATTATAATGATTGGTGCGAGAAGAATTCCATTATAAAGATGAAAATGATCTTCTCTCTCATCGCGGCTATCAGGAGTCTTCAGCTCTAACTGAGACTATTCTCCAACATCCCATTCTCGTAGGGTTCAAGCTTCCGAGCATCGACTCTTATGATGGGGCAACCGACGACATTATCATCAGACCATCATGCATATCCAACCAGCTCCTGACACTCTGGTTTGTCAGGTCTTTCCCGTTACCCTCAAGGAGCAAAGCTCGCACTTGGTTCTACTCCCTTCCAAGAGGATCCATCCATACCTTTGATAAACTCGCCAAGATTTTGGTAGAACCGTTCATTACAAATAAGAGGATCATTAAATATTCCTCTCATCTCTCAGGCATTCATCAAAATGAGGGTGAATCACTTAAGGAATACTTTCAAAGATTCTCCTTAGAAGCTCGCCAAATACTTGGAGTATACCCTGAACTATTAAGAGGAGTTTTCCTTGGAGGGCTCCGTCCTGGACCTTTTTACTCATCACTAATGCAGGATACGGTCCGCTCATATGCCGACTTGGTTCATCGTGTGGAAGCACAAATTTCTTCCAATGAGGCTATTAGTGCCCATCATAAACAATTTGAACAATCTATAAAAAAAAATGTAAGAGCATCCCAGGGAATGCCGACCGATAATCCCATCAAAAGAAACAACAAGATTGTCGTGATCTCCCTCAACGACCCTCACATTAACGACGTGAACCACTACCTGAAAAGGATTACACACCAGTGAACACATCTCGTGTTAACATCCTGATGTCCATTCGAGATGAAGAAACCTTCAAATGGTCACATCCGCTGAAACCAAATTCAGGAAATCTGGAGCAATATTGTCACTTCCATCGAAGTCGTGGACATTCTAGTGAGGCGTGCAAACAACTCAAAGAGGAAATCGAGAGGCTCACTCAACAAGAATATCTACGTCGATTTGTGAAAAATCAATCAACTCAAATAAACATAACTCCAATTAGGGGGCAACCAGGACAATCATCATAGAAATAATAAAATAGTCATCAAATAGTTGGAGAAATTGTAACAATTGTAGGTGGACCACCACTATCAAATCAAGTCCTCATTGCCACCCCTGAAGAACCAGAGTTAAAAAAATCTTGTATTGATCATTCCATCACATTTAATGACTCGGACTTAGAAGGAGTCCATGTTCCTCATTAAGATCCACTTGTCATCAGCGCAGGGATCGATGACACATGCTATAATATTGAGAGAATTTTGATTGACAATGGGAGTTCTGTTGATGTATTATTTTACTCCATATTTCTTAGCATGGGCTTGGTTAGGAAAAATCTCCAACCCGCTGCAGGATCATTATACGGGTTTAATAATCGCCCTGTGTGAGTAGAGGGGACAATCACCCTTCCTATTGTCCTCGGAGAATTCCCTCGATAAGTGACTCATTCAATTCCATTCATGGTGGTCAAGTCAGATTCGACATATAACGCTATCTTCAGAAGGCCCCTCCAATCAATTTTTGGTGTCATTACTTTAGTATCTCATCTTAAGATGAACCCCCTGTTGGGGTGGTATGCGAAAATTAACAGATAACACAATCATGTTACCTCAGACAAGCTCAACCACGCCATTCAGTGACCTTCAGCATTGAAAATTTTAAGTTTTGAGATTAAAAAGTACCCCAGAAAGCTTTGTCTGTAGAAGACTTGCTCCATGTTTCATTGTCAGATGACCAACCTCTACGAATAGTGCAAGTTGGATCTCTGCTCTCAAACGAACAGAGGGTAAATTACATAGACTTCTTGCACAAAAATCAAGACATCTTCGCTTGGAGTCCGATATATATGACAGGGGTCGACCCCAATGTGATTATGCATTCTCTCAAGATTGATCAAACATTCAAACCGATCATCCAAAAGAAGCGAGTTGCACGCTTCCAAAGCTATTGAACAAGAAGTTAACAAGCACGAAGTTTTTCAAGGGATCGTTCCTAATTGATGCTTCCCCGCCATCTTGGCAGTTGTCAACTGTTGAACCATCTATTGGAGTTTCAAGAAATTCAATTTTCTACAAGAACAATAGACTCCTTGATCTTCATCGTTGGCGTGTCTCGTGGGAAAATTAGAGCCTCACCGTATGAGCTACGGGTCTTAATTGCCTCCAAACCCGGTCGGTCCGACGGGGACAGTTGACGCCTCTCTCAAGGGAAAACAGGAGCCTCGCCATATAAACTACGGGTCTTGATCCCCTCCAAACCCGGTCGGTCTGACGAGGACAATTGATGCCTCTCTCGAGGGAAAATTGGAGCCTCACCGTATGATCTATGGGTCTTGATCGCCTCCAAACCCGGCCGGGCCCCACGACAGTTGAGGCCTCTGGAGGGAATATCGAGTCTCGCCAGATGAGCTATGGGTCTTCTTGATCAAGAAATGAATGGCCTTCTTAAGAAGAAGCTTCACTAACAAAAAGAAAAGAAAAACAAAATTTATCCTAACCCTTGAACTTCTGCTAGACGATTTCTCATCCAATGCCACTACACTAGAACATGGGAGTTGTGTCTCCTCACTTGACTCTAGGGGTTTTATAGACCCACTTTAGAGCAAAAGGGAAAAAAAAAAAATTGAAAAAAGCGAAAAGAAAACGAGAAGAACGCCATCGACGCTGCTTATGCAGGTAAAATACCGCGTGCCAACGGCGTAGTAAGCATCCGGCGGCTCAGAACCTGAGCTAACGAGCACGACGCACTCAACCACGCGCCGCGTGATCATAATCTTGTGCACCCAGGAAGATCTATTCTCTCAAACTATATGGTTAATGAACCCGCAAATTTCGTTGAAGAATTTATTATTTTTAATTATTTAGCATATATTTTTGGATGATAGAGATAATGTCATCCAAAAATAGGAGGACAACTGATATGGTACTAAAAATTCTACTAGTCGAAGCACGAATCCTGATGTCAAAAGCAATATGATCCTAAGTCAAAACTTGTCCAGATCAAGCACTTAAAATATCATTGGAAACTTTGGGATATCAGTTAAATCTCTAAATGGTTCCTAAATATGGAGTGTTTAAGATCAAATCGAGCGTCTTGACGAGCCGGATCTAACAAACCCAAGATCTCTTGATTCTGACTTCATTTGAGCATTCAAATACTTAAAATACATCACATGATCAAGGGAATCATTTTGAGCCATCCGATGGAGTGGTTTAAATTTTGCATGTATTTATAGAAATGTCATCTCTCTAATCCATAAATAGCCCATCATTCTTCATATGAGGAGATCTCAAGCTAAAGAGAAGAGAGAGCTCTAAGGCTTGAAGATCCTCCCAATCGCATAACTTGATTTGCCACGGCGGCCCGCTGGCCACCGGGTGGCCTCGCAGCCGCCACCATGCCACCGATTATCATCGGAATACCGTTGCACTACAGCCCCGCCGTCAACCACCATCACCAATCATCACGCCATTGTCACCGGTTCCAGAATCGCCATCGCTGCCGACTACCGCCGCCACCACCATCGCTTCGGCCACCGCCACTACCATTATCGATCATCGTCAATCACACTGCTGCCGGTCATCATGCTGACCACTGCTATGCTGCCATCCACCACTATCGATCATCGCTGCCATCGTCACCATCAATCACCACTGCCACTACCGGCTGCTATCGTCCATCTTTATCACTACCTGTTGCCGACCGCTATCATTGCCATCAATAACTACCGCGATAGCTAACCATCGCAATACAGCATATTTTAGATCCATTGTCTTATACAATTCGTAATCCCATTATCGGAAAACTTTGTACTCAAAGCACATATAGTGAAAGATTTTACTAGGCCCCGTGGTTTTGCCCTCCACTTCAGGGATTTTTTCACGTTAAAATCCTAGAGTTTTTTATTCATTCTTCAGATATATATGTGTGTGCTGGATTCCACAACAGAGCTAAGGAGTAAACTTTTATTCTACAGCAACTGGTTTTCTATCATGCAAAAGTGTTATAATCTGTGCTATAACTATATCCAAATAGAGTTTGAGATTTGTTCCAATCTATGTAGATACATATTTGTTCATGTTTGAACCATGTCAAACTTCCTCAAAGTTCAATCTATGTTTGAAACATATCATATTCTAAACTTGTTGGAACATGATTCATATATGAGTAGGTATAAGTTCAAATAATATTTAAATAAGGTTTAAATATAGATCCAACCATATTAAAATATTGTTTGAACCAATCTTGCGAAAAGCTTTAAATAAGTACTCATCATTCAAAAGTGAGAATATTTTGATCTAAAATGAACATTCGAGTATATCTTGGATATATATGAATATATATGTATTATTTATGTTAAAATATATTAAATGATATAATTAAACTATCTTGAGCCAAAAATTTTCCTCTAAATCTCATATCAATTTATTATTTTTAGCCCCTCATTTTTATTATTATTATTTTTTATTATTAATAAAATTTTAAATTATTAAAAGTTATTGGTGATTTATGAGATTACATGTGTTGATTGAGACAAAATGAGCACATGTGTGATAGTTGAGCACATTTGTGATAGTCTTTAGTATATGACAATATTGATTCTCTAGAAGCGAGATTATACAAGGCATTTCAGTCTAGTGATTAAGAGCTTAAGTTTTAAACTGAGAAGTCTTTGGTTCAAATCTTTATACGTATATTGTATGTGTGCGTTTGCAATTAAATTTGCTCAAATGTTCTAAAAAAATGTATTAGTAGACAAAGCTCTAAATTCTTTTTACTAGAAGCTTGCATCATTTTCTTTAAGATCTATGATCTATAAAAGCATCAACTATATATAGATTTTTGAATGAAGTAATTTAATTATTTAACAATAAATTTGAATACTTAGTTAAATGAATCATATTTATTTTTCTTAATCATATAATATTTTTATACATTTTGATGTCTTAAATATATCAAAATTAAGCATATTAGGTTCATCAAATTTATTCTATTAAGATATTCATTTAGATTATAAATATATTATATTTAGAGAACATTTGATTCATTAAATAATCCGGAGAAAATGCTTCTTAGTATTTGATTTAGGTTCATTTGAATTAGTATTAAGACATCTTGATATCATTTGATTTCTCATAAAAGTATTGTTTCAACAATAAATTTATTAAAAATAAAATTTAGATGATCTCCAAGTTGATTTTTAACTTTTTTAATGGAATATATAACTACTTTGAATTTTTAATATTGAGTCACAATTTATGCTTAATTGTATTGATTTTTGTTACATCTTTTAACTGTTTAAGAAAATTTGACATATATGTATAATTAATTAAACTTATTTGTAAAATAATATAAATTATTATTATTATTATTTGCAAACAAAATTTTATTTTTATAAATATGAGTAATATATTTGCGTCTTAACTGAACTAAGCTATATATGTCTAATCTTCTTTACTATTATGATAATTTAACAATAAAATTTTAGATGATAGTTCAAATGATATTTTTTGAGGCATTTACATACATAGCACTCAATTCTTATATATTTATATAGCTAACACCTAAATATTCATATTTACATAAATAGCACCAAAATTTTAACATTTCATCAAAATAATACCATCATTAACTTTTTAAAATAAAATTCACCCTTTTCATGCATTGAAAAAGTTCTATATTTATAAATACCAAACTTTGGTGATAGATATGTAAATGTATAAGAATTGTGTGCTTGGTATGTAAATCTTCCAATTTTTTTAAAATTTTTGGAGTTAAAGTTATAAGTTTTAATCCATTTTTAAACTAAATATCAACTAGTTCTTTTGTATGAAATTTGTTCTTCCAATTAATTTTAAGTTTTTCTTTTTTGCAAGGGTTCACATCCCACTTGTTTATAAAGTTTTTATTTTCCTACTTTAATAAACTATTTAATGCTAAGTTCTAGAATTTTTATGGTAGTAGAATAAATTTTAAATATCTAATTTTACAAAAATTATGGTAGTAGAAGTTTCATTTTGTCACTCTTCCTCTTAATTAGACCATAGCTGATTATAAAATATGGAACTAAAGCTTATTCTCAATTAAGTCAATGCCACAATGATTATCAAATGATTGCGATTGAGTGATAACGATCAGACAATATTGTTGAAATAATTGTGTTTAGACAATGACAATTGAGCGATTGTGATTGGATAACAATTATCATGCATGATGATCTTTGTCTTGATCAACGATGTTTAGAGTGGAAGAATTTAATTTTTTCAAAATTTTAAGGATTTAAAAAAATTAATACTTTTTTGAATTCGATATATTTTTTATTTATTTAAAAAATAATATAGTATGATATGCCTAGATATAATACTAATGCATCTAGTAAATCATCCTAATCAAATCTATTTTGATATTTTTGATGTCCCTAAAATCTTTAGTTTTTTTTTTTAACATAATGAACTCAATTTTTGCACTTTTGAATCCAAACAAAATCTCTGCCGTCAATTTTGAGCATAATTTTTTTTAAGGATAATTTTGCTTTGATTGAAGCCCATTTAAGATAAGGGTGAAATGAATTGTTATGTTCAAAGTTTTGATGAGAGGCCCATGTTGAAGTACAAAAGTGATCATCCCTTATAGTTTTTTTGAAATTATAATTTTACATCATATTTTTTAATATTACATTTATATTATATAAATTTTAATGTCTAAAGTAGAAGATAATTAATACATAAATACAAATACTTATGCAATACTTAAAATGAATTTTTTTCAAAATTAAATTCAATATTACCTAATTTTTTATTTCAACAAATTTATGATCAAATTAAATATTTTTCATTAAACAAACACATTAATATTAAAAGTATTTTAATTCAACTTCAAGGTTATATTGCTTTTAAAAATATAAAATACATCTCAGTATGAAATTGATGTGACAATTCAATTTAAAAAAACTTTCAAATTTAAATTAAAATTTTTTTTTTTCAATAACTTTATAATTAAAATAAATATTTTGATAAGACGAGTTTGGAAAAACACTGTTGGATTTCTATAGGAAATTATCTCTTTCGGACGGGAAATTATATAAAGTGGAGCATTTTAGCAAAAATGGAATTGTCGTATTATGTCAAAATCATATTTAATGGTAACTTAAAAATAAAAATAAATGCTTGGAAGTAGTCAGATGTAGGGCGGTATAGTTGGATTCTTTAAAAAATATAAAATATTTAAAGTGCATTAATTTTTATAAATAAATAAATTAGTTGGTTGGATAAATATATCAAAATATTTTGAGAGATTTATATACATACCACACAATTCTTATGTATTCTTCAATATATATATATATATATATATATATATAATATCTTAAACGTTTTTTTATTTTATATTTTTAGCTAAATATAAATAAATCAAGTTGACTCGTAAACGAGTGTAGCTTGATAAATAATTGTGAGCTAAGCTCAACTCCACTCATTATCTTATAAATCGGCTCGATTAATAAATATTAATATAACATATACTTAAAATATATTAAAATACAACAATTTAAATATAAAATTAATAGTTAAAAAATTATATCTTATTCACTCATATCAAATAATTTTTTCTTTATTTTCTTCTATTTTAAAACGTTTTTTTTATCATTTTTATCAAATTATTTTATATCTTTTATACTAAATAAACAGCCTTTTGAGCCAACTCAAACGCGTAAAACAAACCTCGAGCTTGAGCTAGATTAATAATCAAGCTTAAGCTCAAGCTGACGATGAGTTGAGCTTGATTCTACTATTTATACCCCTAAATACAACAATCATAACCTATAATCACATATTATTTTAGACTATAAATAAAACAATACCTTTCAATAATATTTTTTAAAATCATAATTAAAAAAAAATTAAGCCATATTTACAAGCACATATAATCATTCTTTTTAATGAATCATAATTTTTGTGTACCATAAACATTTAAATTTTAACCCGTTTATAAAGTACAATTAAATACCCAATTTTTGTATCAACAGAGCCTTTAGCCATGCAAATATATAGATCATAATTTTAAGATAAAAGGCAATCGAAGACCAAAATATGTGACTAAAATATAATTTTAGTCAAAATTATTTGAAGATTGATACGCCCTAAAATTAATCATTGACGAATCTCGCGATTTTAAATGCCGATCTAATCACCCATTTTAAAAGCTAATCAAATGACCCTCGATGAGACGAATATATAAGCATAGCGATCCGAACTCGAATCGACTCGACGATCGAGCATGGAAATGGATCCGATCCGCCAAATGGTCACCAAAATATATTTATGGGTCGATCGAAGCGCCACAAGAATCCAACGAATCCAGATCACCCAATTCGGCGACATCATTAAGGCACCCGATCATCAAAATACACCGTCGATCGGGGATCGACCGGGCCGTCCGACGGTGGTTATGGGAGTTGGAGTTTTCCACAATTTAAGGCGCCGCTACTCCCAAAATCTATAACAGAGCTTCATTCTCACCTTAAAGGACCTAATCGATTTGAAGACCGAGAGCTCGAGAACCTCCCCGACCTTGACGCCGACATAGCACCACGTCAAGATGGGAGCTCGCCTAGAGATCGCCTCAGGACTAGAAAAGACCAGCTGCCCCTTTCTCCTCAAGATCAAGAGGTTGCTCCTGTAAGATCCGCTCGCCGCTTTTGGGAAACTTCTCCTTGGGTTGGAGTTGACCGATATTGTATTTTTCTACACTAATATTGTTTCCTCAGAAACACCTTCTTCTCCAACTAACGAGAAGCAAGGAATCTTTGAACACATAGTGAAAGTTCTACAGATGCAAGGCCCCGGTTTTTTCCCTTAACGGGTTTTCCACGATAACCCCTGGTTCATATCCCCCGCCATGATAATTTTTGCTACAATCTCGTGATCTACTAATAAAATTCTCAAGACGCAATGCCACGCCTCGGGAATCTCGCCTCATTGCTATATCTCCAATATGGTGGTAAACGGGTTTGCTCCAACGCCTCATTCTCGGATCAAGGACGCCAAGTCTCCAACACTTCTACATAACACTGTCCCCGTGTGAGGGTCCGTGCCCTCTTTGGAAGATCGCTCAAAGGATGGAGGATTCCCGTAACGAAATTCTTCGACTCGCGAGAGGACCGCAAACGCTCCAACACGCCTGGAAGAGCCATGTGTTCCGACTCAAAGATTTTTTCTTCCCGAGAATGATTACCCGAATGGATCAACAAGTAGAACCTCGGCACCACATCCAGATGTCAACTCGATACCGCCGCCCTACTCACCCCAATAATGGCTCCCAGACGGTAAAACTCCACGCCATCTTATACGCTGATGAACTACGACCGGTGTGAAGAGTTCGAACAACCCGAATCCATTCTCCGCTTCTTCCAAAACTCGCCCCGCCGAGATCATCTCTCAATACCCGACCCGACGAGATTCAAGCTTCCCAAAGATGGACCCTTACGATCACAACCGATCCGCAGTATATCGATCACTTTCAACGATCATGCACATTCGTGCAAATGACTCTGTGTCGTATTCCCAAAAGACAAAGCTTGTACTGGTTCTATTCGCTGGGGTCCGTCCGATCATTTGGAGAGCTCGCCAGATTTTTGTAGAATAGTTCCAACAAGAGAATCATCGTGATTCATCACATCTCCCAATCCGCCGTAATCCATGGAGAGTCCCTCAAAGAATACTGAGGTTCTCCTCAAGCCCCAAAGATACCGTGAGTAGATCCGTAACTTTGAGGGCGTTTCTGAGGACGTGATACTTCTATTCATCATTAATGCGGAGACATTCCATTCTAACCGTCCGTCCAATAGAGGCACAAATCTCTAAGCTATCGCTGCTCATCTAACAGCTTGAACCACCAAGCAAGCAAGAAGGTTCCCAAAGGTGATGTTCAAACATCTCGTAAAAGAAGAGAGGCAAAGAACCTCCCCCAAAACCTCCTCGAGCACCTCGATGACTTAATCGAGAGGAAATATACGGCTCAACACGCCATGCCAACATCCCATCGGCTATTCGTGAAGAGGATAGGCCGTCACCTTTAAAGCTGGAATTGGAAATCAAGAGAAATTTCGCCACTTTCACCGCAATGAAAGTGCCACCAACTGGAGGAGATTGAAAGACTGACGCTGTATGGCCGCTTTATACAAAACCAACCCGCCATTCAAAGAAATGTCGGGGCAACCACTGGAGGAACCGCCAAGCTCGAGAGATAGAAACAATTGCAGGAGGGCTGTTATCTAGCCAAAATATTCATTGCCGCCTTCAAGAGCCGAAAGAAGTCTCAACCATTCTATCACCTTTGATGATTTAGATCTGTAGGGCTTCGATCCCACATCAAGATCCCCTTGTCATCGCAGTGGTCTGATCCATGCTTCAATATTAAAAGGATATTGATCGACAATGGGAGTTCTTGATGTTCTTTTACCCACTTTCCTTAAGATGGGTATAGAAAGAGAGAGAAGCTTCAACCCGGCCCATCATGGATTTGAATAATTAGTGGAAGGGACAATCGCCTTCCCAGAACTCTGAGAGAATTTCCACGCAAACCCACTTGATACAATTTATTGTAGTCAAGTCCGAGTCCACAATGCAATATTTGGGAGACCTCCAATATTCGCAATCACATCTGCTTCTCACCTCAAGATGAAATTCCACACCAAATCACATGGTAAGTGGAATCAACAGATAGACAAGCGCATATCAAGCCCGCCGCCAAGAACCTCAACATCGAACTTCACGACGATGAGGATGCCTCAAAGGGCTTCTCCAAATGAAGATGTAATTTGTCTTCCTATCTCGTAAGTTGATCCATCGCAAAGGTGAAGGTGCCGTTTCATAAATCAATACGATTTTCAAGTAAAATCAAGATATCTTTGCCCGAGCGCATCTCGATATTCTCGCATTGACCCTAAGTCATTACGACTCCCTCAAAGTTGACTCAACCTACAAGCGGATAAAAAAAAAAAAGAACCTTCGCTTCAACGACAGTCATGAACAAGAAATCACCAAATTTCGGAAGTCAAGTTCATTCGAGAAGTCTACTACCCCACCCGTCTAACGTAACGGAGAATGCATCACTACAATCACCTTGATCGCTATGCCCAAAAGATAGCTTCCCCTTCGTCAGACACCAACTCAATGCATCGTGACATCGATGTCGAAGCTTCATGGATGCCTATTCGCTACAATCACAACCGTGATAGTCAAAAGGTCCTTGGACTTCCACAATTCTTCCATGTTAACATCAAGTAACGCCTCAACCTGATAAGTTGGCAATCCTCTATACGCCTACAACTTTCTCCATAACATCATCGAGTAAACGCCCGATAAACAACCTGATAGTCAAAAGTGGACTTCACGATCTTCCATACAGTTAACATCGCCGAGTAACGCCTGATAAACAACCTGATAAGTTGGCAATCCTCTATAGACGCCTACAACTTTCCATAACAAAGTTAACATCATCGAAAACGCCCGATAAACAACCCTGATAGTCAGGTCTCTGGACTTCCCACGACTCTTCCATAGTTAACATCAGTAACGCCTCGATAAACAACCTGATAAGTGGCAATCCTCTATAGATCGCACAACTTTCCATAACTTAACATCATCGAAAACGCCCGATACAACAACCTGAAAGGTCAGTGGACTTCCCACGACTCTTCCATACACATCGCCGAAAACGCCTGATAAACAACCTTGATAAGTTGGCAATCCTCTATAGATCGCTTACAACTTTCTCCATAACAAAGTTAACATCATCGAAAACGCCCGATAAACCTGATAGTCAAAAGGTCCTGACTTCACACTCTTCCATAGTTAACATCGCCGAAGTAACGCTCGATAAACAACCTTGATAAGTTGGCAATCCTCTATAGACGCTACAACTTTCCATAACAAGTTAACATCATCGAAAACGCCCATAAACAACCCTGATAGTCAAAAGGTCCTGGACTTCCAATACCTCTTCCATAGCAACATCGAGTAACGCCTCGATAAACAACCTGATAAGTTGGCAATCCTCTAGACCGCCTACAACTTTCTCCATAACAAAGTTAACATCATCGAGTAAACGCCCATAAACAATCTGATAGTCAAAAAATCCTTAGGATCTAACTCAATTCCTTCCATGTGTTAACGCCATCGAAGTCACGCTCGACAAACAACCTCGATAGTCAAAATCCTCGATCTAATTCAACCTCTTCCACATAAGTAACGCCATCGAAGCACACATTTCGATAAATGCCTGATAGTCAAAGATCTCGCGGCTACCCACTGCCGCTGATCATCGCCGGCTATCATCATAATCTCCGGCAGATCTCCGGTAATTTCGCTATTATCACTATTATCGCTGGCATCGGCTGATTATCGACGCTGAATAATTGCTGGCCGGTTACGGCTACCGGACTATCGCCATAATCCATTTATCGACGCGAGTCGCAATTGCCGGCTACCGCCAGTTGTTTGACCACACCCCTGGTTTGGCCATTAACATTACATCACTGCTGGCATACTCTGCTGACCGCTTTCGCCGGCTACCACCATCATCGCCGGTTATCCTCGGACTACCGACGAATACCATCATCGACTACCGCGCCACCACTATGGTCGCCACCATCTGCGGCCATCGCCACAACCCCGCTCTCCGGCTATCGCCTCTTCATCGCCCAAACCCGGACCTGTGGCCACCGCCTTTCGAGATGATTATCCAAGAGAGTGCCCAAACTCCCACCCGGGGAGGGCTATGCACTAAGAGGAGAAGAGGAGATCCAAAAGAGTGCCCAAACTCCTGTGGGAGGGCTATGCACTCTAAGAGGAGAGAGGAGAAAATGTGCCTTTCCTCTAGCCCTGGGGTTTTATGACTCTAGGGGCAAAGCGTGAAAAAAACCTGGGCTCAACACTGCCTCAGCGCTTGTCAAGGGCTTCAAGGCTCATACCAAGATCAGCTCCCATACCGCAAAACCGGCCCACCTCGCCACCGTCCATGGCGCTAACCTCATGGCCGGAACTGCTGGCTCATGGGCCGAACCGCCGAATGGTCGGAACCGCTCAACCTGCCATGAATTCGCCAGCCACAATTCAGCTTACACGATTCGCTTACCAGCCGAATTCCAGATTCACCGTTTTCAAATTGCTCACCGTCTGATCAACACTGGCTGACCCGAACAGCCGTTGTTATGGCTAAGTTGTACCCATGTGGCGATATGGGCGCTGCCAGCATGGCGCGCGACTCATGGGCGCACGGCACAGCGAAGCTCGTTCCTCGATCCATCTGAATTCGGCCCGATACTTAATATTACATATTTTGCTCGCATCGCCTTCCACGTTATAATATTGTCGTTATGAAGATCTGTTCTCTCAAAATGCGCAGTTGATGGACTCTCAAATTTCATTGGAGAATTTGCTATTTTAGTATTTGACATATATTTTATGAGATAATGTCACCCAAAAATAGAATCGATACGCCCTCAAAAAATTAATCTGATCAAGACGAATCTCAAGGCATTTTCTTTCGATCTAATCACCGATTTCAAGCTTACAAACCGACGCCTCGATGACGAACATAAGAACATCAAGCATACCGATCCAACTCGAAACTTTATCGAGCATGAAAATGGATCGCCAAATGGTCACCAAAATCGGCATATTTATAGTATCGGCGCCGAAACGAATCCAATCCGAGATCACCCAATTCGACATCATTAAGGCACCGGATCATCAAAATACACACGATCGAGGGATCGCACCGCCGTCCGACGGAGTGGTTATGGGAGTGGTTGGAGTTTTCCACGAATTTACGCCGCCACTCCCAAAAAATCTATAAATGCTTCATTCTCACCTTAAAGGACCGAAGATTTGAAGAGCTCGAGAACCTCCTCGACGACGCCACGATCTAGACTACCGCCGCCACCACCAGAACAAGATCGAGGCTCTGGAGATCGCCTGGAGACTAGAAAAGACCGCTGCCGCCTTTCTCCTAAGATCAAGAGGTTGCTCCCGAAGATCCGCCGCCGCTTTTGGGAAACTTCCTCGGAGTTGACCGATATCAGATTTTTCTACACTCTAATATTTTTCGCTCAGCACCTTCTTCTCCAACTAACGAAAAGACGTATCTTTCAACACATAGTGAAAGTTCTGTGACGCAAGCGTGCCCCTTAACGGTTTTCCACGATAACCCCTCGTGTTCATATCGCTTGTGTGTTGGATAATTTTGGGCTACGAAAGATCTCGTGATCTGAATAAAATTCTCTAAGATAAACAAAGATGACACAGCTCTCATCATAAAGTAGCTCCATGTTCTAAGATATAGTAATTTATTTAAGCTGAGGTAAGGCTTTTACCATGACCTGCCGCGGCATGCATAGGGCTTCAAGGGGATTAGCTTTCGGCATAGTTATGCCTGAGCCTTCCTTCAAGTCCACCTCTTCAGGGCCGATCCTTCTCCACTCAAAGCACTGAATCAAAGTCCCTAACACCAAGCCCAGCTCCTTCAGTGCCAGCCCTTCCCGGGCATCTCCTCCTCCCCATTCCAAAGGGCAACAACATCCCTCCTTCAGCCTCGGCATCTCGGAATCTCTCAGGAATGAATTCCGTCGGCTTCAACCAAATCTGAGGATCCCTCTGAATCACATAAGCATTCACCATGAGCATCGTCCCGGAAGGTATGTCGTAGCCTCCGACCTTGCATGGCTCCAAACAGTGGTGAGGCAGTAGGAGAGGGGCGACGGGACATAGCCGGAAAGTTTCGTTGATGATACAGTGGAGGTACGAAAGGTTGGGAAGATCGGATTCCTCGAGTAATCGGTCGTGCCCCACTTTCTCGTCGATCTCTTCCCTTGCCGTCGAGAGCTTGTCCGGATTGTTTAGCAGGAGAGACATTGCCCATTCAATGGTGTTTGATGAAGTGTCTGTACCTGCAGCCAATAGAGTCTGCAAGAGAATTTTGAATCATCAGAGAAACAAAAAAAAAAAATTAAAAAAAAACTTCAATGATAAGTACATTTAGTGCAGTATGACATCCAAAAAAAATTTTGATTAGAACTAATTGAATTTGATTAAGGCAAAATTTTTAAATTATGCTTAATTCTAATCTTAATTAATAATTTAGGTATGAAAATTTTTTTTAAAATAGAACAGTTGTCAGACGACGACGACCGACGCCACGCTCGTCCAAATTAACACCACGCCGCCAGCCGTCGTCAATGACGACCTGCTGGCCCTTATTTTGGCAAAAAAACCTGTGAGGGCAGATCTCTTCTCGGGTTCTACTCATTCCGTCGCCTTGTTTCCGCCGGATTTCCACCGCATCACCGGCCAAGAGCAAGTCGCCACCGGCCAAGGGTGAGCCTGCCGCCGGAGACGCTTATTTCTTCGTTCGTCTGCCGATTAAGATAATATTTTTTTCTAAATACTTAATTTGTGGTAGATCTCGTTATATATTATTTTGTGTTATATGATTTGATTTTTTTTTTTGTGTTGTTTAATTAGATTTGTATGTGTTATATTTTTATGTGTTGTTTAGCTAGATTTGTATGTGTTGTTTAGCTAGATTTTGAAAAATTAGATAACGTGCATACTGAAGATTTTATATTTATGGCGTGTTTATTTTTAGTTTGTTTTGATAGTGATGAAAATTTTATTTAAATTATTTTTAATCTTTCTCTTTACCTCCCTAATCCTTCAACCTTAAATTTATTTGCTTATTTTATTATCAATTAATATGGGAAAAAATATATTGCATGACAATGACATGGTGAACTTACAAGTTTATTCCAATCTACTGTACAATGATAAGAGTAAATTAGTCCATAAAGAGTGTGACATTATTCAGCATATTGATTTGGTCAATTTATTCAGAAAACATAACATTTTCCCTTCAAAATTCCTAGCATCATTTGAGAGCCATATAAAACATGATTATTTAAGTACATTAATGATATATGTCATTATAATACTAAAACTCTTAATATATTAGTTGCAGACTGTATTTAGATTGTGAAAAATATATAGTTGTGAGGGTTGAGGTTGTTGCTAATAGACGATATCATTCATCTTTATGAAAGCTATGATTAGAATCTACTCTCCCTTCGTCCTTTATGGGTTTGCAAAATATCTCCAACTGATATGCATAATTGTATTATATCTTGAAATATTTTTCTTCTGCGAGCAGGGGAGAGGAGGGATTCTTACTGGTTAGAGTTGTTGTTAGTTGAATATAAGTTCATAAACTGTCTGTATAGTTCTTTATTATGACGGCGAACTAAATGTTAGTGATGATTTCTTTCCGACCTACATTGGTGGAAAATATCGACCTTGATCCACGAAAGATTACCACGGGGTTACAAAGTGAATCATGAGGTCATTGAAGTTAGACCATACAAAGTCATGTGTTAATCTTATATATCGTTTCCCTATTGGTGCTGGATTTATCGATACTCATATTACTGACGATGAAGTGTGTGAATCTATACTCAATTCAGCTTCCGTGCAGCCTGTAGTAATTTATGTTGAAGTTGAGGACTTACATTGTGAGGAAAGAGATGTTGACAGTACTGAGGAGTATCAGAGAGCTAAAATCAGTACTGAATACATCACACTTGATTTGCAACGCTTTCGGCGAGGAAGCGTCTGTACAGTGAAGCTAATGTGGGGGACAAGTTCGATTTTGTAGCTATTGAAGGTGATGTTGGTAATGGGTATGAAACTATGCCTTATCAACTGCGATGATGATGAGGGATGATAGTGATCGATGAGTATTCTTTAAGGCAAAGATCTATCTCGAGGAGAGATCTTATTAGAGACTACTCAATTAGAGCAAGTCAAGCAGATGAGCACTTACAGCATGAGTATGCTACATGCTCAAAACGGTAGAGAATGGGATGAAAATTTTGATGGGCCTTGGATGAGTCAACTTTTGAACTTGAAAGTTGCATTCAGATGAGCTAGCTAGAAGGTATGTGCTTTCGTGATAAGAAGCAGTTATTGTTTGTTGTCCGGGTTGGTCTATCATC
The DNA here is from genome assembly GCA_021442155.1 of Cymbidium sinense. Classification (NCBI taxonomy): domain Eukaryota; kingdom Viridiplantae; phylum Streptophyta; class Magnoliopsida; order Asparagales; family Orchidaceae; genus Cymbidium; species Cymbidium sinense. The sequence continues at coordinate 109,314,413 of CM038225.1, forward strand.
ATTATGTCGACTACATGATCTACGCTTCAAACAAATCTAGGTTCGTCTGTGCACTCAATATGAGAAGAATACGCTTGCATGTGCGCTTACATGCAGGTTCAAGTAAGAGATTGGGAGGTGCATGGAGAATTGACAGTATAGGCTCACGACATACATGTAGTCATTCAATCCTTGGGACATAAACGTCATGCCTTTATCGGTTATTTCATTCAACGCCTTGGCGGCGGATTTAAAGCTCAGAGAGATTATAGGTCGTATTGAGTCCAAATTTAACATACAAGTGTCCTACATGAAAGCCTGGGATGCGCATCGTAAGGCACTAAAGGTTACTTTCGGTAGTTGGGAGGAATCTTACCGATCGTTGGAGAGATTCATGTCTGCTATATGCTTAGCAATGCGGGATCGGTCTGAGTGCGTCGCCGTCATCTGATTTCAACGATTATTACGGTCCGAGTCTTCAATTCTTGGTTGGCAACATGTCGCAGTTTTATGTCTGGATGAGACTTTCCTCCTCTAGGTAAGTCTGAGGGGACTCTGGTCTTGATTGGAATAGGCGCCAACAACGGTTTATTTCCATTGGCCTTGCGATGGTAGAAGCAGAAAGTATTGAGTCATGGTGTTGGTTTAAGGACACTCCAAGACTTAATTCCATTTATCTACTAGAGGGATTTGTGCATCATTTCGGCGAGGGGTTGAGATGCGAGGAAATATTACCTTGGGTTGTACATCGCTTTTATTTGAGACATCTAAGGGAGAACTTCAAAAAAGCAGTTAGACAACTTGGAGTCGGAGACGTTGAGTTCATATGCAGAAAATATATGTTGCGGTATCGATGATATCGCATTTTTAAAAGGTATGGCCGATATCGAAACATCAAGCAGGCTACGATTGGCTCGAGATGTACATCGGTGGTCTGCTTACCCATGATGATGGAATGGTATACACCGCAAATCGTGAGAATGCTTCAACGGTGTAATAACTGGCGAACGCGTGGCTTGTCAATATATTATAACATAGTCGTTACGCTCAAAACACTGAATCGCGAACATCGCAATGCATCAAAGACAACTCCATGTTCTCTCCCCAGGCTAAAGCAACTTTGCGTAGTGAACGTGAGGCGAGATTTCAACCCACGAATTAACAAGAATGTACCAAGTTTTCGATGCCGAAAGATAACATACTGAGAGGTATATGAAAACCATATTTGCAGAGTACATGACCACCAGTTTTATCACATGCCATGTCCTCACGCCATTTCTGCAGACAATGACATATACGCTCGATGTATCGGCCTACTATACTCTAGACTACTATTGTAAAACCTATCAGGGAGCATTTCATGTCATCCCTGATCGTGATGAGTGGCCAGAATACATAACTGCTGAGAACTTCCCAGAGTACAACACACTAAATATCAAGAGGAGTTCAAGTCGACCACGTTCTAACAGATTTAGAAATACTATGGATGAAAGTACTACAAGAAGTAATAGGATTTATAGTGTATGTAAGAAGGCTGGCCATAATAGAACAACGTGCCCGCAAGATCGGCATAGTGTGAGCTTTTAGTCTTTTGTATTGTAAATTGTTTGTGGAATGTTTTGTAATTCTATTTAGCTTTGTTTTGTAATTCTATTTCTTTACAATGTCGAATGTTTTCTGTGGCCCATATCTTGAGGTTTTAATCTTCTACTCTTAGTGGATGTACAGTTCTAAAGGTAGGTTGTTCATAACAAGTAGGATTTTTTCTAATGTAGCTTTAGGCATAGAAGTTTCAAAGGACTTTAAATTCTCCATATTTACTACTACTACATCTCCATGTATGATCAAAGTTGCAGTTGGCAAGCATGATCTCTGGTTTTCCATATTTACTTCTACTCATTTAAAAGTAAAATCTGCTGCGCTCCGGGCTAGATTCACAGGTTTTGGTCAACATGAAAGTCGTAGATAATTTCGTTGCGATTCCAGCGATATTAATTAATTCCCCACCGTTGAGTCTGATACGCAAATTACACCGCTAAGCAGATTTTCAGCATAGCAGAAGCTTTTCGCACGCAGAATCTGCGCCACATTCACAGATTTTGGTCAACATGAAACTCAGATAATTTCGTGATTCCAGATATAAATTCGCGCACCGTTGAGTCCGATACGCAAATTACAGCCGCTGATAAAGCATAGCGCAGCAGCCTTTGCGACACGCCAGAATCCGCCCGGCTAGATTCACAGATTTTGGTCAACATGAAACTCGTAGATAATTTCGTTGCGATTCCAGCGATACTAATTTCACACAATTCCACCACCGTTTGACTCCGATACGCGTAAATTACGGCCGCTGCGCCATATTTTCAGTACAGCACAGCAGCCTTTGCGCGCACGCGCAGAATCTGCTGCGCTCCGTGCCAGATTCACAGATTTTGGTCAACATGAAACTCGTAGATAATTTCACATGATGATACAAATTCCGCCACCGTTTGACTCCGATACGCGCAAATTATGGCCGCTGCGCCATATTTTCAGCACAACGCAGCAGCCTTTGTGCGCACGCGCAGAATCTGCTGCGATCCGGGCCAGATTCACAGATTTTGGTCAACATGAAAGTCGTAGATAATTTCATTGCAATTCCAGCGATATGAATTTCGCACAGCCACCGTTGACTCGATGAAATTACAGCGCGCGCCAGATGCGCAGAGCAGCCTTTATACAAGACGCCGCAGAATCTGCTGCACTCTGGGCCAGATTCACAGATTTTGGGCAACATGAAAGTCGTAGATAATTTCATTGCGATTCCAGCGATACAAATTTCGCACAATTTCGCCACCGTTTGACTAGACGCTATTACGGCCGCCGCATATTTTCAACACGCTATTGTTCCTTAGTTCAATTAACATGAATTTTCGGTGGACATTTAAGAGAAAAGCGAGTGTCAAAGAAATAAAGTTATTTAAGCAATATGCATGATAAAGCAATGCCAAAATTTTAAAAAAAGTTTTGTTTTTTTTAAGTGACTAAAGAGTTTAAAACCACAATATAATTTCAGCATATATTAACATTAAGTGTGAGCCAAATTTTGAATTTTTCTAATAATTTCATTTTCAATTGCCTTAATTGTTATTGTGTTCTAGTAATCAGTGAATTCTCAAGTTTTCTTTGTTAAATCCAAGTCATCCTGCACTTTGGGAGTGAATTTCTGCAAAACACTTTGATTTTTAATTTTGTAAGTTTGAAAGATTTAGATGTTGCATAAGTTTCTTTGCATTTATTTGCATTAATAATGTGTTTGGTATATTTTCATGTTATTCAAATCCTGTTAATAGAACTGTGAATTTTGGCTTATTTGATATAACTTATTATTGTTAACTTCAAGATGTCACAACTACGCTTTTCCTCTATTGATTTTTTTTATACATTATATATTTATATCTAACATATTGAATTCAATTGTTTTGCTATTATTATAGGTAGGATGTCTACCGAAGAATGTACTCGCCCCGCACGCAGAGAAGACATGCGGAGTAGTGGACTACTGACCCGCCAAGTTCACCCTAGATAGCGACACGAGCAAGACATAGACATCCTCGACTTGGTAAGATTTTTTAAGTCAAATTGTGTGTATGAGTTGTTCTTGTAGTTTTGTTTACTAAACTATGATTTCATATGCTTGCTGACATGTCATCTCACGTACTTATATTCAAAGAGGCCAAACCGTCTCTAGATTGATGACCGCTTACGAGCAGTTGGATTGTGTCTCGACGCGACATTCATGTAGATCACCACCTTCACGATTTGTGGAACGTTGGTCTTCACAAACAGAGATAGATGGGTTGAGTGTGGGTTGGTTGCTTACAGCTATCGCAGTACGGGGGAGCATGTCATGTTGGACCAACACAGCATACTCCATACCCATGAGATAGATGGGTTGAGTGTGGGTTGTCGCTAGAATGAAGGGTTTGTCCGAGAGATGACGCCAACCCATATCAGAGTTTACAGAGACGAGCTAGATGGCCTACTGCAGAGTCAGATATATTATTTTGTAAGTGTATATTTTGGGCCCATTATTGTATGTAGATAGCATAGATAATAATCATTTCAAACAAGTGATCTCAGCCATACGAGTTCACATCCGCACGGTCGCGAGATATGCTTATATGGACATATATACTTGCAGAGTACTGATTAGTTGGAAATGAGTTGAGGACCGCCTCGCGCTGCGGGCTCGCCTTCCACACGAGGTTGCACCGATAGATTCTTCTTTCGCGATGGATGGCGAGTGCCGACGCGACCGAGTCGATTACCATATGCTGGGACCAACTGGCAGAGTGACCAACCATGATAGAATATACGATCTAGACGACGCCATCATTCCCCAACCATCCGCTTTAAGTTAAATATAATGAATTTCATTAATCTAAATTCTAGAACTCCAGATGCTGCTATTATACGTTACGCACTAAACGACTAGCCTTAATCGAAAGTTCTCTTTTAGTATTGAGAGGGGTAATTAACTATAAGTGCTTGCGCCTATAGGAAACCTGGAACCAGATCTAAAGTCCTCACAAAATGAGGGTGAAATCTCTAAGTAGTGTCTTATCTACTATTTCATCTGCCTTCTGAAAATTTCACCGACAATTAAATCAAACTCTCTTCATCGAGAGGTCGGCGGTGAATTTTCAGAGCTCGCATGTAGCAGAGATGCGACGAGAGCTGCATTCAATCAAGAATTTAGTGAGTCTCAATCTGGCAACCACACCAGAGGTCGTGGAAACCACACCAACGATCGAAGATAATATCCTAATCAATCGTAATTGGACGACTGCACAGAGGGCCGATCCCATAAACAGGGTTGAGCTGTTGGAGTTGGATGAAGATCAGAATCGAAGCACAGAATTCCACTCTTCGATTCAGAATCTGAGGGCCAACAACCCTTGGAGGAAACCCCAACTCGTCGACAAAACGTTCCAGAATGGATCTACAATGACTGCAAGGTAAAGATTGATATCCCATATTTTGACGGACATCTATACATGAAGGATTATTTGGATTGGGAACAATCTGTTGAAGCTTTTTTTCAAATATATGGACATACCAGTGGAGAAGCAGGTTCAATATGTCACCTGCAGACTAAAAGGGGGTGCAGGTGCTTGGTGGCAACAGCTGGTCCATTCTCGCATGGATGAGACAACTCCTCTGCAATCACTTCTTGCCATCCGACTATGAACAGATTTTGTATGTCCAATTCCAAAGATGCACCCAAGGTAACCGGTCTATTAGCTTATACACTGAAGAGTTTTATCGTCTTAGTGGTCGAAATAATCTCAACGATTCCAATCAACAGATCGTCGTACGTTATATTGGGGGTTTAAAGGAATCGATTCAGGATAAATTAGAAATGAACACCGCTTGGTCTCTTTCACATGCTGTGAACTATGCATACAAGGCCGAGCTACAACTGAATCAGGCTTCGTGATCTATATCAACTACAAGAAAGGCACAATAGAAAATCCTTCAAACAATTATATGAAGGAAAATCTTACTAATCGTGGAGGACCAAGCAGAGTCTAACACGAATCCAACTACTAGAAATGGCCAAAGCAAGAGTCTTGACAAACCTGTACCTCAACGAGACAGTTTATATCGTAAGCCAGGACCCCAAAAATGCTTTCGCTATTTTCAACCGGGCCACCGATCCAATCAAATGCCCAAATCGCATGCAAATCCAATTATTAGATGCAGACAAAGAGTATGAGGAAGAAGCCGAAGGAGAGGATCTATTTACTGGAAATGAAGCCGAGGATATTTCATTTGATGAGGGAGAAATACTAAATTACATCATGCAGAAAACGTTGTTAGCTCCAAAGAAGCCGACTTCTTCCCAAAGACATGCTATATTCCGAACGTGATGTACCATCGAAGGTAAGGTGTGTGAGCTAATCATTGACAATGGGTGTACATAAAACATAATATCCAAGTCGATTGTAGCAGCACTACAGCTCAAAACTACAAAACATCCTAATCCCTATAAAATTAGCTGGATTTAAAAATGTGTAAATGTCACCGTCACCAATCTTTGTCCAGTTACGTTCTCTATTGGTAAGAAATTTGTATGTGAAGTAGTTTGTGATGTGGTGGAGGATGTATGTCATCAAATTCTTGGCAGATCATGGCAATTCGACTCGGGAGTGTGGTACGATGGTCATGCCAACGCATACACCTTATATTGGAAAAATCAAAAGATTAGGTTGTTACCTACAGGTACTTCACAAACTTCTGAAACCAAAGGTAAATCTGAAAGTTCTGAATACTTGATCGTGACAGGTTCACAGTGGGTTTCAGCCTGCCGACCCTTCAGTCCAAACGTTACTACATCAATTTCCAGATATGGAACCACCTGAACTCCCTAATTCACTACCACCACTTCGGTCTGTTCAGTACAACATCGACTTAGTTCCTGGGTCCCAATTACCCAATCAATCTCACTACAGAACAAGCCCGAAGTTGCACCAAATATTGCAAGAAATCATAGATGATCTGCTGCAAAAATAATTTGTGAGGCATAACATGAGCCCATATGCTGTCCCAATGCTAAAAGTCCCAAAAAAAGAAGGTTTGTGGCATATGTGCGTGGACAATAGAGCCATTAACATGATCGCTGTTAAGTATCGCTTTCCAATGCCTAGAATTGAGGATTTGTTGGATAAATTGTTGGGAGCTACTATCTTCTCTAAGTTAGACTGGGAAGTGGGTACCACCAACTACGCATCCGCCCTAGGGACAAATGGAAGATGACCTTCCAAACTCATGAAGGGTTGTATGAATGGCGAGTTATGTCATTCGGGCTTTGCAACGCCTCAAACACATTCCTGCTTCTTATGCATGAGGTATTAAAACCATTCTTTGGAAGTTTTTATGTTGTTTATTTTGATGATATTTTGGTGTACAGCCCCGCCCTAAATGAACACATCCACCATTTGCATTCTGTATTCACGACTTTAAGAGACAACAAATTATACCTTAATGTAAACAAATGTGAGTTTGCATTAACTCGTGTACATTTTTTGGGGTTCATTATCAGCAAGGAAAGAGTACAGACTAACCCAAAAAAGTGGAAGCAATTCAATCTTAGTCGCCCCCAAAATCAATTAAGGAGGTATGAAGTTTTCCTGGCCTTGCCAACATCTACAAGCTATTTATTCGGAACTTCAGTTGTATAGCTGTAAACGAAAGGCATTTTTTGGTCGTCAGTTCAGGAAACTAGTTTTGATCAACTAAAGAAATGACTCACTTCAACTCCTGTACTGACTTTTCCTAACTTTGAAAGGCCTTTCCAGGTTGAAGCCGATGCATCTGCCTTGGGTGTTGTTGACCTTCATATATGTGTCATAAGTCAAGTCAAGCCCACAAGTCGAATTGACTGGGTAGCGCAAATCGGGCTCAAAATGCACTAAACGCCACCAAAAAATGATCAAACGACCTCCGATCGATGAACGTCAGATTCAAAACGCCGAAATTGATCGAATATAAATATTGCATCTAACGATCAACCGATCAAGAGATTGATCGATTAGGCCGGGCATATCGAGGAAGTCGACGACGTCCGAATAATTCTATTCATAAAATTGATTGCGTTAGCTTCAAAACATCAAAACTATTAAAAGACCGTCTCGGCCAATGACGGTCAAACGTAGAATGACAAGGTACAAATCGAAATACACGGATGTCGCTAAAACATAAATGACCTCCGATCGACGAACGGACTTCGACACCATGCTCTGAGCATCGAAATTAGTCAAAATATAAATATTGCATCATCTAAAGAGCAGCCGATCAAGCAATCGAGCTATCAACGCGTCTGCACGCATATCGAGGTCAGGAGGCACTAACGCAAATCAAACGACCGCTCAAAATTGTTACGCCATTAGCTTCAAACATCTATCAAATAAAATTATTTGCAATCAATTGCATAAAGTGCACGAAAACCAAGTGGTCGAAAGTGGCGCATATTTTGAGCTGAAAATGACTCAATTTGATGACTGGATCAAATGTTCCGATCGCTAAACCATCAAGGCGTCAGATCCTAACATCTAATAATAAGATATATATATATATATATATATATATATATATATATATATATATATATATATATATATATATTAACTATATGATTTTGTAGTAATTCATTTTAAGAGCGATTAAGTACTTAAAAAATCAATTAAACTCATTTATGCCTTAAATCCCTCAAACCCTCTAACCGATCCCTCTCCCCCTTGCTCAACCAATCCCGCCTCTAGTTCCAAAACCGTTCCCTCGCGCTCCCGTTCAGTTTTCTCGGGAAACCTCTGCAAAGAAAATCGTGGAAATCCCTAAAAGCCACTAACCCCCTCTGGGTTCGTCCTTAATAAGCCGATCTCCCCCGTCAAGTTCGTCTCTCCAATCGCAAGCCGCTGTGAAATCCCGGGCCTGCATTGTACTAGCCTGCCTTCTGGTGGACGTGTTTGGCTATTCACCCTTCACCATTGTCTGCCTTCACGAGTTCACGTTCGCTCTACAGTTCGTCAGACGGGCCTGACGAAGCTTCAGATCTAAGATCATTTTTCTTGCCCGTACGAGATGGCAGCAATGACAACCTTCTCCGTCGATTTTGGTTCCCAAGTCAGGTGGTTCTGATCTTGTAGTGACGCATCCAAGTTCATCAATGCAGTAACATTTGACAGCAAAGATGACTCTCCTACTCTTGTCATGGTTCATGGTTATGGTGCCCCTCAAGGTTTCTTTTTTTGGAACTTTGATACCTTGGCTAGTCGTGTGACTGCTATCGATCAACTTGGGTGGGGATCAAGTAGACCGGACTTCACCTGCAAAAGCACGGAAGAAACTGAAGCGTGGTTTATAGACTCTTTTGAGGAATGGTGTGAAGCTAAAAATCTTAGTCAATTTATCTATCTTGGACATTCTTTTGGAGGATATGTTGCTGCTCCGTATGTTGTTCCCTATAGCGCTCTTTCTTCATTTGAACGCTGTTTCAAAAGGAGCTTCCTCTTTTATACAAATATTTTCATGAAGCTTCTGCTAACGAGCAGGTCTGCTGGAATGATGTTGTACACTGGATGTGGCCACTCTTCACAGAAGAATGGGGGACATGGAGAAGTAAATCTTTGCATATAAGCTCTCTTCCTTTTACGGATCCTGCTTGCATTTTTCTGCAGTAGATGCAGGGAAATGCTTTCTTCAACTTCTTCTAAATGTTCACAACAACAACAACAACAAATCTTAATCCCACTAGGTGGGGTCAACTACATGAATCCTTCATCTCTTTTAAATGTTCAATCAAGAAAAATATGTTTTGTGAAAATCATTCTGATTTGTAGAGTTTTCTCATTGATGAATCCAGTTCATGCATATCCATTTTTATTGGACTAAGTTCTATTGGAAGCATGAGTTTTATGAGGAACCCTGAGGCATTTCTTTCGGTTCTTGAAGCCCTTATAAAGATCACTAGTTACAGATTCATCCTCTTCTCAGCCGGATATGAGCCATTAGATTCTGTCATACATTTGTTGTCTAACACCTCACCAGGTTCAGATAATGTATCAGATCTAAATTGTGAGAAAGATTGCAAACTTCTCTTTGGTGATAGGCTGCTTTGTTTTTCTGGCATGTTTCCCTACATGCGGTTGTTCCCGAAGTGTGCAGCTATAATTCATCATGGGGGAAGTGGAACTACTGCTGCAATGCTATATGCTGGTGTTCCCCAGGTTTCAAGACTCCACTAATGTCCCATAGAGCATAGCGGGTGCGAGAAAATGTGAATGTGAAAAGATATATACATATATGCTTATATTTCTTTCTGTAGGTTTCAAGACCCCATTAATGCCCCATAGCGAGTGCGAAAACGGTGTTATGAGCCACTTTCACCAATAATAAATGCGTACAAACCAAACAAATTGTTAGATGTCATTTCGTCAAAATCTTCTGAAATTTTTTTTCCCATGTTTGGACCAATGCACGGTTTCAAGATCCAATGCCCGATTAGAGCGTGCGTGTGAAGATGATTGTGGTGTCGTGTGAGCCATTCTTATTAGAGCGTCTGAAAGTCAAAACACTCCGATGCAACCCCAGCGGGGATGGCGTGAAAATTTTAACTAAAATTCAAACTTAAACAAATTCAAATCGTCAAGCTTAAATTAAATAAGAAAATACGATAAATATTAAAACGAACATCAAACCAAAAAAAAGAGAGGAAAAACACTTACAAAATTTATTTAAGCAAATTGAAAACATTTCCGAAGTGCGAATTAAAAATCCTTCCCCCTCTTTATCAACAACAACAACAAGCCTTAATCGGTGGGGTCTACATGAATCATTCTCCATTGTGTCTATTATGTGTCTCATTTAAATCAAGTATACTAAGATCATTTTTATACATCTTAACCAAGTCTTTTAGGTTTACCTCCTTCCCCTCTTTATCAGTACTTTAAACTTAAGCAAGTGCTCTCTTAGCATTATTTAGAGGATTTGAGGAAGTAATGAGTGAGTTTTCTATAAATTTCTCAAAATTAAAACAAACTTTAATTGGAACTTGGGGAGGCTAATATTAAACTCACAAGTTTTAAACTGCAATTCTCTATGGCTTAAATTGAAGCGATAAAGTGAGTTTTCTTTTCTTGTAAACTTCTCAAAATTAAACAAATTTTGATTAAAACTTGGGGAGACTAATACTAAACTCATAATAACTTTGCAATAAATTTAACGTCTAATTTTCAAATAAACATGGAGCTTGATGTAGAATGATGAATTTAAATTGGGTTTAATAACTTTTATATGAATATGGAGATGATTATAATGTTAGCGAATATAAGTATGAGTAAAAAGTAATAAATCGAAATTGATATAACTTAAAAGTGATTTAAATTGAACATAATCAAGTTAGGAGAATTGAAAAAAATTCTAAACTAAATGCAAGTAATGTTTTAAAGCTACGTAAATCAAAAGCAATCAACGCCATCAATTAGCAACACTTTTACAAAGCGAAGGCGTTAATTAAACATTTTAAATACACGCGTCTCAGACTATTTATGTTGAATGTTTAGATTGAGTGTAGATCTTCTTGGGTTATTTCGTTTAGTCTTGGGGAGTGCAGGTTAATAAAATATTATAAAATTTCAAATAAGTGAAATATCTAAGAAATTGATGATTATTGATTAATTTGTCCTAAACGAGTTGAGGATATAATCTCTTAAATATATTCAAATTAATCAATTTTTTCAAAATCTAAGTAAACTTAAATGAAATTCAATCATTAAAAGCTTAAAGCAAACTCAATCTATCCATCTTCCCAATAGTTTGTTGGATGTGATAAATTAAGAAACTCCCAAAGGGCCGATGTCAAATCAGTGTTCTACTTATGTTCTCAATCTCTTGCGTAAGGTTTTGGCACTGTGTACATTCTGACGGCTAGGCTCCATAAATGAAGTAGTTATTACCAAAGCCCTCTAATCGGGTGGTTTGGCCAGTCAAACTCTATTATATTACGATGCGATGTATGCTTAATGCTCTGCTGAGTTGTGAATCATATGGTATCTTGATGAACAAACAAAATGGGTTAAAGTGGACTTAAGAGTGTCTCTTTAGACAAACACCACCCTAGGTCTAGAAGGATTTATTGGACGACATAACTCATGTGTTACTGATAAAGATCCTTGTTGGGTTGAATTACTTCCTACATTAGTAGACTAGGGACCACGCACACGGGATATGGAACCATGGGATCTAGATGACAAGTCATCATTTCATCCATTTAAGTATGATGAATTTCATATTCTTAAATTCTAAAACCCCATATCTTTACTATATCTGCGCATTAAGCGATCTAACGACTATGTCAGTTATCTCTCACTTATTGAGAGGGAATTAGTGCTTATAGGGGTTTCTTTTATAGACACACAGATCCCAAGTCTCACCAAATGAGGACAAAATCTCTGATAGTGTCTTATCTACTAACTTATCCTTATGAAAATTACGTACCAAATGTACTCTCTTCAATTCAATTTGTTGAGAGGTGGTGTCGAGCCTGAGTGTGGGGCAGTTCTAGTACAACGACAAACTAGTGGATTTTAGTGAGAAACTTAGCCCTTCACATCAAAATGATCAACATACATACAAAAATTGTACACAGTGATACAAGCCATCAAAACTAGAACATCATCTCCATCAAGAATTTGTATTGTTTAGTGATCACCATCCTCTCAATTTCTCACAATGACACTAAGCAGGATGCATGCATGGTGGGTTGTTTTCCTTCAGAAGTTCAGTTTTGTGGTTAAGCATAAGGTCGAACATACCAATAAAGTCGTGAATGCATTAAGTATGAAGGCTAGCTTACTTGTAGCAGTGTTGACCTTCACATATGCTACACAAGCCGAATCGAGCTTATAAGGTGAATTCGATCGACTTCGGATGCTTTAGAGCGCAAATCAGGGCTCAAAATGCACTGGACGTCACCAAAAATGGTCGAAACGACCTCCGATCGAGCGACATCACGTTGAATGTTGGCGGTCGAATATAAATATTGTACGATGATCAACTAATTGCGATCAAAGTCGTCGCGTCGCATGCATATTATTGGTTAGGGCGGCGTAAACCAAAGCGACATCCGTTCAGAAATTGATTGTAGTTAGTTTCAAAATGTTGAAATATATCAAGTAAGGCATGCACTCAATTCCGGACAAGTTTGGCAAAATCGATCGGAAATGATAACGCATTTTGAACTAAAATTGATCCTTTGACAAATTTTAATCAAATGGTCTCCGATCAGCGGTGCGTCGTTGCGCAACATCGAATGAGTTAAGATTAATATATATTAACTATGTGATTTTAGCGTGAAATTTATATTAAGGCGATTAGATATTTAAAAGTTAATAAAAATACTAATCTAATTCTAATGCCTAAATCCCTTAAGGCTAATCCTCCCGCGACTCGAGCCTCTTCTTCGCCGCCGCGACTGGCTCATCCTCTTGTCTCCTTCATGCAGCAGCTGACCCTCCTTCATGCGTCTCCACGATCATCGATCTCCCCTTAGCATGCCAAAGCTTCTCAGACCATGTGAGCCCTCTATGACCATTCCCTCCTCTTTCCTTCCCTCGAAAGAAGAGGGCTTGAGTCATTTTTCTCCCACTTATTTTCTCCCCTCATCCAAACCACACACAGATTTCCTTCCTCTCCTCCCCGACCACAGGCAAGGGTAAGGTTTTCCACTCTTCTTCCTCTTTGTCCACTAAAACTTCCCAAAATCGAAAATCCCCTCTTCGATTTTCCATTATTCTTCCCAAATATGAAATTCCTTCCCTTCATTTTCTCTCATTTACTCCCAAACCGAAAATCCTCTCCTCCATTTTTTCTCATTTGATCCCAATTCGAAATTCCTTCCCTTAATTTTTTCCTCATATTCCCAAAATCGAAATTTCCAATTCCACTTTGGAGAATCTGGTCATGGGTTCTCTCTCAGTCTTTGCATCTCCTTTTCCATCTTCTTCCGACCTTTCCTTTTGTGCGGGAAAAGAACGTCATTAGGCGGATTCTTCTCTTGGTTTCCGACATCTCCTCTCCCTCTCTCTACCGTCATTTTCAAGCGTAATGTCTAAACATGTGATGTGAAGTATATATATATGTGCATAGTGGTATGAAAAATTACTCCTCATATTAAATAAAATCTTGGCTCAAAATAACTCACAGCTTATGCCAAAATTTTATCAAATATTTGAACTTAGAAAAAAAAGAATAAAAGCGGCTTAAGAGCTAAACCTAAAGTTCAAATTAAAAGAATCAAAGTAAAAAAAAACATACAATGAATACAAAAAGTAAAATATTAAATAAAAAAAATGAAAAGCACTTACAATATTTATCTTAGTAAAGTTGAAAGCCCACTAAAAAAAATTATCCCTTTTTTTTCAAGTACTCTAACTTCTCAAACAAATGAAATGAAATATAAGACCCCCTCTTGACCTTATTTATAGAAATTGAAGGGAGTAATGAAGGACCCACCTTTACAAAAAAAATTGAGTCCATGTTCTCGCAAATTTCTCAAATAAAAAAAGGAGAGAGAACTAAACAAGTTTTAACTAAGATAAGGAGAGTTAAATGTTAAATTCATAAAGAGATTATAACAAAACTTGAAGTCTAGTTGTTCTTTAAATATGAAACATAATGTGGAGTTAGGGATATTGGAGTTGGTGCTTGTTTATGTGATAGAGTCTTTTATTGAATACTCAAAGTATTAAATTCACAAGCAAGTGATCATAAACCTAATTGAACAACTGAAAATTAGATGATGTCGAAAGAAATAGGAATCTTGATTGAACATCAAATCAAAGCATAAGAGAGCCTCTTGAAATTAAGATACACTCTTCAAACATATTCAAATAAATTGAAGAAAATTTAAGAATTCATTAGAGCTAGATCGAATGATTCTAATAAGCATAGCGATGAATCCTTGAAAAATGTTTGAAATATATTTGTCCTATCAAATACCGAATTAGATCGAGGAGAAATTGAGTATAGTTGATGATGAATTTGAGAATTGTTATAGCGAGTCTATTAAATATTTCAAGACTAATCAACTTGGAATCAATTAAATATTAATCCAAAAAATCTAATAAAATATTAGACTAATTTACAACACCTTCTACGCCACCAGATTCACAACACTCATACAAGCGAACATAATGCATTAATTAAGGCTTGAACTCTTGCATATTATAAAGTATGACTAAAATTCAAATTCAATGTCTTAAAATTATGCAAGCATTCTTAAATACACGCATGACACTACGTTGAATGGTTAGATTCAAGTGTAGGATGTTCGTGGGTTGTTTCCGGTTTAGTCTTGGTGGGCGGGTTAACAAAACAAAAATCTATTATAAAAATTTCAACTTAGTAAAATATCCGGAAACTAATTATGTGTGATAGTAGATATGATCCTCATGAGCTAAACAGAGTTGACGATCTAAAGTTCTCAAATTTTGTTTATTTAAGAATGTTTCCTTGACAAATATCACCTCTACAAGGATTTGGACGTAACACGTGTTCTTGATAAGGATTTTTGATTACTACTCCTCGATTAAGTAGTAAATTGATCCTGACGGGGATTGAATCATAGGATCTAGATGACGCGTTATCATTTCCCCAACCATCCACTTTAAGTTAAAATGATGGATTTCATAATCTAAAATTTATAAACTCCGTGTATTACTATCGCGCATTTTGACGATGATTAGCAATCGAAAGTTCTCTCTCGGATTAAGAGGGGTAATTAACTATAAGAGCATAGGAAACACGGAATCAAATCTAAAGTCCTCACAAAGCGTGAAATCTCGGATAGTGTCTTATTCTATTCCATCTCGCTACGAAATAACACTAAAATCATACTCTTCAAATATTGTCAAAAGATTGGTGGTGAATTTTTGGAGCCTGGCGGTTCAAACCCAAATTGCGGTATGGAGAGTTTCTGAAAATTGTACTCCCAAGATGAAGACTTTGCAAGAATTTGGTACCTATGTACCGACATAAGGCCCATAAAGATTACTACTTCTGAGGTTACCTTTTAAAGCGTAACCAAATGTGCAACAATACTCTCTACGACAACATATTATTCAAGACTTCCACATTGGAGAATTAACTCATGTAGTGACATAACCTTACTATTGGTTCAATCGTGCTTTCATTGGCAAAGTTGAAGAGATGTTTGTCGCTATGTAGAGCGATGTTGTTTGTCAATTTAAAGTGATCGGTCAAAACACCGCTATACACACCACTATATGATTTGGGAGGATATAAGCATCGATTTCGTCTTCTTACCTAAAACAGCCCGATTGATCGATTGTCAATCATTTTCTAAAATGGCTCATTTTATAGCTTAAGAAGACTTGTGATGATGAACATAGCTAAACTCTTCTTTAAGGAAGTTGTTTGCCTACATGGCCTCCCAAAAAGTATTACCTCTGACCGCGATGTAAAGTTCATGAGCTGTTTGTGGAAGGAATTATGGAAGAGGCTTAGAACAAAACTCCGAATGAGTTCGGCTTACCACCCATAGTCAAACAATTGGACCGAATTGGTGAACCGTACATTGGGCAATATGATCCGATGCTTGGCAGGGCAACAACTTAAGCAACGGGATGACTACTTAGCTCAGGGCGAGTTTGTTTTCAACTCAATGAGCAATCGATCTACAGGACGATCGTCATTTAGTATAGTATATACTAAAGAATCCAACCACACTTTAGATGTAGCCCTTCTACCAAAATTGAAAAGCAACCATGCTACAAAAATGGTGGAGAATTTTAACTCTATGCTCCGAGAAGTTAAAGAAAAACTCTCCCAAGTATCATAAAAATATAAAACCGCAGCTGATAGTCATCGTCGACTGAGGGTGTTTAACGAAGGTGATTTGGTTATGGTAAGGCTTCGTAAGGAATACTTTCCATTGGGAACATACTCCAAACTTAAGCCTCGAAAAATTGGACCATTCCCTATTAAACGCCGCATAATTGACAATGTGTACATAGATCTGCCTCAAGACTTCAACTGTCTCCAACCTTCAATGTTTCAGACTTGTATTCATATCATTCCCCGGATGACGGACAGGTTTAAGTTTTAGAACTCGAGTCGAGTTCTTTGGAAGTGGAAGGGATCTAATGCAGCCACTTTCGGACAATATTATGTTCAATCTTCTTGTTGTTTCCTATATTTCAGTTTAGTTTGATATGGCCACTTTATTTTGACACGCTTGGGAATATTGTTATTAATAGTCGAATTAATTTGTTACAGGGCAACAAAATAATTAGTCTCTAGGATATATAGGTATATAAATATTTCTGTTGTAACTAAGGGGGTATCACTAGTTTTATTTATTTTCGTAACAAAATACTATTTTCCCATTGTTACTCGACTGTGTAGTTCTCGATTATATGTAGGTACTCCTGGGTTTTGCATCATAGCCTATATGCCCAATTAGAGCTAA
The DNA here is from genome assembly GCA_021442155.1 of Cymbidium sinense. Classification (NCBI taxonomy): domain Eukaryota; kingdom Viridiplantae; phylum Streptophyta; class Magnoliopsida; order Asparagales; family Orchidaceae; genus Cymbidium; species Cymbidium sinense. Next base: position 109,331,424 of record CM038225.1, read on the forward strand.
TTAAGTTTAGCAATTTCTGTTATATATATATGGTGAACTACATCTAACAAAATGAATGTAAGTTGATTTAATACGAATTCAATCATATTAATTGTTTTATTTTTTATTTTTTTTACAAATTTTAACATTTTTTTCCCAAGTAATGCATATATAAAATCTAATCTAGATCAAATAATAAAGGCTTTTATATAATATGATAATAAAATTATTATTACGATTTTTTTTTCAAAAACTACTAGATGTTTTAATTATTTTTCGAAAAGATCATATAACATCTTTTTTATAATAATTATATGCTAACATATTAAGTTATGAGAACAGTCTTTTATATATAAAATTTTAAAAAAATAATAGTTAAACGAAAATATTACTGTTGTGTGCTAGAAAATTAGTTGTGGTAGAGTGAAAGTTTACGCCTTAACCTTATTATGAAATCCAAAGTAGCAGGTATTTAAAAGTGAAAGAAAACTCAAAAATTTTACGAGAAAATCACGGCTGAATAAGAATCTTCCACTATGTATTTGTTTAAACTTTCCGATAACGGGATTAAAATTACATGAGAATGAGGCATGAGAATCCGAATCGGATAACAAGAAATATAGTCCGCGTTAGGTTATTCTGATTGCGAGATGATGATGAGCAATGAGGAGAGATCGGTGACGATGAAATGTCGTCATGATGGTGGCAAACGGAGATTGCGGCAAAGATCGGCGGCGTGTGGCGGCCGGCGGTGGTTGACAACCGTCAGTGGTGACACAATGTGCTTGGAGGATTTTCAAGCTTTAGAGCTCTCTCTCTCTTGCTTGGGCTCCCTTTATGAGGAATGAGAATTTATTATAGATTGGAAGTGGCGTCTCGTAAATACATGCAAAATCGAACCACTCTCCTCCATGGACGGCTCAAAATGATTCCTTTGATCATTCGATGTATTTTAAGTTTTGAATGCTCAAATGAAGTGAATTATGAGATCTTGGGCTTGTTAGATCCATTTCGTCAAGACACTCGATTTATAAACACTCCATATTTAAGAGTTATTTAGGGATTTAAGTGATATCCCAAAGTTTCAATGATATTTTAAGTGATCTTGGTAATTTCAGAGGATCAACTTGCTTTTGACATCAAGATTCGCTTTAGATTAGAATTTTCAATGTCATATCATTCCCCATTTTTGGATGACATTATCTCAATCATCCAAAAATATATATGTCAAATACTTGAAAGTAACAAATTATTCAATGAAATTTGCGGGTTCATTAACCATACATTTTGAGAGAATAAATCTTCGTGTGAGCACAAGATTATGATCACGGAAGCGAGTGTAAGGCTGCGAATGTGTGCGGATATCGGCCGATTTGAGTTATGGACCCATCTATACCTGGTGCCACGTGCGCCGTGGCCTGGATGTGAGCGTCAGCAGCTACGCGGTCGGGTTGGCGGTCAGTTGTCGCGAATTATTTTCAGTGTGTCGGTGCGCGACGCCATCGCTTATAAGCCTGAGGCGGGTTAAGCGCCATGAGACCTTGGCAGCGTTAAGGCCTTGGCCATGGTATAAAACGCGGTTTTTTAGCGGTTTTCGGCGATTTTTTATCTTTTACATGGGGTTTATAAAACCCAAGGGCGAGGAGAAGGCACACTCCTCATATGCTTGAGTGTTCCTCTTCTTCTTAAGAGGAGGTCATTGGCGATCAAGACCGTGTTCATAGCTCAGTTTTCGAAAGAGTGTCAAGCCGACCTCGTGGACCAGGGTTGAAGACCCGTAGTTCATCTCGGCAAGACTCAGTTTTCCCTCGAAAGAAGAGTCAACCGACCTCGTTGGACCGGCCGGGTTGAGGCGATCAAGACCGTAGTTCATACAAGGCTCCGATTTTCCTCGAAAGAGGTGTCAGCGACCTCGTCGGGCCAGGGTTGGAGCGATCAAGACGTAGTGAAATTGGATTTCTTGAAACTTCAATGGATGGTTCAATGGTTGATAATTGCCAAGATGGCGGGGAAGCGATAATTAGAAGCCGTCATTTAAACGACTCAGAAAATTTGGCAGGTAATTTCAGAGCATCATTGGGGAGGAATAGTTTCTCTTTCTCTCTTCTTTTTTTTTTTTGATCTCACATGTATGCATATCTTTTTTAGATCGTGCGAAAAATTCTGGCTTGGCGGAGTCGAAAAGGGTATAAGTATTGGGGTGAGTGAGTAGCTTCACAAAATTCTCAGATTTTTGTCATTTCTCCCCCTCTTTACTTATTCATTATGTATTTTCACAGGGTGATGGCCGTAAGAAAACCTATAGCGTGGCAACTACAGACGATATACCATCCCTTGTCAAGCAGATAGTTTAATGGTGTTCCATAGAAAATTTTATTTCCCTAATGAGTTGGTGGCTATTGTTGCCAAAAGGTCTGATCGAGCTCGTTCACCTCCGTCGGGATACTTCTTGTTTAGATGATTCTTCATCTTTGTGCGATTCCCTTTGGCTCCGTGATTGAGATCTTCAAAACATGTGGTGTAGCTTTGTCACAATTTTCATTTCGGCTTTAATGGTCATCGTCGATTTATCTGTCTTCTTGAGCGTGGTGTTACTTTGAACTATCAAATACTTGTGCGAATGTAGATTCACATGTGATGCTCAGGGACGTGTTTCTTATCGAGCTATAAAGAATTTAATAGAATTTTTAGCATGGGATCCGTCTAAAAATTGGTCTAATAGATTCTTTTTTGTGAAAAATGAGTGAGGCCTCCACGAGATGGGAAGATTGAATGACCTTCCAGATCCATTGTTGATGGAGAATGAGATCCGACAACTCTTAATATTCTGATGTAGGAAGCAATATGAGTTACGTCATTATATATAGTTGAAGATAGGATGTTCAAGGTTGGCCTTTCCATCCGGCAGAAGATCTCATGCTCTTCCGAAGATCAAGTAAAGGTGATGAAAGGTCTCCTCATACTCATAAGGTTCTCTCAAGAAACCCGTTAATCACGGTGGTAGCAATATTTCATCTTTACGAAAAAAAGGCGTGTCTTTGAAGTACGTCGGATATTTCTGAAGAAGATGTTAAGCCTTAAATTGCATTTAACTCATGATGGGGAGTTTGTTTCTCACGCATTCTGAAGAAGTGTGTTAAATCACATATGCACCTGGGCGTCAACAAGCGAATGGGTAATGCGTCTTGTCCTCTTCTTCTTCTTTTGTGTAATATTTGTGATGATTTTTTTTATAGGTAACTAAAACATTGTGGCGGATGGCTCATTTGGGTGTCTCTTTAGATGAGTGGAATCTTGAATTTGTGAAGTAAAATATCAAGCGAAGAGTATGAGCAAAGATGAGTGTTAAGGCCAAAGAAGTGGCGACTTTGGAGGATCATCAGTGCGAGAAGCGAAAGCGAACATGTCGACTTCTCTTTCTCTCCTTAGGAGGTGGAGCGCTCGTGATGATTGAGGTGAGGGAGACTTCGTCGAAGAGAAAAGACTCAAGCCACTACGTGAGAAGAGAGCTCTCGGCGGAGAAGAAAGTATTACAAGATCTTCGAGAAGGAGCATATAATGTCGAGCGGAAGCAAATGAAATCTCCTTGAAGGCGGTGAAGACTTTAAGAGCTCGTTGGCTTATCGGTGTCGAAGACCATGTCCAGAAGCTCGTAATCATATTCTTGATGTTGAAGTGAAGGACTTGGAGCACCAATGTTTAGAGGAGCTTCATCCAGGGTTCTAAAGGAATCCACTTAGTGCATCGCAAGGCCGGAGCTAGTATTGAGGATCTATCTCCCGGTCAAGTATCGAAGACTCTTCATCGGTGAAGAGTTGAGAGTGAGTCCGAGAGCATCTCTAGTGGTGAGGAGGACGTTGATATCACCAACTGATATGATGTAGCGTCACTTGAGGATACCTTTTTTTTATCTATATATTGTTATTATTGTGTATCAGAATTTTGATTTTTTCTTATGTCATCTTGTTAATTTTGTCAATGATTTTTTTTTTTAGGTGATACACTTTTGTTTTATTTTTACCCATCCGGGGTGATTGGTCAGAATATTATTCAGCGCTAACACGGATGAGGTCATGGGAATCCAGCGACCTTTTGGCCTATCAGGTATTAAATTATTTGACATCTTACACGTATGGAAGAGGCGGAGATGTCCACCTTTTGACTATCCAGTATTAAAGCGTTACTTGACTTTTACGTATGGAAGATGTCGATCAAGTCCCGTGGGATTAATGCCCGCCGAGATACAACGTCGTTGCATTTTCTCAAGTGGAGGATTAAATGAAGGAGATTGTTCATATGCACAAGCTTGAAAGAAAAGCTATGAATTCATTACTGATAAGTTGATATAATCATAAGGCGATTTTAACACGAATATGAGTTTCAAGAGGAAATGACGACAACAACAACAAGTCTTTATCCCACTAAGTGGGGTGACTACATGAAGAGGAAGCGACAAGCGAGACAAAATAAAGTTACAATAATTATGGTAGGAATTATTGATAATATTTTCATTCGAGATAAAGTTTTTCCTGATCCCGAGCTTGAATGTTGCTTTACCATTATAACCATGGGTCATCCCAAAGAGGAAGAGTTTATTGCTGAGGGCCTTTTCCCAAGAGACTTGTGACCCACCATGACACGGACTCTTCTGCTGGTGAGCTACCCTTTGGTGATAGCACCGGCAAGTAGTCACGAAGTTTCTGGAGTAAGTCCAAGTGTCGCTGAGTTTTTCCGCATTACCATCATGATCAATTTAAACTCTTAGACTCGAACTCCATATCTACCAAGATAATTGTAAACACAAGATATGGGTCTCACCGGTATGAAGATTAAAGAACATTGTCTCGTTCCATTGCCCTTCACATGGAAAGACAATCATAGCCCAAGTTAGTTTGAGCGAGGCCCAAATTCTGCAAGTAGTTTTTAAATGAAACTTGTAGCTTTGAAAAGGTCTATGATATTCCACCAGCAGTGGCCATCTTTGAATGATAAGAGCTCAGAGCAAGATGAGAGAAAACAATCGATAACTCAGACATTTTTTTGTAGAATTTAAAGTTCATCAGAAATTAATAACCTCTTTCAGGCAAAATCTCTCCTCTTTAATGCCTCTCTCAGAAAGAGACATTCGGATTTAAAGACGTGATGAGATACATGCACAAATTCCTTTTTATCATTAAGTTCTGTATAAATCTACCAATCGATACCAGAAAATATGTTCTTCAACATATTTCTTAAATATCTCCAAGATATGTAAAGCAAGCTTCGCATTCTTCTCGCAAGATAATGATTTGATGTCCTAAATAGACAAGAAGAGACTTTACCAAGTGGAGAGCTATCAGGTGATTGTATAAAGTTTCCTCAACTTGGGAGGCCACATAAGTCGAGCGTGGATCACTAAGTCTTGAGCTTCACAATCAATGATAGTCTCAACCATGAGAGCCTCATATTCACCATATTATTATTGCGTGAAATTTTAAGTCCATACTATTCTCACGGGAAAGTAAGATTCCACTGACCGATATATTTCAAGCTCCATCAACATAGGGTCCATCGAGGAGACAGCATGTAGCTCCTCTAGAGTTGGGCAGGTATTCCACTATAAAGTCTCAGTACTTGAGACTTTATAGCGCCGAGGTAGAAATTTATATCAAACCTCCAATTCTACAACCATTTAATTAACCGATGCTTCTAAGATGGCCCCTTAATGGTAAAATGAGTGTAAACGCCGATAATGAGCTGGAAGTATGGATGCAATTTTATACCGAGAAAACTAAAGCCGAGCCACCTTATCTCGCAAGTGGATAACGACTTTCTATATTTGAGAGAATAACGTAAATTGGTCATTGTATCCCATTTTTTTCTGACTAAAACCGAGCTTATCGCTGGGAAGAGATCATGAGATATAACATCTCTCTCCTAGCTTGATAGTAGGGTGGAGATGCTAAATACTCTGCTTAAAAAAGCATCGACATTCACCCAATCGAAAATTATTATTTTTACCCCTTTAATATTTTAAAGAATATTTATCCTAACGCGCAGAAGTGGGATAACGCTGCAATTGCCCATTCAAACGTTGAACTTCTTGATATATGAGTCATATCTTTGAGAGCTTTGATTTTCTGGTCCTCTATCCCCGGTTACCATAAATCCAAGAAATTTTCGACGAACCCCAAAAGCACACTGGGTTGAAGTCGCATGCTTATAACGTCAAGGTTAAAGCATATTTCTAAGTCGAAATATGTCCAAGCTTACCAACATGTCATCCACATATACCTATCAGGCGCCTAATAAGTCTTTAAAAATCTTATTCATAAGTATAAAACACCAGATTTTTAACCCAAATGGCATAACTTGGTAACAAAGATAAACCTTTATATGTTTGAAATGTTGTAGCTTCTTCATCCATTGGTCCATTTTTATTTGTAAGGAGTATCCAAAAAACGGAGCATTTGATGTCCACGTAGCATCAACCAAGATCAAAGGAAGAGAAAACTATCTTTCTGCAAGCCTGGTCAATACACATTCTCCATGTTCCATTTATTTTCTTAACCATGACAACATTTGCTAGTAATGTATGTACCTCGTGAATCCCGCTTCTAGAGCTTGTTAACTTGTTTCAATAGCTTGAGGATCAGTGCAAAACTTCGCTTTTGGATGATTTTGAATATGGATCAATCTTGAGGAGTGCATGATCACATTGGGTCGCACTGATATCCGGGACTCCAAGCAAGATGTCTTGATTTCGCAAGAAGTCTATGTATTTTTCCTTGTTCCGAGTGGATCCCACTTGCATATCGTCATTGCAACAAAAGTCTCTGAAGCGTACTTCTTCATCTCAAAATTAAAATCTTCATGTCAAAGGTCACGGGCTTGAGCTTGGTGTAATATGATTGCGGCTATCATTGATTTCAGCACCCCAACCTAACGGGTTGGAAATTTCATCTTAAGATGAGATATCAAGTGACCGCACCAAAATTGATTGAGAGGCCTTCCAAAGATAGCGTTATATGTTGAATCTTGACCACCATGAATTGGATTAATGAGTCACTTGTCGAGAAAATTCCAAGACAACAGAAGGGTGATTGTCCTCTACTGCATGGCGACATTATCAAACCCATATAATGGTCCTCAGGTTGGAGCTTTTCAACCAGCCCATGCTAAGAAAATGTGGAGTAAAATAAGACATCAAATGTAACTCATTGTCAATCAAAATTTTAACATTATAAAGATGGATCACCGATCCCACCGATGACAAGTGGATCTTGATGAGGAACATGGACTCCTTCTAAGTCTACTATTAAAAGTGATGGAATGATCAATACTTCTTTAACTCGCTCTTAGGTGGTAATGAGAACTTGATTAGATAGTATTGGTCCTCCTGCGATTGTTTCAATTTTCACAACCGTTTGATGATTATTTTATTGTTTCTGTGATGATTGTCCCGGCTCTGCTTGGAGGTATGTTTGTTTGAGTCGATTGATTCTTCATAAATCGACGTAGATATCCGCTGAACGAGCCTCGATTTCTTTTTTGAGTTCAAGAGATGCCCTTAAATGTCCAATTTCGTTTGATTTCCTGATGTTTTCTGATGCCACTGATATTTTCTTAAATCGTGAGAGGTAACGCAGATGTTCACTTTATTCCGTCGGTTCACGCCGTTGATATATGGCGGTGGAGATCACGATCGCCTTGTCTTTCTTTTAATGGGATCACCATCCGTGATTCGGTGCTGCTATACGTTTCAAATTGTTCAAATTATTCATGGCATTAATAAATTTCACCAGAGATCGCTTCCACATGAACTGATAATGAGCTAACTGCATCAACACGCAGTAAAAGGCCCCTGATAGAGCCCTCCAAAGAAAACTCATCTTAGTTGCCTACCTGTATTTGGCGAAGCTTCTGGAGAACCGAAAGTATTCATTAAGTGATTCACCCTCATTTTCATTTAATGTCGAGAGATGGGAGAATCTTTAATGATCCTCCTCCGCTTTAAATGAACTTTACAAAAATCTTTTGTCAAAGGATGGATCCCCTTCGAAGGGAGTAGAACAAGCGAGTTTGCCTCGAGGGTGGAAAGACCCGAAAAGCAGGTGTGAGCTCGGATAGCGATAGTCCCAGAATGATCGATGTCATGTGGGTCGCCGCCCATCATGGAATCATCAATGCTCTAAGCTCAAACTCACGAATAAGATGTAAGAATAGTCGCCAAAGGTGAGGATTCCTCATATCCACGCCGAGAAAGATGATTGCCGAAGAGCCTTACATTACCGAATTCGCATATCACGACGAGTATCAACAGTGAGAATGTGTCTACCAAAGAAAATGGTACATACATGCGATGACGATGAGTAACTAGAACAAGCGAGATAAAGATCACCGCCTTTACGGAGGAACGTGTCAAGGAGATTAGATTTTGACCTCCACGCTAACATCGATCTTGGGGAGATGTGTCGCAGAAGGGTCTATGTTAAAAGTCGATCATCTCATTTGAGACTCTTCCATTTACACGATCTTCTAAAGAGATTCTCACGCCTTCACCCAGTGGGAGGAGTGATGTTCCCCTGTCTGGTTCAAAGATTGATTTCGAGAAATGAGTGAGGAGCACTGCTACGGTATTGGCCCATTGGCCATAACGAGGTGTTCACGTAAATCGATTGAAGGGTTCGATTCCGCAGACCAACCCGCCAAATGCTGAAAACCTTTGTAATAGAGTGAAAGTTTACGCCTTTAACTTGTTATGAAATCCGACATACACGCGTATTTAAAGGTGAACAAGAAAACTTTAAATTTTACAAAAAATCTCAAAAGAGGAAAACCACGGCGCAAAGAAGAATCTTCCACAATGTATTTGTTTTAGAGTACAAAATTTTCCGATAATGGATTACAAAATTGTACATAAGGGTCGAATGAGAATCCAGAATCGATAATGCTATATATACCAGTCAGAATAGCTAAGAAGTAGGAATGACGTTTTAATGCATGACTAATGAAGCCGAGCTGGATGATCGACAAAGGCATGGATCAACTAGCGTCGACGGGCTACGGGCTCCGGCGTTGACAACCGTGTGACACAATTGTGCTGAGGACTTGAGCTCTCTCCTCTTGCTTGCGCCCTCTTCATAGGAACGAGGACTATTTATGATCGAGGAGCGCTCTATAAATACATGCAAAATCCCAACCACTCTCCTCCATCGAACGCTCAAAATGATTCCTTTGATCATTTGATGTATTTTAAGTTTTGAATGCTCAAATGAAGTCGAATTATGAGATCTTGCCATTATACGCTCTCCAAGATTGATATTATAAACACTCCATATTTAATATCCCAAAGTTTCCAATATATTTAAGCTCTCGTAATTTTAATCAATCAACTGGCTACATCAAGATTCAATTTTCACTATAATTTTCGCCATTTCAATTACAATAATATGAAAACCAACACTAAAGTCCATGTGAAACATATGACTACATTCTAGCTACCGTTTTACTATTTTATATATAGGGTCCATTTTCAGGACTGCATGACAGCCACGCAATCGCCTAAAAGAACCAAAGAAGCAGAAGAAAACTGTGTGATCATTAGAAAGACAGGTTTTGCATTTGTATCAAACTATCAAAAAAACTTAAAATTGCGGAAGAATAAAATCACTAGAGAGCTTAGATCGAAGAACTCACCACAAAAAGCGATTTGATAAAAGTATCACTGTACTGCTCGGGCTTATTCCTTTGCATCGACAGAATCGAATCCAGCATCGTTTTGGAAGCACTCCTTCCTTCCTCCTCCGCCCTTCTTTCCTCCTCCGCTCATCCACAAGCCCCTGCAAGAACTGATCCCTGTACGAGTGGATTCGAGAGCTTTTTCTCCACATTTCTTCTTAGAAACCACCCAATCGCCGTCGGAAGAAAGTCCCCGACATTCGACGCGCCGGCATCAGCGAAGGCCTCTTCCACCATCTTGAATCGCGCCTCCTCATCCCCATCCTCCTCCGTAGCACTGCTTCCCCACCATCACCCCTCATCATCACGTTCATGGCCAGCCCGTACAGCCGCAACCTGAGCTCCACCCTCGTGAAACCCCAACGGCCGTTTCCCGAAACAGCCGTCGGCAAGATCTGGCCTCCGAACGTCCGCGAAGAAGGCAAGGCGGTGGCCCGAGAGTGCCTCGATCGTGGCGATGCGGCGCATCTCACGCCATCCTGGTCCGTAGTTGGCGGTTGCGAGGTTGGTGTAGTTGTAGGAACTGAGCTTGAAGGAGGGGAGCCTGGGGCGATTAGCGAAGGTGATGTCGTTGGTGGTGAGGCACTCTTCGGCGAGAGCGGCGGAGGAGACGACAAGGACAGGGCGGATGCCGAAGCGGAGGAGGAGGATGGGTCCGTGTTGGGCTGCGAGTCGGGCCAAGGGTGGAGAGGCTTTAGGTGGTGCAGATGGCCGATGATGGGAAGCGAAGGCGGGTTGGTGGGAGCTTCTTCGATCCGTTGCTGGAGATGAAGAAGTGTTGGAATAATTGGAGAAGAAAGAGGAATAGAGCTCCGTACGTGATTATAGAGATGGCATCCATTGCGAAAGAGGATTGGGAAAAGCAATAGACATATTTTTAGCTTAATTGTTCCTTCCCCCTTAGTTTGAATATGTAGTAATCTGAGAATCAAAGAATGCACCGAAAATTTCTCATCAAAAGGATAAAACTACTACTGATTTTGATAAAAGTTTAAGGATAAACCAATTGAGTTATGAATGATAAATAAATTTATTAACAATTAAGTGATATATTTCTTTCATTTAAACTTTGATTGAAAATTGTAAGTCAAATCTAATTTGAATTGCATTATGATCGGATTGAAGACAATTTTTGTTTTAGATAACAAAATAACTTAAAAATTGATAAAAAAAAAACAATTTATTGAGTTATTTAGTAAATAAAGACATCAAGTTCGGATCACGTTAATTGGAATGCAAAAAAAAAAAAAAGCACGAGTAACAGAGAAAAGAGATGCAGAGAATTAAAATCATTCAGTACATTGAGAAGGTGAGATGTCATAATTTAAATATTCTTTGAGGGATTTGTTATATATCATACAATTTTTATATAACTATATATCTAATATATAAATCTTAATATATATATATATATATATATATATATATATATTTTGAGTAATTTGGGTTTTAACTTAGTATTTGGATTTTGATTTTAATTAAAGAAAACTTTGGTTTTAGTTTTGAATCGGTTTGTTAAATAAAATTTTGGATGTAACCAAATAAATCAAAGTAATTATACGTAATACCAGATATTAATTTACGCGTAATAAATTCTATTATACACGTATTTTTATTTATTTTCACTTTAGGCTTTTTTGGATCATTATCCAATTTTTTAAAAATATTTTGGTTTCATAATACTTAATATGGTTCCATCAACTTCTAAAGCAAAACATCGCTCGTAAAGTAAAAATTAATTTTAAATATTTTTTAGCACAAGAAGTAGTTAATTACATTTTTTTTTATTATATTTATGTTGTTGCTTATTTGTCATATTATACAAAATTATACAAATACGTAAAAATTATGGCTTATCCAAAATCAAACCAAAATAACCGAACCAAATTATTATTCTTGGCTTGTTTGGTTTTGCATTTTATATATATATATATATATATATATATATATATATATATATATATATATATATATATATATATATATATATATATATATATATATATGTGTCATATATATAGTCGTTCGTGCTAATTTGACTCTAAGGTTTACGAATCTTCAAAACGACCTGATGTCAAAAAAATAAACGAACTCCAATCAACAAACGGACTTCGCCGTCGTGTTAAGAACGTCAAAATTGATTAGAATAAAAATATTGCAAAATATAATGAGCAATCGATTAGCCGAAGCTATTAATGCGCCGACACGCATATCAAGTCGGAAGCTACGACAATGTCCAAACAACCTCCGTTCGTGAAACTGATCACATCCTTTGCTTCGAAACGTCGAAACATATCAAATGAAACTATTCGTGCTCAATTCAGATGAGTTTACGTGAACGTCGAACGGTCAGAAGCGATAATGCGCATTTTTGAACTGAAAGTGACCCAATTCGACGTCAAGCCAAACGACCTCCGCTCACTAAACGGAAGCCATCGATCAAAACATTGAAATTATCTAAAATAGATATCCAATTTAATTAAATTTATTGTAATTAAAATTTCATCAAAATTAGTACGCATTTTTAGATAAAATCCATCTAATTATCTCTTAATCTCATCCGGTCAATGCCTTGGAGCTCCTAGCCGCCCACTCCTATGCCTCCACCTCCCTCTGGCCAATAAGGAGCTACCACATCATCCCCCCATGTGAAGCAACGTGCCTTACCCCTCTTTATCTTTTTTATATTCATCTCTTGAGATTAAAAAAGAGGCAAAAACAAGAAACCATGCCTTTGACTGAAGCTAATTGGAGGAGAGGAGTGGTTGTCCCCTCTTTATTATTTTTATAACTCATTTGTCAAAAATAAAAATAAAATAAAATAAAACTCTCCAACAGATATTCTGACCACACACGCAAGAGAAAATATACGTGAATCGGAAATTTTACGTCCGGACTCAGCACAATACGCATTATAAAAATCGCTTTTACTTTGTCATACTTTGGAGCCTTATACTCCCATGCCACTCTTTCAGCAAATGAGGAGAAAATATTACATTCTCCATATTCTTCCCATAATTAGTTTGATTCTTTTGCAGAAACTATTCCAGCTCCGCTCTTTTTATTCCACCTTCCATCAGATAAGTCTGCATTAAAATTAAGGTATTATAGCAAGAGGTATTTCTTCCCTCTTTATTTTTAATTAATTTTTTGTTCTCAAAATAAGAATAAACATTTAAGAAAGGAAAAACATGTTTCTTTATATTTTGTATACTCTCTATACTCTCATGATGAAAATAATTATTTTCAAATTTTTAACACCTTGTCATATGAATATCCCATTGTAGGATGTTTGGTGTTGTTTCAAGGATTATGAAATCAATCTTTATATAATATTCAATCATTCATTATAATTTGTTTTTGTTTGATAGTTGTTTTTTTGCATATATATTTTGTACCATCGAGAGTAAAGCTCATTTGTCATATTTTTTAAGATTCCTGTTTGGATATAATATGTTGTTCTGCAAATTGAATAGTTTATGGTTTTTATGATTGTTGTATATTCTCTATACTCTGAGTACAATTTTTAATTTTTTTTTCTAACTTTTAAACCATATTTGAATATGTTTATTGATTCCATTAAGTAATTTGAAGGTATTGGTTGGTTTTATGAGATTTCTTCTGCATTTATGAGAGTACAAATTATTTTTTTTTGTAGATTTTGGCCTTGGGAGAATATTTATTATATTCTATTAGAAGCAATTTGGAGGCTAATTGTTTTGTTTTAGTATTTGCATCAGTTCTCTCAGATTCTCATGATGATAGCATTTTCATTATATTTTCTTTTGAGATATATATTTATTACATTATAGGATGATATTGGTTTTGGTGATTTATGTGTTCTCTGTTCTCATGAGATGTTTGATATTTTGTCATATTTTTTTCTGGCTGATATAATAAGTTTATGTCATTGAAGTTTGAGTGATTGGTTTTAAGAGTTTGATCTGTACTGTCTCATGAGAGTGAGAGTACATATTATTTTTTTTTAATTTGATTTTTTGGCTTTTGGAGAATATATTTATTACATTCCATTAAATTGGATGATGGTAATTTTATGAGATTTGTATCAGATTTCTCAGAGTACAATTTTTTTTTTTAGATTTTTTGTAGAGAATATGTTTATTACATTCCATTAGAAGTAATTTGGAGGTGATTGGTTGGTTTTAGGAGATTTACATATGTACTCTATGTACTCTCAGAGACAAATTATTTTTTTAATTTAGATTTTTGTTTGGGAGAATATATTTATTATATTCCATTAAGCAATTTGAGGTCGATTAGGTTGATTTTAGATGAGATTAGTATTCAGATTGTACTCTCATGAGAGTACATATTATTTAATCATTTTTTTCGTTTGTTAACTATTTGGAGAGAATATATTTATTACATTAGAAGTAATTTGGAGGATGATTGGTTGGTTTTGGGAGATTTGTGTGCTTTTGTACTCTCATGAGAGTAGTATTTTTCAATCTTTTTTTGGCATGTTTGGAGAATAATATGTTTATTATATTCCATTAGAAGTAATTTGGAGGATGATTGTTTTTAAGAGATTTACATTTGTACTCATACTCATGTGAGAGCATGATTATCTCATTTAATGATTTTTTGGCTTGTTTGGAGAGAATATGTTATTACATTCCATTAAGTAATTTGAGGTCGATTGGGTTGATTTTGAGAGATTTGCATGCATTCTCTCAGTTCTCATGAGAGTATTTATTTTTCATTTTTTTTTTTTGCTGTTTGGAGAGAATATATTTTATTACATTCCATTAGAAATATGGAGGTGATTGGTTAATTTTGGAGAGATTTACATATGTACTCTCCTCTCTCATGAATACAAACCATTTTTTTCATTTTTTTTCAATTTATGTTTTGGAGAATATGCTTATTATATTTCATTAGACATGGAATTTGATTTGATGAGATTGACATATGTACTCTCTACTCTCATTAGAGTACATATTATTTTCATTTATGTCAAATTTTTTGGCTTTGGAGAATATATTTATTATTATTAGAAGTAATTTGGAGGATGATTGGTTAGTTTGGGAGAGATTTGCATTTGTACTCTCATGAGAGTACGTATATTTTATCAATTTTTTTTGCATGTTTGGAGATAATATATTTATTATATTCCATTAAGTAATTTGGAGGATGATTGGTTGGTTTTAGGAGAGATTTACATTTGTACTCTCTATACTCATATGAGAGTACAAATTATTTTCTCATTTACTATGATTTTTGGCTTTTTTAGAGAGAATATATTTATTACATTCCATTAGAAGCAATTTGGAGGTCGATTGGTTGTTTTGAGGATGATTGCATACTCTCATGAGAGTAGCATTTCTCATTTTTTCTAGTGTCTTTGGCATTTAGAGAATATATTTATTACATTCTATTAAAAATAATTTGGATGATTGGTTGTTTTTTAGATTGACATATGTACTCTCTGCACTCTCATGAGAGTACAAACCATTTTCTCATTTTTTTTTCAATTTATTTGGCCTATTTGGAGATAATATGCTTATTACATTTCATTAAGCAATTAAGGAGTGGTTGGTTTTGGAGATTTGCCTCAGAGTCTTTGTACTCTCATGAGAGTACATATGTACTCTTTACAAGAGTATTATTATTTTTTGATTGTGCTGTTTGGAGAGAATATATTTATTACATTCCATTAGAAGTAATTTGGAGGATGATTGATTTATTTTTGGGAGATTTATATCTATACTCTTTCATGAGAGTACATAGTATTTTTTTTCAATTCTAGTTTTTTATCCTTTTGGAGAAAATATGTTTATTACATTTATTAGAAGTAATTTGGAGGTTGATTGGTTGGTTTTAGAAAGATTTGTATTTTGTAATCTCATGAGTACAAATTATTTTCAATTTCTAGATTTTTTTGGCCTTTTTAGAGAATATATTTATTACATTCCATTAAGCAACTTGGAGGTCGATTGGTTAGTTTTGGGATGTTTGCATTTACTCTGTCATGAGAGTAGCATTTTGCATTTTTTCTTTTTGGCTTATTTAGAGTATATGTTTATTACATTCCATTAAAAATTCGGATGATTGGTTAGTTTTGATATTTACATTATGCTCTATACTCTCATGAGAGTACATAGCATTTTTTCAATTTTTTCCAATTTTTTGGCCCGCTTGAGAGAATAAGTTTATTACATTATATTATATGTAATTTGAGATTGATTGGTTGGTTTTTGGGAGATTTGCATCTCAGTACTCTGTACTCTCATGAGAGTACATATTATTTTATTTTCTATTATATTTGTTTCTTTTGAGATAATATGTTTATTACATTCCATTGTAAATTGGAGGTGATTGGTTTATTTTGAGATTTGCATCTGTTCTCATGAGAGTACAAACTATTTTTTTCAATTTACATTGTTTGGAGAGAATATGTTTATTACATTCAATTAGAAGTAATTTGGAGGATTATTGGTTGGTTTTTAGGAGAGATTTATATCTGTACTCTCTATACTCTCATGAGAGTACAGATTATTTTTTCAATTTTTGTCAGATTTATCCAGTTCTTTGGCCTGTTTAGAGAGAATATGTTTATTACATTCTATTAGAAGCAATTTGGAGGCAGATTGACATGTGTACTCTTTGTACTCTGATGAGGGTACAGAGCATTTTCTCATTTTTTTTCTAATTTTTTTGGTCTATTTGGAGAGAATATGTTTATTAAATTCCATTAGAAGCAATTTAGAGGCTGAGTGGTTAGTTTTGGAGGCAGATTGACATGTGTACTCCCTGTACTCTCATGAGAGTACAAACTATTTTCACATTTTTGTCTAGTGTTTTTGGCCTATTTGGAAAAGATATGTTTATTGCATGCCATTTGAAGTAATTTGGAGGCTGATGGATAGTTTTTTTGAGTAGATTTGCATGTACTCTATACTCTCGAGAGTGACCATTTTCACATTTATTTTTCGGGATTTTTGGCTGTTTGGAGAAAATATGTTTTACATAGTTGAAGCAATTTGGAGGTGATGGGTGGGTATTTTTAAGTAGTCATATACTCTCTCATGAGACTGTGAGTATTTTCTCACTTTTTCGGCTATTAATCCCATACTTTTAATGGCTGCTTTGCTTGTCTACTCTCTGGGCCTCCATTGTGCTGATAAAAATCTCATTAATTGAATTTTAAGTTTGAAGTTTAACATGTCTGGGAAAAGGATAACTTCCAAATGCAGGCCTACCACCATTAGAGCGGTGTTCGATAATATCTCAACACGCTTTATTGATGAAGTTATTGACATTTTAAGGAGGATTCATTTGCATCAATTTATTAAACTACATGGCATTCAGCAAGACTCAGTTATCATCACTTCAATCCTGTCTTGCTGGGATATAGAGAAGCAAGCATTTTTTTTTTGGTGGTCAATGCATTCCTTTCACCCCCAATGAAGTTGCATTAATGCTATGGGTAGAAGGTCATATGGCGTAAAATCCCACCGTCAAGTTCAAATGGACTTTAAGAATAAACTTGAGAATTTGGATCGCTTCTTAACTGCGGCACAGTTTGTGCAGTTGTACATACGCTTTTTTACTTTCAAATCTTTTTTTTATATATCACAACTACAGAGTGGCGTCAGAATTGATTGCTTATGCTGACGACATAGACAAATTTACTGAGTACAATTGGGCAGAGACCATTTGAGCCTTTCTGGTTTCATAATTTGATGATATTACATCAAATATTCGGACACAGAAGGCACCCGGGCACATGAGTGGCTTCATCACTCTTCTAATGGTACATTTTACATCTTCAGATATGTATTATTTGATGCATTGAACTTAGCTTATATAAATATTCATTGCAAATCTGGGCGGCGGAGCACATAGCCATCATAAGGCCGCCCTTTCCTTCTGCAAAGCCACATATGTTACGATGGCCAAAAATAAAGTTTGCAGATGACTCCTTCACTAGGTTTGAAAGGTCAATAGGTGACACAAAATAATTTTACTTTATTTATATTAGAATGTATTCATTCATATTGTAAAGCATCACATTTTTTTATCTGTAATGCAGACCGCTTTCATTTGAGGACATATCTAAGAGGAGACCTCCTTGAAACATTGTCCTACCGACAACCCATGGAGCAGATAGTCCCATTCTCAGTCCATTGAGTGCAGCCCCCACTAAATCTCCATATGCCTCTCCTTGATATTCTCCCCTACCAGTGTATCTAGCCCGCCCTCTACTAGTACCCATTTAGAAGGCTTTGGGTAGAGAGGATACTTGCAGGTTTCAGGGCGCTAGGAGAGGGAGTATCATCTTTTAAAGCATCAATAACCAAGAGAATTAATGGAATTGATTTGCGGGTAGCTGCTATTGAGGAGGTGGTTGTTGGGCAGCAGGGTCCTAGCATCCGTAGCATGGGGGAAGCTCCTGTGGAGGCAACCACAAAGGAATCTCCTGAGGAAGCTACCATAGTGGCTTCCCTTGTGGTAGAGGTTACCACATGGGAGGCTCCTGTGGAGGCTACCAGGGGCTTCCCATGGAGACTTCCACTAGAAGCCCATGTGGAGGCTTCCACTAGAGAAACCCCTGTGGAGGCCACCACAGGGGAAGCTCCTGTGGAGGCTTCAACTGCACATGAAGATGTTGCATAGCCTTTACTGAAGCATTGAGTGAAGGCTGCAAGGGAAGAAGAGAAAGCTATATCATCCCCTTCACACTAACATAGAAGTCACTTGTAGAATAACTTTATGGTAGCCTCTCGGATGAGCAAATGACGAAGAGAGGTATTATTTTACTTTCTTTTTAATTTAACCTAATAGTAGCTAATTTCACTAAAATTTTTTTGTAGGTTTGCAAAGATGCTCCAATATCAGTGGCTGAACCACCGACTGTTGTCATGGTGGTTGAGGAGCATCAGGCGAAGGAATGCATCATTTTAGCAGATTGAGCCTTTCTTCACAGTGAATCTAGCTCTTCATCACTAATTTTCTTGCAGCCATCTGAGGCACATCATATCGTGGACTTCTCATCAAGAGATGTCCTACCCAAGCCAATGCTGCAGCTCATCGACACCTCCTGCTCCTGATTCAAGGAGAAGTAAGTCATTTTTCATTCAACTCCTTCTGTATACATAAAATCACATATTCATTTAATTTGGGTCACATTCCATATTTCTCACATGCAGGGATGATAGTGTATTCACGGCTAGGAATATCATCATTGCGATGCCGATTGACGAGTTGCTAGATCAATATCGCCGATGCATACGTTGATGCCTTCGCTTTTACCGGCCGAGAAATACTTATTTCGGGCTATATGTCTCATATTTGTATGTTTCTGTCCAGACGGTAAGTTATTCCATAGAACTTTGGGTAATACGATCCATTCCTAGTTTAGATTATTACTAATTATAAACTTTCCCTTCACTTCTTGTAAAGTTATGCTAAATATGGCCTACAAAAAGAAAGCAAAATGTTCATCCAAAGATGTCAATAGTGTATCAAGGGTCGAGCTACTCTTACTTCCAATTAAAATAATCAAGACTTTGGACACTCTAATCGCATATTAAGCAAAAGGGGCTATTTTATGATTCATGATTCCCAACTCATAAGGCCATTCTTCCTAAGATTGTAAGAACTGTTCTCATTTCAGTTTGCCTATTTTGCATATTTTGTGCCTACTTATTGACTATATTTGTTATTATTTAGATTAAATTACTTGTTGAAGATGTTGGCCAGCCTTTCGAGAGCGATCCCACAAAATGGCCAATCGAAATGATGAGTGCTACTTCAAGAAAATATTGATCAGATGTTCTGCAAATACAAAGAATCAAGAAACCTCCAGTTGGATCAAGCACTACCATCGATTGGCCAAAGAAGATGAATTATTTCATGGTTGAGTTTTCTTACGCTATCTTCTGTATGGGTATGAAATAACTAATTTGACAAATGTACAATCGAAGTTTGATATGTTGGAAATCAATTGCTTTAGAAATGTATCTGTCTGGTGTGTTTGTGGATGCCATTAGAAGCTACTATTTTTACTTTTTTAAGCTTTTTGGAGATAACATGTCTAGTAGATGCCATGTTTAGTAGATAATATGTGTGAAGCTTTAGGACCCCTTTTTCAGCTATTTCTTCAGCCTTTTAACCTGTTTGAATCTAACCTTATAAGCGTAGTTGGTTGATGCTTGTTGGTTTGATTTACATGTGTACTCTTCTACACTCATGAGAGTCTGAGCATTTTCTTATTTGTTTCAATATTATTTGGATTGTTTGGAGAGAATATTTTAAAAGATTCTATTACATGTAGTTGGGAGCTAAATATTAGTTTTTTGAGCGTAGATGTTCTCAGACTTTCAGAGTACACACTATTTCCTAAATTTTTTTAACTTTTCTATGGCTTGTTTGGAGGAAAAATATTCATGACATACCATTTGAAGCAGGCGATGAGTTACTTTTTGAGCTATTTTTATCAGACTCTCGTTCCCATGAGAGTAGACCAAATTCATAATTTTTTCTAATATTTTGGGCATGTTTGGAAAGGAAATATTTATTGGATTCCATTACAGGTTGATTGGAGCCTTAATATTAGCTTTTTTGAGCTATTTTATATGTGTACTCTCTGTACTCTCCTAAGAGTACAAACTATTTCATCAATTATTTATCACTTAATATGGGCTGTTTGGAGAAAAAAATGTTTATGACTTACCATTTCAAGCAATTTGGGGTGAGGGTTACTTTTTTTGACTGTTTTCAGATTCTCGTACTCTATGAGAGAGTACTAATTTCACTATTTTTTTCAGCTTTTATGGCATGTTTGGAAAGAATATGTTAACTACAAACCATCTGGAGCAATTTGGAGGCTGTTGGGTTGCTTTTTTGAGTTATTTTCCATATGTACTCTCAGACTCCATGAGAGACAGACCAAATAATTTCATTTTTTTTTAGTTTAGAAAGGAAATTTTCTTGGATTCCATTCTGGTTGATTGAGCCTTAATATTAGCCTTTTTGAACTGTTTTGTAGGTGTACTCTTTGTACTGTGTTGAGAGTGTGGCCTGCTTGGAAAGAATGTGTTTACTATAAACCATTTGGAGCAGTTTGGAAGCTGTTGGGTTGCTTTTTTAAGCTATTTTGTATATGTACTTTCTATACTCTCATGAGAGTACAGACCAATTGCACTATTTTTTTTAGTTTTTTTTGACATATTTGAAAAGGAAATATTTACTATATTCCATTACAAGTTGATTGGAGCCTTAATATTAACCTTTTTGAGCTATTTTGCAGGTGTATTCTCTGTACTCTCATAAGAGTAAAGACTTTTTTCTCAGTTTTTTTCCTTATTGTGGCATGTTTGGAAAGAATGTGTTTACTACAAATCATTTGGAGCAATTTGAAAGTTGTTGGGTTGCTTATTTGAGCTATTTTCATAGTACTCTCTCTCATGAGAGATAATCAGATATTTTTTTATTTTTTAACATGTTTGGAAAGGAAATATTTACTGGATTCCCTTATAGGTTGATTGAAGGCTTAATATTAGCCTTTTTGAGCTATTTTGCAGGTGTACTCTCTATACTCTCTTGAGAGTACAAACTTTTTTCTTAATTTTTTTCTTATTGTGGCATGTTTAGAAAGAATGTATTTACTACAAACTATTTGGAGCAATTTGGAGGCTGTTGGGTTACTTTTTTTTGTTTGCAGACTATCTATTCTCATGAGAGTATAGACAAATTCACAATTTTTTTAAAATTTTTTTGACATGTTTCGAAAGAAAATATTTATTAGATTCCATTACAGGTTGATTGGAGCCTTGATATTAGCCTTTTTGAGTTGTTTTGTGGTGTACTCTCTATACTCTCTTGAGAGTACATACTTTTTTCTCAATTTTTTTTTCTTATTGTGGCCTGTTTGGAAAGAATGTGTTTACTACAAATCATTTGGAGCAATTTAGAAGCTGATGGGTTACTTTTTTAAGCTATTTTGCATCTGTACTCTTTGTACTCTCATGAGAGTAGACCATCACAATTTTTTTCAATTTTTTGACATGTTTGGAAAGGAAAATATTTACTAGATTCCATTCTGGTTGATTGGAGCCTTAATATTATCTTTTGAGCTATTTTGTAGGTGTTCTCTCACTCTCTTGAGAGTCTGACTTTTTCTTAATTTTTTTATTGTGGCTGTTGGAAAGAATGTGTTTACTACAAACCATTTGGAGCAATTTGGAACCCTTGGGTTATTTTTTTGAGCTGCATATTTTCAGTACTCTCATGAGAGTCAGAATTCATAGTTTTTTTCAATTTTTTGACATGTTTGGAAAGAAATTATTTACTAGATTCCATTACAGGTTGATTGGAGCCTTAATATTAGCCTTTTGAGCTATTTTGCAGGTGTACTCTCTGTACTCTGAGAGTACAAACTTTTTCTCAATTTTTTCTCTTATTGTGGCCTGTTTGGAAAGAATGTGTTTACTACAAACCATTTAGAGTAATTTGGAGGCTGTTGGGTTACTTTTTTGAGCTGTTTTGCATATGTACTCTCTGTACTCTCATGAGAGTACAGACCAATTGCTCATTTTTTCCACTTTTGCTAGCCTATTTGGAAAGAAAATATTTATTATATTCAATTACAAGTTAATTGGAGCCTTAATATTTTGTTTGATCTTTTACTATCTCTACTCTCGTGAGAGTACAATTATTTTCTTATTTTTTCAATTTTTTATGCGTTTGGAGAGAATATATTTATTACATTCCATGAGCTATTTGGAGCATGAATTTTAGCTTTTTTTAATCTAAAATGCTTGAAATCATTTCAAAAAATTGGAAAGTGAATTAATCAAAAAAATAATGATATTAAGCTCAGAATTACATTTTTTTTTAAATATTGTTCCGATAAATTAAGATAAAAGGTTTATTAACTTAAATTTATTACAAAATGTGCTTAATAATTTTGAATAAAAAATTCCCACACAATAAAAATTTATTTAAAAAAAACTCATTATGTAATGAGAGACATCCATTCGATTAACTTTAATTATGGCTTAGTGCATGATAGGGATTACTTTTATTTTTTTATTTCTTGTAAGTCATTTTTTATTTAATAAGTTTTAAAAAACATTTACTGTTTATGTTTTTAAAAATAAAAATATTATTTATTGATATATTTGAAATAATTTTTAGATATTTTGAATGGTTTTGAAATAATTATCATTATCGAATAAATTTTATTTTAAATCAAAATATAAATAAAATAAAATATAGAAAAATAAAAAATAAAATAATGACAAATGACCTTCAAGATATTCAAAATATAGCTTCCTCCGTTTCACCCTTAATAAGGTTACATAGCAACTAACAAAATGGTCACAATATTATTCTTCATTCTTACCAACAAATATTACTTTTCTTGCTTATAACGAGTATTTATTGATCTTAATAGCTTTTTTTATTCTTTGGCACAGTTTTTGTTTTCTTAAATTGTATATTTTTGCACAATTATCTACTTTGATAAGTGGTTATTTCTATCTATGAGGATGTCACTCAATCTTAGCAAGATTGACAGCTTTGAATATTGTTAACTCAAATCGAACCTATTTATTAAATCATTAGACTCACATATAATTTGAGAATCAACTACATCAAGAGATACACGATTTCTCTTATTTTTTTTAATTTTGTACATCTGACTGATCATGTAGCGCAAGCAATATCAACAAAATCCTATAAATAAAGGATCAAAGATCGATACCAAGTTACACAATTCAATATACTCTCTCTCTCTCTCTCTCTCTCTCTCTCTCTCTCTCTCTGAAAACTATTTAATATGAGTTTAGTTGATAGCCTGGATTCAACATCATCACTTACATAATTAAGCCTTCATCATCATCTACCTAAAAATTGAAACAAAGGAACTACAAATTATCCAATTTATTGCAGAAGAACGTGTAAGAATGAAGGATTAACACATTTTATTTTCATCATATACACACATTGTTATAAACCCTTGAGAAAATATTAGCATGTAGCATAAAAAATAAATTTGAAAAATAATGAATTGATATATTTAAAGAACATTTTTCATGAAAAGAACACCCAAATTGATTGAAATAATGCTATCATCTCTATATTGAGGCTTGTAACACATCAGACCTCCATAGAGAAATGAACAAGCAACAAAAAATTAGAACAATGTAAGGACTCTCAAGACACTGCACCTTACATGCTTGATGTCTAGTGTCAAGCAGTCCAAATATACAAATAATCAAATTGGAAAAAAGATAAAAAAAATTGCCTCATGTAATTGATGATTCATACAACTAGTTCTTTTTCCCCTCATCAACACCAACCAGCAATGAGTAATCCATGACATCAATGGACTGTAGAGCAAGAAAAAAATAAACCAAAAGTAAATAAATAAAAGTTGAGGAAGAAACAAGCCAAAAAAAATGCATGGAATAGACGAAAACTGCTCATTAAGCAATTTATTTAACATGATTTTCATCTTCCTCGCTTCACAAATTAATGAACCTTAATTATAATAATGCAAAATAATAGAAAAAAATCATCACACAAAATCATTACTAAATGATACTTGATTATATCAAACCAGACGCATTAATAAACCATTATTCTCAGTCACATACATAAAAAGAGATGCACACATATTTATGTGGAACAAACCGGTTCAGGATGCACAAGCAGCAGCTTCAAAGCTAAAGAAAATATTATTACAAAGTGACAGTAATGTCTTCTAACTTATTCATTTTGGCATCAGCATTATTACATCTACTTATTGCTCTAAATTTACTTTCATCAGGTGCACAAGCTAATAGGCTAATAGGGTAATGACCACCTTGTCTATGGGCATTGAAGTGCTTTAGCTCCTCTCTATGCTCTCTTGTAGCTAAGGGTGTGCATTATTTGGTTTTAACCAAAAAACCAAACCGAACCAAAGTTTTTGAGTAATTTGGTTCGGTTTTGAACTTAGTAATTTGGATTTTGGGTTTAATTAATGAAAACTTTGGTTTTTGGTTTTTGGATCAATTTGTTAAATAAATTATGGATGAAATCAAATAAACCAAAGTAATTATATAATACAATATTATTAATTTATGTATAATAGGTTTATCTATTATACACTTATTTTATTTTTTTGAATGCTTAGTAAGTGCTTTTGGAGGACCATTATCAATTTTCTAAAATATTTTGGTTTCATAATATGGTAATATGATTCCATCTACTTCTAAGTTCAAAACATCGTATGTAAAAAATTAGTTTTAAAATTTTTGTTAGCTTTTGAAGTATT
Organism: Cymbidium sinense; assembly: GCA_021442155.1. Taxonomy (NCBI): domain Eukaryota; kingdom Viridiplantae; phylum Streptophyta; class Magnoliopsida; order Asparagales; family Orchidaceae; genus Cymbidium; species Cymbidium sinense. The sequence continues at coordinate 109,356,412 of CM038225.1, forward strand.
TAATTGCATTTTGATTATGTTTATATTATTTTGTTTATTGCTTATTCATTATACAATAAAAAATTATGCAAATATTTTTTAAATGTAGCCAACTTCGGTTTATCCAAAACCAAACCAAAATAACCGAACCACATTATTATTCGGTTTATTTGGTCTTGCATTTTATTTGGTCAGTTTGGTTCAATATTTTTAGAATACAAAACCAATCGATTTTAAAAATTTATCATCCAATCCATCCAAATCAACCAAACGCACACCCCTACTTATAGCTATTGGCACAACATCTCCAAATTAATTCAGATCATTTAAATCCGATCAGTTCCAAAAGCTTAATGATTATCTAGATTTTTTAGAAATATTAAAGAGCAGAACAGAGCAATTATCGATATAATGAATCATTCATAAATTAATCTTGTTAAAGTTTAGAAAAGGAAATTGAACCGTTAGTTCAGAGCTTAATACTACCCGTTGTTTCAGCCTTGACTTTCAGAGATAATTTCATAGCAGCACCAAAGAAAGTCTGTGACTCTAACAAAGTCTTCCTCAACGAATCCCCTAGGTATGAGTGCTGGTGTGCCTATTTTAAGTAAAAGAAACTCATCAAGGAATCTCTTTGTTCTTACATAAATAATTGTAATGATGTAATTATGATTGTAATTGACATTAACGTTTGTACAGTCGAAGAGCACACAAATAAATGATATCATGCACTAAAATATTTCAGAATATATCATCGCCTTAGTGTACCCTTTAGTCGACTGATTGATTGTTGAGCTTGAGTTAAATTCCTAGAAATATAACATCGTATTAATTAATGATATGTAATAGCATGATTGACGGGTTTTCCATGCATACCTCTCAAAAGTACTCAGGCATAACAGAAAAAGGTGTTGCAATTGGTGACTCTATATGTTCTCCACCCCTCTCAGATTGTTCTTTGGACTCTGTAACAATAAAAGAAGGATGGTTTAAAGTTTAAAAACAATTTGTAAATACTATAAATTCAAAGGCAAATAGAAAATTAATCTTGGCTTTCTTGGTTCTCTCCCAATATCCCTTAAGCCTTGCATTTGAAACACCCTTTGGTCACTGCTTAACTGGATCCTTTAAAATATCATTTCCTTTATCTGTTGTGGTTGACTTCTTCTTCTTAACTGTTCTATCAACTTGAGGTGAATTTCTACATAATATAGAGTCTACATTATCAGATAATTTTTTTAAGGATCCAAGCATATACTCCTCAGCTATCTTATTACCCTGTGCCATGGTGCTTATTTTATATGCATATCGACTGATGTGATTCTGAAAAATAATGTTAGTTTCATTTCCATCATTGTCTTGCACATCTTTTAAGTTCTTGTGAGCACTGTCAAAGTAGATATCCATATTTGCTCTGGTTGACCAGTGCATGAGAATGTACTTATCCGGAATGTGCATAATATCTTCCTGACTAAGAAATCGAATGCAGTGGGCACAAAGCAATCTCATCATTTCAAATTTTTTACAACTACAAGTTACATTTAGGCCTGTCTTGTCAAAATGGACAGTCCATATTTTGGAAACATATTTATTCTCTAAGTTTCTCACCAAATACTCCATGGGATTGTCATCTGACACATTTGTTGTTGATCCTCCAATACCATACAAAAAATCTTCCTCAAACATTATATAAAGCTTTCATGAGTAAAACATAGCTTATTTGACTAACAACATGAATAATCTTATCATTGAAATCTTCATCAATTACTATATGTCGATAACCTTCTCCAATCCCAAGAAATAGTATGTGATTGAACTTGTTGGTTTAGAGATTCCGTGACATACATTATTCATGGACTCACTACGTTGCGTTGACAAGATTCCCATATAGAATGAGTCTTTGCAGAATACAGTGGACCACTTGCTTCTAATTTTATAAAGCTCAGAAAGCCAAGCATGATCGTGCAAATTGCCCTCATCTAGCATAATAGATCAAGCTTGCTCAAACTCATCCTGTGAGTCACACTTGCTCATGCATATATAGAATAAACTTTGCATTGTCTTATTACTATTAAAATAGTGTACCTCCGAAGGAGCTTTTTTTAAAAATATGTCATTGACACAACCTATGACGAGTATGCAGTAATGAAATTTCGATAGCTCTCGCCATTGCCTGATCTTGATCAGTGAATATTGTTATAAGATGCCTGTCACTCATTAACCAGAGAAATATTTTGAATAGCCATGTGAATGACTCAATTATCTCTTATGATAGAAAGACTGCTCCAAATAAGACATTTTTCCAGTGATGATTCACTCCAACGAAAGGGGAATAGACAAGATTATATTTATTAAGTCGATAGCTTATATCAAAAATTATGACATCCCTAAAACAATCATATTATATCATTGACATGTCATTGCTCCAAAAAAACTAACCAAGCTATCTGACTCATCAACTTGGACATCCCATGCAAACATCTCATCCTCCGCTTATCTTTCCTTGAACAGTTGTATTAATGCATTACTATCACCATTCGTAATCCTCGATCTTCTCTCTTTTTGGATGAAATTGAATGCATCTCTTTTTGTGAAGCCAATATTCTCCACACAACTTCTCACTTAGATAGATAAATGCATCGCTTTTACGGCCTTTATTATCTTCAATACCGCTTTTCTCATCAGATGTCTCTGTATAATCTAAGAAGATGTAGGTTACCCGACTTTGCCAATGAATGATTACGACTTTCTATATATTTTTTAACCTTCAAATTCTCCTCTAAATCAATAGAAAATCTAATCATGGCCAGACAACCACTCCTTGTATCTGTTTTCTAGAATTTAACTGCGTAGTTTATATTAGCAGCTTTCTTCTGACCTCCTTTTGCACATGAAAAATTCTTTGATTTCAATTTCTTGGAGTTTGGCCAATAACAAGTATGATCCTTCCTAACACTGAATCGAGTTTGATATGCATAATCACAGTGTAATGCATAGGCCTTCGTTTCATTATGAACAGTGGTGCTAAGGAGTTTCCCCACATTTGGGTCATTAGACATCACATCATCATCATCGCACTGCTCATTTATCGCATTCACCTATGCAAACATAAATATGTCACATGCAGAACAACTCAAAAATGAGAAAATGCTATGTACTCTCATGAGAGTACAGAGAGTATATATACAAATTGCCTCCAAAACTAACCAATCAACCTCTAAATTACTTCTAATGGAATGTAATAAACATATCTCAGTAAACATGCTAACAAATCTGACAGAAATTAAAAAAATAATATGTACTCTCATGAGAGTACAGATACAAATCTCTCCTAAAAACCAACCAATCAGCCTACAAATTGCTTCTAATGGAATGTAATAAACATATTATCTCCAACAAGCCAACAAATATAACAGAAATTGAAAAAATAATCTCTACTCTCATGAGAGTACAGAGAGTACAGATGCAAAATACACCAAAAAACTAACCAATCAACCTCCAAATTATATATAATATAATGTAATAAATATATTCTCTCTAAACAGGCCAAAAAATCTGACATAAATTGAAAAAAATAATATGTACTCCCATGAGAGTATAGAGTACAGATGTAAATCTCCCCTAAAAACCAACCAATCAGCATCCAAATTATTTTTAATGGAATGTAATAAACATATTCTCTCCAAACCTAACAAATCATGAAAATGATTAAAATAATGTACTCTCATGAGAGTACAGAGAGTACAGATGCAAATATGCCCTAAAAACTAACCAATCAGCCTCCAAATTGCTTCTAATGAAATATAATAAACATATTCTTTCCAAACAGGCCAAAAAATCTGGCAGAAATTGAAAAAATAATGTGTACTCTCATGAGATTACAGAGAGTACATGCAACTGGCCTAAAATAACCAATCACCAAATTACTTCTAATAATGTAATGCATATTCTTTCCAAACGCCAAAAATCGACATAAATTTTAAAAATAATATGTACTCTCATGAGAGTACAAAGAGTATAGATACAAATCTCCCACAAAAATAAACCAATCAGCCTCCAAATTGCTTCTAATGGAATGTAATAAACATATTCTCTCCAAACAAGCCAACAAATCTGACAGAAAATTATAAAATAATCTATACTCTCATGAGAGTACATAGAGTAGATATGCAAATCCACCCTAAAAATCAACCACTCGACCTCCAAATTACTTCTAATGAAATCTAATAAACAAATTATATCCAAACAGGGTAACAAATCTGACAGAAAATGATAAAATAATATATACTCTCATGAGAGTACAGATACAAATCTATCATAAAAATTAACCAATCAACCTCTAAATTATTTCTAATGGAGTGTAATAAATATATTCTCTCCAAACAGGCCAACAAATCTAACAGAAATTAAAAAAATAATATGTACTCTCATGAGAGTACAGAGAGTACATATGCAAATCTCTCCTAAAAACTAACCAGTCAGCCTCCAAATTACTTCTAATGAAATGTAATAAACATATTCTCTCCAAACAGGCCAACAAATCTAACAAAAATTTAAAAAATAATATGTACTCTCATGAGAGTATATAGAGTACACATGCAAATCTACCCACAAAATTAACTAATCAGCCTCCAAATTACTTCTAATGGAATATAATCAATATATTCTCTCCAAACAGACCAACAAATTTGATAGAAAATGATAAAATAATCTGCACAGATGCAAATCTGCCATAAAAACTAACCACTCAGCCTCAAAATTACTTCTAATGAAATATAATAAACATATTCTCTCCAAACAGGCCAATAAATCTGAGAGAAAATGACAAAATAATTTGTACTGTCATAAGAGTATAAAGAGTACAAATGCAAATCTGCCCTAAAAACCAACTAATCAGCCTCCAAATTACTTCTAATGGAATGTAATAAACATATTCTCTCCAAACAGGCCAAAAAATCTGACAGAAATTAAAAAATAATCTGTACTCTCATGAGAGTACAAAGAGTACACATACAAATTTGCCCTAAAAATCAACCAAATAGCTTCCAAACAACTTGTAATACCGTATACTAATCATATTATATCCAAATAAGGTCAAAAATCTAAAAAAAAAAGATAAAATAGGTTATGCTCTCATGAGAGTATAGAGAGTACACATACAAAACAGTTCTAAAATAAGCAAAGCCCTCTTGCAAAGAACTCATAACAGTGTAGGAAATATACATTAAATAAAAGAATTTCAAAGAATATCAAGAATAAATCCTAAAGAAATTGTACATATAAAATGGTTCAAAAAATTTACCGATGTATTTTTATTTAATACATCATCCGCTAAATTGGTCGTAATATCATCAAGGCCATAACTTCTGAATTCGTTCTCCATCTTCACGATTCTTCCCAAAATACGAAAGATTTTCTATTTCTCTCTCTCGAGCTTTTGAAAAAAAATATATTATGCCTATATATATATATATATATATATATATATATATATATATATATATATATATATATTTCTTTTAAATTTCGCATTCGAAAGCCCTCTCTTGTTTGAACGGATGGGCAAGGTCAACCCGGTAACGTAATCGATTTCAACAGTCAAGTGGCGTTAAGTAAAAAAATATATATTTTTTATAATGGACAGGTGTTGTGTTATTATTGGAGTCCGGACTCCACGTAATATTTTCTCCACATGCAAATGAGAAAATATACGAGTCCGACGTAGCTTTACGCGCATTCAACCCACCCACGCGCGTGTCCCGATTTTTTTTTCCGTTTAGCGTTAATAGAAAGAACATAACAGACGGCCGCAAGCGGATGGTGTATTCAGACACCGTTTACACTTCCCCGCCCGACCGCCCGCCTGCTCAAAAGCGGGAGAAGAACGAGAAACATTACCGACGCTCGACATTCCTCATCACGTAGCTTTAGGGCTTTCGACGGGATTTTTCTCGCCTTCCCCGCTCTACGCGACGCCCCGCCGCCGTGATATAACAAATCAAAATTGAGGTATTGTAGGTGACTACAAGAGGTATTTACACATGCATTCCCGAACTTGAATGAATTTAGGGTTAACTCTGTTCTTCTCACTATCCAGTGAAAGATTGGCTATTTTTTATATGTTATTTTACATTTGTACTCTCTGTACCTCTCTCGAGGATACATAATATTTAGAGCTTTTTTTCCAGTTTTCTTAGCCTGTTTCTTGAGATTATGTTCATTATATTCAAATGTAAGCAATATGGCAGTTTAGATGGTTTCTAGGTGATATTTTGCATCTGTACTCTGTGTACCTCTTTGGAGGGTACAGATCATTTTGGACCTTTTCTCCCAGTTTATTTGCCAACTTCTTATGATTATGTTTAGGGCATTCCAATGGAAGCATTTGGATTTGAAGGTTTCGGGTGGTATTTACATTCAGATTCTCTGTACCTCTTTGGAGGGTACAGATCATTTTTGACCTTTTTTTTCCAGTTTATTTTGCCTACTTCTTATGATTATATTTATGACATTATAATGGAAGCATTTGGAGGCAGTTTAGATGGTTTCTGGGTGATATTTTGCATCTGTACTATATGTACCTCTTTGGAGGGTACAGATCATTTTTGACCTTTATTTTCCGCTTTATTTTTATTATATGTAGGCATTCCAATGGAAGCATTTGAACTTGTTTGGATGATTTGGGGTATTTGCATCAGACTCACTTTGGAGGTGTGATCATTTAGGACTTTTTTTTTTTTATTTTGCCTACTTCTTATGCTTATGTTTAGGGCATTCCAATGGAAGCATTTGGAGGCATTTTGGATAGTTTCTGGGGGGTATTTTGCATCTATATTTTGTGTATCTCTTTGGAGGGTACAGATCATTTTGGGACTTCTTTTGCCAATTTATTTTGCCTACTTCTTATGATTATATTTAGGGCATTCCAATGGAAGTATTTGGAGGCTGTTTGGATGGTTTCTGGTGGGTATTTTACATCAGACTCTCGTACCTCTTTGAGGGTACATCATTTTGGGACTTTATTTCCAGTTTATTTTGTCAACTTCTTATGATTATGTTTAGGGCATTCCAATGGAAGCATTTGGAGGTAGTTTGGATGATTTCTGGGTGGTATTTTACATCTGTACTCTATGTACCTCTTTGGAGGGTACAGATCATTTAGGGACTTTTTTTTCCAGTTTATTTTGCCTGTTTATTGAGATTATGTTTAGGGCATCCAATGGAAGCATTTGGAGACTATTTGGATGATTTCTGGGGGGGTATTTTGCATATGTACTTTATGTAACTCTTTGGAGGGTACTGATCATTTAGGGATTTTTTTTCTAATTTATTTTACCTGTTTATTGAGATTATATTTAGGGCATTCCAATGGAAGCATTTGGAGACTGTTTGGATGATTTCTAGGGGGTATTTTGCATCTGTACTCTGTGTACCTCTTTGGAGGGTACAAATCATTTTTGACCTTTATTTCTAGTTTATTTTGCCTACTTCTTTTGATTGTGTTTAGGGTATTCCAATGGAAGCATTTGGAGGCAGTTTAGATAGTTTCTGGGAAGTATTTTGCATCTGTACTCTGTGTACCGATTTGGAGGGTACAGATCATTTTTGACCTTTATTTCTGGTTTATTTTACCTACTTCTTTTGATTGTGTTTAGGGCATTCCAATGGAAGTATTTGGAGGCAGTTTGGATGGTTTCTGGGTGGTATTTTGCATCTGTACTCTCTGTACCTCTTTGGAGGGTATAGATCATTTATGGCCTTTTTTTCAATTTATTTTGCCAACTTCTTATGATTATGTTTAGGGCATTCCAATGGAAGCATTTGGAGGCAATTTGGATGGTTTCTGGGTGGTATTTTGCATCTGTACTCTCTATACCTCTTTGGAGGGTACAAATCATTTTTGACCTTTTTTTCCAGTTTATTTTGTCTACTTCTTATGATTATGTTTAGGGCATTATAATGGAAGCATTTGGAGGTAGTTTGGATGGTTTCTGGGTGATATTTTACATCTGTACTCTATGTACCTCTTTGGAGGGTACAGATCATTTTTGACATTTATTTTTCAGTTTATTTTGCCTGTTTATTGAGATTATATTTAGGGCATTCCAATGGAAGCATTTGAAGACTGTTTGGATAATTTCTGGGAGGTATTTTGCATCTGTACTCTCTGTACCTCTTTGGAGGGTATAGATTATTAACGACCTACTGACTTTTCTTTTTAAAGTTTATCATGTCTGGGAAAAGGATAACTTCAAGATGCAGGCCTACCACTGTAAGAACTGTTCGATAATATTACAAAGACGCTTTATAAGTCACCGACATTTTAAAGAGGCTTCATCTCCATCAATTCATTAGACTCCAAGACTCAGTTGCCATTACATCGATCCTGTCTTGCTGGGACATAGAAAAATAAGCTTTCTTGTTGGGTGGGCAGTACATTCCTTTCACCCCCGATAAAGTTGCATTGATGATAGGGATGCCAAATAGAGGGGAGAAGGTCTTATGGCAGAAATTCCTATTGTCGCTGTTTAGTTCATCGGACTACAAGAATCAACTTGAGAATTGATGGCTGCTCAGAAGCATAGCCAGGTTGTACATACATTTTCTGCTGTCAAATCTATTTTTTTGTATATCACAATTACAGGGTGGCATCGGAATTGATTGCCTACACCGATGACATAAATAGATTTGCAGAATACAACTGGGCATAGGCCATTTGGGACTTTCTAGTTTCCCAATTTGATGTTATTGCATCAAAGATTCAGACCCAGAGGGCAGCCGGTTACATGAGTGGCTTTGTCACTCTTCTGATGATATGTTTTATATCTCCAGGACTATGTAATTTAATGTGTTGAAGTTTACTATTTAAAATATTCATTGTAGATATGGGTGGCTGAGCACATAAGCATCATAAGTCCCGACCAGAAAAGCCATTATGCGATGGGCAAAAATAGAGTTTCCAAAAAATGCTTTCACTGATTTAGGAGGACATCAGGTGACATATAATAATATCACTTAGTTCATATAAGAATGTCTTTATTTATGTTGTATGCCTTCACATTTTTTTATCGGTTTACCATAAGTATGCCTTTCATTCGAGGATATATTAGAGAAGGCTCCTTCATGGTCCCCACCCAACAATCACACATGTGGAGCCCGATAGCCCCATTTTAAGTCCATTAGTGCAGCCATGACTCTCCATATGTCTCTCCTCGATATTCTCCCCCGTCCAGTGTTTCTAGCCTGCCCTCTGCTACTACCCCCACAACAGACTTTGTGGTGGAGAGGATACTTGCAGGTTTCAAGGACTTGAAAGAGACAGTATCATCTTTTCATGCAACAATGACGGAGAGGATGGATGGGCTTGATTTGTGGGTTGCTGCTATCGAGGAAGTTCTTGCCAGGCTGGGTCTACCACCAGGGAGGTTCTGTGGGGTCACCACAGGGAAACTCTTCAGGAGGCTACCACAGGAGCTTCCCCTGTGGAGGGTACCCCTGGGGAGGCTACCACTTGTAAAGCCCCTGAGGAGGGTACCGTAGAGGAAGCTCTTATGGAGGCTACCACAGGAGCTTCCATTGTGGAGTTGGATACTTCAAAAGGGGAAGCCCATGTGGAATTGACCATAGGTGAAGTTCTTGTGGAGGCCACCACTACACATGACGATGCAAACCCTCAGAAAGCAGATTGAGCGTGGTGTTAAAGCTCTACAGATAAGAAAGAGAAAGTCATTTCCCCTTCACACACACACTTACAGAAGTCTCGAGCAAAAAATAAGTGATGTGGTGGCTCCACTCAAGATGAGAAGCCTACGAGGTATTAAGTTACTTTCTTTTAAATTTGAGATAATAGAAATAGATTTCACTAAATTTTTTATAGGTTCGCAAAGATGAGCCAATAAAAGTCGATGACCCACAGACTGCTATCGTTGTGGTGGAGGAGCATCAATCGGAGGTATGAATCATCTCAGTAGATCGATCCTTTATTCTCATCCAGAGCTATTTTGTTTAAGTCGATGCTCGATCTTATTGACATGTCATGCTCCCAGTTCGAGGAGAAGTAAGTTAATCCTCAATCAGCTCCTTTATACATAAAAGAACCTATTCATTTAATTAAGATCAATTTAAAATATTTATCAGGGGTGATACGATTCAGAGAATATCATTATTGCACGAGGGCAGATCGATGAGTTCCTGACAGATCAATATCTCTCAGATGCACACATTGATGCCTTCGCCTTCTTACCGGCCAAGAAGTATTCGCTGTCAGATGTCCCCTATATGTACATTTCATGCTTGCATTGGGTATGTTATCCCACAGGAATGTTGGGTATTACGATTCAGTTCTTATTTGTTTAGATAAAAGCTATAATGTATAATCGTTCTCTTCTTTTCCTGAGTTATGCCGTGCTACAAAGAGGAAAGCAAAATATTCATCCAAAGATGTCACTAGAGGTGTCGATATCGAAGTTAATCTTCGCCGAGATAATCAAGACTGACACTCCTGGTTGCATATTAAGTCGGCTGTATTTTTACTCATTACCCAAATCAACCCATAAGAGCATTCTTCCGAGATTGTAAGAAGTTTTCAAATTTTTCTTAACTTTTTTTTTTTTTCCTGGGCCAACTTATTGAGATTATGTTCTAGCTATTCAGATCAAATTACTTGTTGAAGATGTTGGCCAGTCTTTTGCGAGCGATCCTAGAAAATGGCCAATTGAAATGGTAAGTGGGATACCAGTCCAAGAAAATAGTGTCGACTATAGAATGTTTGTCTACAAATACTTGGAGGCAAAGATCAACAAACCAAGGATGTAGACCACCGTGGATTGGCCAAAGAAGATGAATATATTTAGGGCTGAGTTCCCTTACGCTACATTTTGTTTGGGACTTAAAAATCCAAAGTGAGAAAAATAGTATTTAGTTTGATATAGGATTTTCTATAATGCATCGGTTTGGCTTCAAGACTTAGTGCTTTTGTTGAAGTGCATGGATCGCTTTATGGATCCGGGATGATATTTTACTCTACTTTTATAACTTCTTTTCTCTCATTTCATATAGTTTGATTTCAATCGATATTTTACTGATGATATTTTACCCAACAATCATATTTTTACCTTATGAAGCAATACGCAACTGAACGATGAAAGAAATCTACATTTGAAATCATTTTTTATGTTATGATCATTTTGTTATGAGCAGAATGTATAAAATTAATGCAGCCGAATGCATAAAATAAATGTTGTCCAGCAGAATGCATAAAATTAATGCATAAAATTAAATTAGGGATTACTGGCCATTAGGGATTATCTTTTTTTTAAAAGTTTTATTGTAAAATTATTGTGGTTGGTGTAAGTAAATTTTGATTATAAAATCATGATATTTTAACAATTTTAATTTTAACTGATATGTATTAAAATACGATTATGATTGTTGTTAGCTATTTTTTTAGTATGAAAATAAAACACTTAAAAAAATTAACTCATATGTATTCTTAGTATGCTTATGGTCGAGTGAAATGAAGTTGAATATTAACTTGAACCTTATCAGACTAACTTATCTATTTATTTAGATGAAACAAAAACAAAATAAGTTAATTTATTATTAAAAAGTAGTATTTTTTTCGTCGCATTGCAATATGAAAAATTTTAATTCTGTTATAACTGTAATGAAACTTGTCCGAAAGAGATTACGTTTAACATTTAATTATATAATAATTATTTTCAATTACTGAATATTGTAAATACAATAGATTAAGAGGCTTTTCAAATTTATCACCACATTATGAGAGTACATATGCAAAATATCTCCCAGAAATCATCCAAACAGTCTCCAAATGCTTCCAGTGGAATGCCCTAAACATAATCAAAAGAAGTAGGCAAAATAAACTGGCAAAAGAAGTCCCTTAATGCTCTGTACCCTCCAAAGAGGTATAGAGAGTACAGATGCAAAATACCCCCCAAGAAAGCATCCAAACTGCCTCCAAATGCTTCTATTGGAATGCCCTAAACATAATCATAAGAAGTTGGCAAAATAAACTGGAAATAAAGTCCCAAAATGATCTGTACCCTCCAAAGAGGTACAGAGAGTACAAATGCAAAAAGGCCACCAGAAACCATCCAAACAGTCTCCAAATGCTTCCATTATAATGCCCTAAACAAAATCAAAAGAAGTAGGCAAAATAAACTAGCAAAAGAAGTCCCTTCATGCTCTGTACCCTCCAAAGAGGTACAGAGAGTACATATGCACCCGAAACCATCCAAACAGTCTCCAAATGCTTCCATTGGAATGCCCTAAACATAATCATAAGAAGTAGGCAAAATAAACTGGAAAAAAAGGTCAAAAATGATCTGTACCCTCCAAAGAGGTACAAAGAGTATAGATACAAAATACCTCCCAGAAATCATCCAAACTGCCTCCAAATGCTTCCATTGGAATGCCCTAAACATAATCATAAGAAGTTGGCAAAATAAACTAAAATAAAGTCCCAAATGATCTCACCTCCAAAGAGGTACACAGAGTACGATACAAAAAAAAGCCACCGAAATCATCCAAAATCCAAATGCTTCCATTATAATGCTCTAAATATAATAAGTAGGCAAATAAACAAAAGAAGTCAATACTCTGCACTCTAAAGAGGTACAGAGAGTACAGATGTAAAATACCCCCCAGAAACTATCCAAACTGCCTCCAAATGCTTCCATTGGAATGCCCTAAATATAATCATAAGAAGTTAGCAAAATAAACTGGAAATAAAGTCCCAAAATGATTTGTACCCTCCAAAAAGGTACAGAGAGTACAGATGCAAAAAAGCCACCAGAAATCATCCAAACAGTCTCCAAATGCTTCCATTATAATGCCCTAAACATAATCAAAAGAAGTAGGCAAAATAAACTGGCAAAAGAAGTCTCTTAATGCTCTGTATCCTCCAAAGAGGTATACATAGTACAGATGCAAAATACCACCCAGAAATCATCCAAACTGCCTCCAAATGCTTCCATTGGAATGCCCTAAACATAATCATAAGAAGTTGGCAAAATAAACTGGAAATAAAGGTCAAAATGATCAATTCTAAAGAGGTATAGAGCTGTGATATAAAATATCCCAAAACCATCCAAATAGTCTCCAAATGCTTCCATTGGAATGCCCTAAACATAATCATAAGAAGTAGGCAAAATAAACTGAAAAAAAGTCCATAAATGATCTGTACCCTCCAAAGAGGTACACAGAGTACAGATGCAAAATACCCCCCAGAAACCATTCAAATAGCTTTCAAATTGCCTAAACTAGAATGTAATGAACATTATTTCTAGAATCAGGCAAAATAAACTGGAAAAAAGGCAATAAATGATATGTTATTTATTATTACATATTATTGCAGTTCAATGATTACAAGGTCCTCAGTAGGGGATTAACTCAATCACTATTGCTTAAAGAGCTACAAACAGACCAGTGATAAAATCCCCCAGCTAAATACAGTCTAAATATCTTGGTGTGTCTGTTAAGTTAAAGAGAGTCATCTTTGGGACTCTAAAGCATTGGAGAAAAGATTGTACAGTCAAAGAATATAAAACTGGATAATGTCATGCATCAAAATATTTTCCTGAAATAATATCCATCATCAGCTTAGTGTACCCTTCAGCCGACTGATTGATTGTGAAGCTCGAGTTAAATTCCTGCATGTAGAACATCATATTAGTTGATGATTTCTTACAACATCGATGTGTGATATTCTATGCGTACCTCTGAAAAACACTCTGGCATAACAGAGAAAGGTGACGCAACTTATGACGAAACACGTTCAACAACACTATCAGACTGTACTTTGGTTTCTGCAATAAAAAAAGTAGAAGGGTTTGAAGATTAATAGCAATATTTAAAATACTAAAAACTAATATGCAAATAAAAAATTACTCTTGGCTTTCTTGGATCTCTCCCAATATCCCTTAAGCCTTGAGTTGGAAACACCCTTTGGACGTTGCTTAACTGGATCTTTTAAGATGTCTTTTCCCTTATCTGTTATGGTTGACTTCTTCTTCTTAATTGCTTTGTCAGCTGGAGGAGAATTCCCACTTATTATAGAGTCGACATCATCATATAGTTTTTTTGGGATCCAAGCATATAGCTCTCTTATTACCACTCTCGATGCTTATTTGATATGCATATCGACTTATGTGGTTCCGGAAAATAATGCCATAAGCATTTCCATTTGTGCTTGCCACATCTCTTAATTTTCTATATGCACTATCAATGTAAATATCCCTCTTTGCTCTGGTAGACCATCGCATGAGAAGACACTTGTTCGGAATGCGCACAACATCTTCCTAACTAAGAACTCTGATATAGTGGGCACAAAGTAATCCCATCATTTCAAATTTTTTATAAGTACAAGTTACTTCTAGGGTAGTCCTATCAAAATGCACAGTCCATATTTTGGATGTATTTTTATTCTCTAAGTTTCTCACCAAAAACTCCATGGTGTTGTCATCTGACTTAATTACTGATAGGCCTCCAACTCCATGCAAAAATTCCTCTTCAAACATAGTGTAAACCTTTCTTGTATAAAACATAGCTTTTATTTTAGAATTGACTGGTCTTAACAATGAACAATCGATGAGGTTACACTTGAAGTCTTTCATGTTCATTCATGCCATGTCTCCATAACCTTTTCCAACCCCAAGAAATAATCTGTGAGCGAACTTGTTGGTTTAGATATTCCATGACATACATTGTTCGTGGACTCACTATGTTGTATTGACAAGATGCCCATGTAGAATGAGTCCTTGCTGAATGCAGTAGACCACTTAGATCTAATCTTATAAAGCTCAGACAGCCAAGCATGATCATGCAAATTGCCTTCTTCTAATATGGCAGACCAAGCCTCTTTAAACTCTTCCTCTGAGTCACACTTACTCATGCATTTATAAAATAGCCCTTGTATTATCTTATTATTATTAAAGCAATGAACCTTGGAAGGAGCTTTCTTTGAAATATGCCATTGGCACAACCTATGATGAGTATGCAATACAATAGCTCACCATAGCGATCTTGATCTGAATATTGTTATAGGATGTCTCATTCATCAATGAAGAAATATTTGGAATAGCCATGAGATGACTCAATTGTCTCTCGATAAAAGGCTACTCCAAATAATACATTTTGCGTGATGATTCACTCCAACCAGAGGGCACAAACAAGATTATATTTATTGAGTCGATAGCTTGTATCAAAAATTATCACATCCCCAAAACAATCATATTCTATCTTAGACATGCCATTACTAAAAAAATCTTACTAAGCAATCCGACTCATCAACTTGCACATCCTATACAAATATCCCATCCGCTGCTTACCTTTCCTTAAACAACTGTATTAATGCATTACTGTCACCATTTACAATCCTCGATTTTTTCTCTTTTTGAATAAAATTGAAAGCATCTCTTTTTGTGAACCTGATATTCTCTACGCCGCCAACTTCCTCTTAGATAGTAATGCATCGCTTCTAATACCTCGTAATTATCTTCAACACGACGCCTTCTCATCGCTAATGCATCGGTGATCCGAGAAGATGTAGTCGAGCTCGCCAAAGAATGATTATGACTTTACGTATATTTTTAATCGCCCAATTCCCCTCCAAATCAACAGAGAATCTAATCATGGTGGACAACCGCTTCTTGTATCAACTTTCGGAATTTTGTTAAGCTATTTAGGTGATTCTTCCGACCATCTTTTGCACATAGAAAATCTTTTGATTTCAATTTCTTTGAGTTTGGCCAATAACTAGTATGGTCCTTCCGAACACTGAAGCCAATTTGATGTGCATAGTCACGATGATATACCCGCTTCATTCTAAACAAGTGGTGCAAGGAGTTTCCCAAATTTGGGACATCGACTTCACATCGCATGCTCATTGACTGCATTTACCTGGCCAAATAGATACAAAAATATGTTACAAAATACAGATGCAAAAAACCACCTAGAAACCATCCAAACTGCTTCCAAATGCTTTGATTGGAATGCCCTAAATATAATCTCAATAAACAGGCAAAATAAACTAGAAATAAAGGTAAAAAATGATCTGTACCCTCCAAAGAGGTACACAGAGTACATATGCAAAATACCCCCCAAAAACCATCCAAACAGTCTCCAAATGCTTCCATTGGAATGCCCTAAACATAATCATAAGAAGTAGACAACATAAACTGGAAAAAAGTCCATAAATGATCTGTACCCTCTAAAGAGGTACACAGAGTACAGATGCAAAATATCATCTAGAAACTATCCAAACTGCCTCCAAATGCTTCCATCGGAATGCCCTAAACATAATCATAAGAAGTTGGCAAAATAAATTGGAAATAAAGTCTCAAAATGATCTGTACCCTCCAAAGAGGTACAGAGAGTACAGATGTAAAATACCCACCAAAAACTATCCAAACAGCCTCCAAATGCTTCCATTGGAATGCCCTAAACATAATCACAAGAAGTAGGCAAAATAAACTGGCAAAAGAAGTCTCAAAAGGATCTGTACCCTCCAAAGAGGTACACAGAGTACAGATGCAAAATACTCTCCAGAAACTATCCAAAATGCCTCCAAATGCTTCCATTGGAATGCCCTAAATATAAGCATAAGAAGTAGGTAAAATAAACTGAAAAAAAAGTCCCAAAATAATCTGTACCCTCCAAAGAGGTACAGAGAGTACAAATACAAAATACCTCCTAGAAACCATCCAAATAGTCTCCAAATGCTTCCATTGGAATGCCCTAAACATAATCAAAAGAAGTAGGCAAAATGAACGGGCAAAAGAAGTCCCCTTAATGCTCTGTACCCTCCAAAAAGGTACAGAGAGTACAGATGCAAAAAAATACCCAAAAATCATCCATCAAATTGCTTCCATTGGAATGCCCTAAACACAATCAAAAGAAGTAGGCAAAATAAACTGGAAATAAAGGTCAAAAATGATCTGTACCCTCCAAAGAGGTACACAGAGTACAGATGCAAAATACCCCCCAGAAACCATCCAAATAGTCTCCAAATGCTTCCATTGGAATGCCCTAAATATAATCTCAATAAGCAGACAAAATAAAATGAAAAAAAAGGTCACAAATGATCTGTACCCTCCAAAGAGGTACATAGAGTACAGATATAAATACCCACCAGAAACCATCCAAACAGTCTCCAAATGCTTCCATTATAATTCCCTAAATATAATCATAAGAAGTAGGCAAAATAAATTTGAAATAAAGGTCAAAAATGATCTGTACCCTCCAAAGAGGTACACATAGTACAGATGCAAAATACAACTCAGAAACCATCCAAACTGCCTCCAAATGCTTCCATTGGAATGCCCTAAACATAATCATAAGAAGTAGGCAAAATAAACTGGAAAAAAAGGTCATAAATGATCTGTACCCTCCAAAGAGGTACACAGAGTACAAATGCAAAAGACCCCCAAAAACCATCCAAACAGTCTCCAAATGCTTCCATTGGAATGTAATGAACATTATCTCAATAAACAATCAAAAAATACTGGAAAAAGAAGTCCCTAAAAGCTCTGTACCCTCCAAAGAGGTACACAGAGTACAGATGCAAAAAAATACTAAAAAATAAAAATTCAACAAAAAAGCATCCAAATTACTTCTAATTGGATGTAATGAACATATTCTCTTCAGACAGAACAAGAATTTCACTAACAAACCGTAGAAAAAATGCACGAGAAACATTACCGATGAATTTCTATTTAATACATAATCAGCTAAATTGGTTGTTATTTCCTCAGCGTTCTCTATCTTCATGGTTCTTTTGTAACAAGGAAATGAGATTTTCTATTTCTCTTCTGAGCTCATTTTGTCTAAAAAAACTAACCCTAAATCCTAAATCTGTATATATATTTCTTTTAAATTCCTCCCGCGCATTCCAACGATGCTTACGGGCCAGGTCGGGCCAAGGGAAATGTTTTACTGTCGTTATGTTATCGCTGCTTAACCGCTAAAACGGAGAAAAAATCGGGACACGCGACCATGGGTTGGAGTCCGCGTAAAGCTAACTCACGATTATTTTCTCCACGCAAACGAGCATCGACATTCCTCTCATCCCTCTCTGACTCGCCGACGACAAGCCGACGCCGCTTCCATTCATTGGCTTCTCTTCCCAAGTGAGCAACTCCCTCCATTCGCAAAGAGGGACTCACGCTAAAAGCTCCCGCCTTTAGCTCTTAGATTTTGTTTATATATCGAGCTTCAAGAACTAAAGAGGGAAAAGAAAGATGAAGAGCGAATAACGGAGATAGAGGCGGAAAGCCTTCTAGCAACGGGTTGGTCGGCCGAGAACAGCCCACTGGAAACTCTTTGTAGGGAGAAGACGAACGCCGGGTTTCTACGACGGTGGAGCGAGGCGACATGGAACGATTTGACGTGACGGTGGCACGAACGGAGAAACACGGTGCTCGACGGTCTTAGGGCAATTTTTTTAAAATGGAGTGTTAAAACCAAAATTAGCTCATTGAGTATTGATAAAAAAAATTTAAGAATAGGTATAGTCGCAATTAATGGGCGAGGTTACTCGCCGTCTCCGACGATGGCGTACACGTGAAAGAGTGGCCGCCCACTAATTGGGCGACTGGCTCCCGACACATTTTTAGGGCCGATCGGCCCCGATCGGCCCTAGCTCCTCGGTTTTCCTCGATTCCTCCCCGCGACACTCCGCTCTCCGCCAGAGTTGCGCAATAAGTCCGACCGCCACCGAGCACGAGACGTCCCCGCCGGGCGAACATCTCGGCCGCCGCGCTGCAGCGCCACCGCATTGTGTTTTTTGTCCGTTGCACCACTTCTTCTAGGTATTTTTTTTGTTGCTATCACTGATCTCGTTGCACATTAAGTATAATGATAATACTTGCAATTTTATTTAGCTAATACTTACAATTATATTTATGTGCATGTGAGTTTTCAAGATCTTCGAAAGTTTTAGATCGCAATGTACCGTGGCTTGTGACTTTCCTAATATATCATACAAATTAAAGTCGTCACTACACTATGAAGTCTATATTGTTTTTTTTATGGAACTGTTTTCATGCTATCTTGCTAGATTTTGGATGTAATTAGTCTATGTGAGGTTAGAATTGATTTCATCGATACAAGAGAGAAGAACGATGGTTTTATTTGTTTTACATCAATTTAAATCTGTTCATATGTAAATTTATCTAAAATTTCATGTCTTATCCTGGCTCTACATCATTGCTTAACAAAATAGTATAGGTGGCTCTACATCTAAAATTTCATAATGAAGATCCTATCATTTTAGTATGATTATTAATGTTTAGTTGAGAGTGAATAGTAGTCTTGAAATTATGTTTCTCTAAATATTTAATAGGTCGGGGTTAAGTGGTCTATTTGGTGTTTCTCATTTGTTGACTGTTTTTTTAGGATGAATCCTCGCTTCTATTATTGGTACATCATTTGATTAGGCATGTGTATTTACTTGTTTGGTTCATTGGATTGGCCAAACTGATAATGGCGCTTAAAAGTAAATCCATGTATGCACAACTAGCATGAGTTGTTGGAGCTATATCGTTAATAAGGTCATAATTTCTTTTTTATTTAAGAGTGCATGAAATATTTGTTTGGTTTAAGGGATTGGCCAAACGCACGCTCGTTATGTCAATTCTCAAAACCAAATAATTTGAATTATGTTCCAAAACCACGAATGAACCAACCTATCCTACTTTTTTTATATACATCTTTTGATTTAAGATCACAAAGTTGGCTCATACGATTATGAACCTTAGACTTCGATTGCCAATTATCGAATAAAACTCACCTACTTCTATTTCAAAGCAGAAAGTATTGAAATTTATCAGTCTGTTTGATCGGGTTTCGTTAAACTTAAATTTCATTGTTCGAATTTGGATTGTAGAATCTTGGATCTAAACAATATTGGGGTGGGGTCAATATTGAGGAGAGCCCTCAAGGAAATAGTGAAACACTACCAAAATTGTGAGGGTCATCTATTTTCACAATCTCAATACTCTTCTTGAGCAATACGTAACTGGAACGAAGGATTGTGTTTATGTGCATGTGAGTTTTAAGAGTAAATATGTAGTAATCCTTTTTTTAAATAAGTAGTTCATTTTTATTAATAAGTTATTTTGAATTTATAAGATTGTTGATGCTTCTCATGTAGCCAAATTATTCTTCAAAAAAAGCATTTGTCTATGTGGATTTCCCACTCATTAAATGTGATAAGAATGTAAGGTTTATCTTAAGATTTATTTCCCACTTTTATTTAGCTGCTGATCCGTTATTTCTCATAATTTGCAGTATGTAGCGCTAATTGTAAACCATAATCTTCTACTTTTCTGACAGATACGATGGCAGAGGAGCACCTCCTAGCTGACGTCACACGTAGGTTGCTAGGAGCCCACCATTGGAGCAGGCACCTTCTGAGGTTCATCCTAGTATTGCCTCCCTACGCATGATCGAGCAGCCACCCGATCGGTAAGTGAATTTATTTTGCGAATGTGTTACCGCCACCTTTTTATTTGGACAGTACTTAGTTTTTTTTTTGAGCAGCAGAGGCCGCATCACACTTGCTTATCAAGGAGTGGCCCATTACATGCAGATTCATGGAGCTGGGGATCGGCTGATCGGTGAGTCGCCTACGCTTCATCCGACTAGATCATCGACCGCCTTGGTTGAGATGGTCTCCACATAATACCTTCCACCTGTAGGTGAGATGATTGTGATGCTCCAGGACGTGGCGATGATTCTAGGCCTCTGGATTGATTGATGGACCACCTATCATAGGCCATTGTGATTGGCGAGGAGAAGAGATGGGATACTTGGCATTCTTATGATGATTTGTTACGACACCCACCGGACGCGTGATGTACCATGATCCGTCACCCGCATATCGTCGACATTCGGGGATGGGCGTGCACATGCGAGACATGCATGCCAATCAGGTGGGTGGACTTTCTGGGGAGTCATATGACCTGACCGAGACGAGGAGTTCTTCCACACGCGGCTTATATTTTATTTCGATTGCGCTTATGCCGATACTTCGGTTGGAGGTCCACTGATTTACCACTCTGGAGGATCTGGATGCTTTTAGCATGATGTCATAGGTGGAGCGCCTTGGCTCATCTATATAGGAGTATGAGTCGATTAGACCAGGCCAACATATTTGCCTACACCTACTTCAGATTTGGGCTTGGGAGCATATTCATGTGGGTAGGCCGACTTTACATGTGCCATATCCTGCAGAGCTTGCTGGTCTCAGCGTTGGTTTGAGGTATGTGTTGTTAACTACACTTTCAAATTATGCATCTTATATATATGCTTAAACTGTTTTCTGTGTGCAGGTGGAATGAGAAGTATACCCAACCATTAGCGAATATTGCGCATAAAATGAGCTAGATGGTTTATGGAACACAGTTGGATCTGCTTAACACTTTAGTCTAAATAATTGTAATGTAGATTATGTTTTAACATAATTTTATCATATGTGTAGTGATCCTGGAGCCGTCTGAGCGATCGACATCATCGATATATGCTCTATAGGCTCGACATATGGTTAGCGAGTCCCTCTTATCACCGGAAGAGGGTTGAGTGGTATTTACCGACAGAGGCCGCGCCTACTAAGTCCCGAGTAGATGTAGCCTGATTGACCTAGTTTCAAAAGGGTCGATCTGGTAAGCGATGTCGACCGGGTTGAGTACCACCACACATTGCTTGGGAGAGGCGGAGGGATTGCCTCCGAGGGGCTAGATGAGGGCGGGAAGAAGAGCTATCAATCATACGCGCCGGTTCAGATCATGGGCACCTTTGTACTTACTATGCCCTGACAGATCCTCCGACCACTTACTACGCTAGAGCACCAGTGGAGCGTCTTTATGTAAGTTATGATATAAGTAAATATTCAATATTTTTGTAAGTGATAATTTTACATTCTATTTTTTTGGCGGACCATATCGGAACTTCGGGACATATTTCACCATACTTCTCGTCGATGATCACCACTTACATGTGTCGATAGACGAAGTTGATATGAGACCTTGATCGCGTGTACATATAGGTGACACGTATACGGATCTGCCTACTGTGAGGGTGTCGCGCGATGATGAGCGCCGGTCCATCTACCACCGAAGTCCTTCTATGTGTGCCGATCTAGTTCCTTCTACGTCGATCCGTGTCCTTCTAGTCCGATCCCGGACCTTCTACATATCACCTATATGACTCGCGACCACCTATATTCCCATCACAGATGATATGTTGCATGGGATGTTGCACTAGGGCCAGATCACCGTGATCGCCCATCTCGCCGACCGCACACAGGAGTGGTGATATTCCATGACATCGGAGGAAGGCGTTGTCTCGGTGGGCTTAGAGTTGTCTACTACATTTTTCTTCTGTTTATTACTATGGACCACCCGACAATAGCAAATTGCAAACTCTTACTTGAAAAAACACATACCTTCAATCAATGTCATTTGGAATTTCAATTTCATCATTTAGGCGTTTCATGATAATCAAAGTAAACATCGTTGTCCCACTGCCTCGTAGTTTTACATATCCAGACATACTCATTTGTGGACAACATTTGACTCTCACTGTCAACATTGCGAAATGAGTGATTTCTAAGAGTATGACTGCATATTCCCAGTGGTTTCTAACCCAAGCGGTCATCATCACTAATACCGCCGACTCACTACTTGATCCACTACTCATAGTCTGATACTCATCTCCAACTGCAGCACTCTCAGGCACATACGGTTCATCCGAACGGTAGACATGATCATCACTGCCAGATAACTTATAAGTTCAGCAACTAATTATCATATTAATTGTTACAAGTTTAATCAGATAAATTATGACGATAAACTACCTGGGAATAAACTCATCAGAGCTGCGTTGTATCCCCGGATGTTCTTGTGCGATGAAATCTGTATGTGTTAGCGGTATATCTATTGACCTTACTAGGATCGATATGGATGCAATATTAACATCTTCCACTTCGACATACAACACCAACATCGGCGGAAGCTTCCAAGTGTAACCAAAGCGTCATCGCCGATATGACAGACGCTATAAATTCACTACCTTGGATAACGACTGTTAGAGTGGCGTGGCGCCCGGATCGATGTGCAAGCTTCTCATAATTCGCTTCAATGCCGAGGGTGTGGACGAACCTTAATTGACGACGACCTCCCACATAACTTGATCAATTGCTCATTGATACTCGGTCAGCCATAAAAGTATAAAACAAATTCTCTATTCATCTTGCACTAAAAAATGTAGAATCCAAAGGGAATTTTCTCAACCCGAAATGGAGTCGTAAGTATCGTCAAAAGCTAAAGTTGACTTCCAACGGTAAATGAGAGAGAGAGTAGTTA
Organism: Cymbidium sinense; assembly: GCA_021442155.1. Taxonomy (NCBI): domain Eukaryota; kingdom Viridiplantae; phylum Streptophyta; class Magnoliopsida; order Asparagales; family Orchidaceae; genus Cymbidium; species Cymbidium sinense. The sequence continues at coordinate 109,379,775 of CM038225.1, forward strand.
AACCACAAAGCGAATGGGAAAAAATAAAAGTTTCTGACGAATACCTAGACAAGACGCGCAGCAATGCGGTTAGATCTATGCCGCGGAAGTTCAAGAGGCGGGAGGACCGTGGTGAGTTGGTCGGCTCCTACGGCAAGAGCGCTGGGAAGGAATCGAGGAAAACCAGGAGTGATCGCCAATCGGCCCTAAAATGTGTCGGGAGCCGTTGCCCAATTAATGACGGTTCCAGATATCAAGCCCCCCACTAATTGGCGGCTTGACTGAAAGCCGTCCCAATTGCGGCGGCCACTTTTCACGCCACGTCGAACGACGGGGTGCCGCCCACTAATTGGGCGCCTATACCTATTCTTAAATTTTTTTTATTGATACTCAATTTGCTAATTCGTATTTTAACAGTACCCATTTTAAAAAAATTGCCTCTTACCGGCTACGCAAAACCAGGAAGGTTCACTGCTCTCTTGGGCCCGTCTGGTTCTGGCAAGTCAAATCTCCTCGACTCGCTTTCGAGCCACCTCGCCTCCAACGGGGATTATTTTTAAAATAGGCTTAGTATTAATTTTAATTAGGCATTTAGGCACAAAAAATTTTTTTAGCAAAATAAGTCGTATAACCATACATGACGCATCTGAATCAGCCGTCCGTCAAACCAGATCAAATTTTTTTTTTGCTTTTGTTTTCAGAGAGAGAGAGAGAGAGAGAGAGAGAGAGAGAGAGAGAGAGAGAGAGAGAGAGAGAGAGAGAATGGCGCAACCTATTTAGAGGTTAGAAAAATACTTAAATCAACATGAAAGTCGTGAAGAATTTCATTATATTTCCAACGATACCAAACTCGCTCGATTCTGACACTGGATGAGTTCGATACGGGCAAAATATTGCGATGTACCAAAAAAATTTTTAAAAAATTTAGCATGTTTGTCGTCATTGAATATTGACCGATGGGATTCCACATGCAAGTCGCCATTAATGGGCAACTATGTCTATTTTAAAATTTTTATTTTTTTCATTCTTAATTACCTAATTAAAATTTTAATTAAGCATAATATAAAATTTTAGCCTTTTAAAATATATTTACTTTTTTTGTATTTTTTATAAAACATCGATTTTCTTTCTTTGTAAAATGATATTTACATGTACTTTTCTAAAATAGCTTTTTTTTAAACTACTTTAAACTAAACTTTTTTAAAATTAAAAGTTTCATCAAAGGAGGGCTTAGTGTCATAAATCACCGCCAAGACAGCGATTTGAGAGTTTTTTTTATGATATCTAATAATTGAGAGCTTTTTTTTTTTACTAAAAGTCTAAAGTATAATATATATATATATATATATATATATATATATATATATATATATATATATATATATATATATATATAATATGAATTTGTCAATAATTTAACTCAAATATTTCAATATTTTTAAATTGTATAGACCAATTTAGAGGTTATAAAAACACTTAAATCACCTCTAATCTCATTTTCTTCTTCACAAAATCTTCTTTCTTCTTCTCCCTACTTTTTCCTCCAAGCTATTTTTCCATTACTTGGCAAGTGTATAGGTCTAAAACATATTTAATTTTTCTGTGAGAAGTTTTTAAATCACATACGAGATGACACTCCTCAACCAAATCAATATGCCTTCACTTTCTAAATAGTTTAGTCACACTTCTTAAAAATTTTGATTTCAATTTGGTATTTGCATGTAATAAGATCCTATTTAGATTTGTTCTCTTTATATTTGGGCTTATTTTTCTTTGGTTTTATTTATTTCTTCTCACTTAAAAAATAATTTTAAGTATTATTGATTTTTGAATTAAGAGGCATTTATATACATAGCACACAATTCTCATATATTTACATATCTAACAATTAGAGTTTAATATTTATAAATATAACATCAAAATTTTTACTATTACATCAAAAATAACACCATTATTTATTTTTTATGCATAGAAAAAAAATGCTAATTTATAAATATCAAAGTTTAGGTGTATGTAAATATATAAGTTGTGTATGCTATGTATATAAATTTTCCATAAATTAATTGTATATCTCACCAAAATTATAATAAATTAATTTTTTATGGAAAATAATTATTGCATGCGAGAAATTCATGACATAGGGTGCAAAATCTTTGAGTTTTATTTTGTAGGAAAATCTAGCATACACAAATAATTTAAAAAAAAAATATGAGTAACATCAAAATTTAAATGTAAAAAAGCCTCATAAAAGAGAAAAAAAAAATCAAATGGCTTAGCATATTCAAATAATTCATTATATATTTTGAATTACAAAGCTTTAATTTTAGAGGAGATGGGATTATAAAATTATATGTAAAAATTAGGTAACAACAACCTTACAAATAAAGTTATAAGATTAATATAGTGGAGGCTAGGTTGTAACGACTACTGATGGTGGTTGGCAATGACCATCGTAGATGGATAATGATTGTTGGTAGTGAATAGCTTCATGCTTCAAAGCATAGTTCTTTATCTGTCTTCCAGGCCTCTTTGGCTCCCCCTATCATGTTGAAAATGCAGACTTATTTATAGAATTTTGTGAATTCTATGTTGATAACTTTAACTAAAATCTCAAAACACTTCATCGTACAATCCATATTAATTTCCTTGATTATAAATGATTTCTTGAGAGTTTAAGTGTCTTCACGACTTTTTATTTGAGCAGTCTTGAGCTCATTAAATTTCTCTCATCCAGCTATTCAATTTGGTTATATGCACATTAGATTTAGAAATCATTTGATCATTTTATTAATTCCTAGAAGTTTTTAATTGCACATTTGAGTTTTGAAGTTTGATTTGAGCTCATTTAGATTCATTCTTGATGTTAGTGGATTCATCTCGAATATAAAAATTTAGATAATCTTGAAATTAATTTTAACAAATTTATTACATATATCACCTCAAGATTTGAACTTGATCCTATAATTTTTTATGTGCTATATCAATAGTTAGGACATTATTTCTCAAAAATTAAAACAATATATACATTAAATTTAAATCATAAATATTTCTATATTTCTCTAATAATTATAAATATGCTTACATAGAAGTATGAACCTAGTTGTATTAAAAAAACATGGCCAATCAAAGAGACCCTCTACTAATACAAAGGACATAAATGTGCCACAAATAGATGAACAAAGTTCTATTTGAGTTTCCTCTTTAACAAAAATACAATCCCCCTTAACTACTTAAAAAATTATTCTAGAGGCATATTCAAGATAGTACATGACTTGAGATGAATGTTGAACACGATAAAGAAACTGTTAATATTCTTTATAATACTTTTTTGAAAGTGATTCTTAAGAAGTGTTCTTAAGAGTCATTCATGAGAGGCCTTTCTGAGAAACATTCCATAGATGACCACTTGAAGCATACTTTTGCAAAAATATATATATATTATTTAGTCGATGCATCAAATTAATCATTAATTTTGTAGACATTCAGATGGCAAATACTATATCAAATCTTCAAATAAACTTCTAAATTAACATCAATCTCTTGAAAATTGCTATATGGAAGGGATCTCCCCTTAGGTACCTTGTCCTTTAGAGTTTCCTTATAAAGCCTAACTAAATAGATCATGCTCTAAAAATATAAAAAGGTACATCAGACATTTTTTTTTAAAAAAAAATGTATGAATTAAGAGTTAAATGAGCTGTTTGAAATCTAAGAAATATCTAGTTATATAATTGAATATATATAGAAGTATATAAGTGTGTTATTTATCCTAAACGATAATTATAAGTCCATTTATTTTGATTTGTCCAAACTAAACTAAGCTATCATATGAAGTTAAGCAACAAAATAAGTTAATCCATGTCATAATATCTATACATCATGTAGTCATCAAAATTTAAACTATTTTTTATGTTGATTATATTTAATTTGAGTAGGTATCTAAATCGAACGTATGCTAACGTCTCATGAATATAGAGAGGCTTTTTTTTAATATAACCCCAATCTATATAAACATAATTTTTATTGATGAAAATATTCAAATATTAAAATATAATAGCATGTGGCTCTTTATCTATATAGTTCTTAAAAATGTTTTCATTTTTAAACTACAATTTGCTCTCAAAATGTTGCATTAGTTTAATTTGAGTTGAACATTCAAAGATTGGACAACACACTCATCGAAGCTTGTCGGCCTACATAAGGCTTCAAGAGGATTGGCTTTGGGCATTGTTAATCCTGTGCCTTCTTTTATATCAATTTTTTGTTGTGTAACCCTTCTCCACTCAAAGCATTGAATCAAAGTTCCAATCAGTAGCCCAATCTCTCATTGCAAGACCTTCCCCTGGGCACCTTCTTCTCCCCATACCAAATGGTAGCATCTTACTCACTTTATCCACTTCTATATCTTGAAATCTTTCTGGAAAAAACTTGGTTGGCTCTAGCCATAACTTTGGATCTCTTTGGATTGCATATACGTTCACAAACAAGATGGTATCGTGAGGTTTTTTGGTAGCCTCCCACCATGCAATCCTCAGAGCGATGATAGTAAAGGCCCTGCAGGATACAACCGAAGGGTTTCATTGATAATACAATTTAGATAAGGCAGCTTGATAAGGTCATATTCCTCAAGCAAATGTTTGTGTCCTACTTGCACATCAATCTCTTGTGTGGCGTTTGCAAGCTTCTTGGCATTGTTCAATAAAAGAGTTAATGCCCATTCCATGGTGTTCGATGTAGTGTCTGTGCCCGCAAACAACATACTCTATAATAGAAATAAAAGAACATATAATTTTATCAAAGAAATTAAAGATATGGTAATAAAATTTTGCACCTATAATCTAATACTTTTGTTATTATTTAGAAATTTTTCTGGAAAATATTATCAATAATTTAAGTCATAATCACAATTGTTAAAATTTTAGCTAAATCTTTAGAATCATAATTAAATCTAACACTTTTAATTACTTTGATCTTATAGTCTTAATTTTGAACTGAGTCTTACTATTGATCAAGTAATAAAGTTTTAATAGAAAATCTTTTATAAAAATGTGACTATATACCTATTTTTATCGTAAGCATTTCTAGCCTCATTCAAAAAGAATTAATTTTTTATCTCCATATATAATAGTTACTTATATCAATATCTGAGGCATAAAAAAAATAATTCTCAAAGTAAAATTTATGTTGAGGGACTCACCACAATCATCGCTTTGATGAAACGATCAGTGAACCGCCCAGGCTGAAGAAAATATTACGTCCGAAGTCCGCATATAGCTTTAGGACTCAATCGCCCGACGATGTCCGTGGTTTTTTTTTCCGCTTTAGCGCTTAACGGCCAGAATCGACCTGACGAGACGCATTTATCCGACATACGGCCGCCTCGTTCAAATGAGAAGAAAACGACGGGTGTTGTTCGACATTCCTCCCGCGCATGACAGTTTTGGCCTTTCTCCGCTAGCTCAGCTCCCGCTCTCGATCGGCGAACGTCCTGCCGTCGCTCAGTGATTTAGCAAATCTTGCGAATAACTTCCAATGAGGTATTGTAGGTGACTACATGAGGTATTTACACCTGTGTTCTTGAACTTTAATGAATTTAGGATTTTCTCTGTTCTTCTCACCGTCCAGTATGTGAACATTTTAGAACATTTGAGTTCTTTAAATGAACGGGATGTATTTTAGTAGTTTTTGGATATATTTTGCATGTGTACTCTCTGTACTATCAAGATGATACATGTCATTATTTTCAATTTTTTGAACTGATTAGTCTTGTGAAATGTTTAGTATATCACATGGTAGGATGTTTGGTCATGTTTCAAGATGAATTATGTGGCCTGATTAGGAATAATAGTATGTTCAGTCGATGACATTAAAATTTGTTTGTAGATTAATTTTTGGTTGTTTGCTTCAGTTTTGCATGTGTACTCTTTGTACTCTTACAAGAGTATAGCCCATTTTGGCTTTTTTTTTAAATACTTATGTCCCTATTTGGATACAAAATGCTCAGTACGTGGCTTATGAAGTAGATTGAAAGCTCATTGCTTTGTTTTTAGGAGTTTTTTACATCTGTACTCTCATGAGAGTACAGAGCATTTTGGTCTTTTTTTTCTAGTTTCTTTGGCCTGTTTGAAGGAAATATGTTCATTATAATCTATTAGGAACAATTTAGATACTGATTGGTTGATTTTTTAGTGTTATTTTGCATCTGTACTCTCTTGAGAGTAAAAATAATTTTGGCCAATTTTTTTCAGTTTCTTTGGTCTGGTTGTTCAGATTATGTTCATTACATTGCAGTGGAAGCAATTTGGTGGCTGTTTGGATAGTTTTTGGGAGATTTTGTGTATCTCTCAGTACTCTCTGAGTACAGATGATTTTCTCAATATTTTTATAGTTTATTTTGCCTGGATGGAGAGAATATGGTCATTACATTCTATTAGAAGTAATTTTGTGGCTATTTTTTTTCAGTTTCTTTGGCCTGGTTGTTGAGATTATGTTCATTATATTCTATTGGAAGCAATTTGGAGATATATTTAGATGATTTCTGGGAGATTTAGATCACTCGTACTCTCATGAGAGTCTGAGCATTTTGGTCATTTTTTAGTTTTTTTTTTTTTTTGGCTTCGGAGGAAATATGTTCATTACAATCTAGAAATAATTTGGAGGTTGTTTGGTTGATTTTTTAGTGTTATTTCAGATCTCAGTCTCTCAGACTGAGAGATGATTTTGGCCAATTTTTTTTCGCTTTGGTGGTTGTTGATTATGTTCATTACATTCCAGGAAAGTAATTTGATGGTGTTTAGATAGTTTCGGAGATTTTGCATCAGACTCTCTCAGTATTCTCAGAGTAATGATTTTCCAATATTTTACAGTTTATTTTGTCTGGATGGAGAGAATATAGTCATTACATTTCATTAGAAGCAATTTTGTGGTTATTTTTTTTTAGTTTCATTGGCCTGGTTATTGAGATTATGTTTATTACATTCTATTGAAAGCAATTTGGAGGGATGTTTGGATGGTTTCGGGATTTCATATCATACTCTGTACTCTCATGAGAGAGTATTTTGATCATTTTTCCAATTTTTTGGCTGTCGAGGAAATATGTTCATTACAATCCAAAAAAATAATTTGGAGGCGTATTGATTTTTAGTGTTATTTTTCATCTGTACTCTTTGTTTGGATGGTTTCTGGGAGATTTCTACATCTGTACTCTCTGTACTCTCATGAGAGTACAGAGCATTTTGGTCATTTTTTTTCAATTTTTTTGGTCTGTTTGGAGGAAATATGTTCATTACAATCCATCAGGAATAATTTGGAGGCTGTTTGGTTAGTTTTTTAGTATTGTTTTGAATCTATATTCTCTGTTTGGTTGATTTTTTAGTGTTATTTTGTATATGTACTCTCTGTATTCTCTTGAGAGTATAGACGATTTAGGCTATTTTTTTCAGTTTCTTTAGCTTGTTTGGAGAAAATATGTTCATTACAAATCAATTGGGAATAATTTGGAGGCTGATTGGTTGTTTCTTATGGGTGATTTGCCTCTGTACTCTCATTAACTGACTTTTCATTTTGAAGTTTACCATGTCTGGGAAAAGGATAATTTTGAGATGCAGGCCTACTACCGTTAGAACGATATTCGATAATATTGCAGCATGATTTACTGATGAAGTTATTGACATTTTAAAGAGGCTTTATCTGCATCAATTCATTAGACTACAGAATTCAACAAGACTCAGCCATTACCTCATTCTGTCTTGTTGGGAGATAGAAGCAAGCTTTCTTTTGGGTGGTGCATTCCTTTCACCCCATGAAATTGCGTAATTAGGGATGCCAAACATAGGGGAGAAGGTCTTATGAAATCTCCATCATGTTCGTTGACTATAAGACTATGCTTGAGCATGCGGATAGTTCGTGGCACGCTTTGTGCTACATAAGTTTTCTGCTGTCAAATCTTTTTTTTTGTATATCACAACTATAGGGTGGCATCAGAATTAATTGCTTATGCCAATGAAATAGATAAATTTGCTTAATACAATTGGGCAGAGGCCATTTGGGCCTTCCTAGTTTCACAATTCAATGGTATTACATCAAAGATTCATACCCAAAAGACACCCGGGTACATGAGTGGCTTTGTCAATCTTCTTATGGTATGTTCTATATCTTTGGTTATGTATTATTTGATGCATTAAAGTTAACTTATATAAATATTAATTATAGATCTGGGTCGCTAAGTGCATAAGCATCATGAGGCCACCATCTCCATTTGCAAAGCCACGTATGCTGCGATGGCAAAAAATAAAGTTTCCAGATGAAGCCTTCACTGGTTTAGGAGGACACCAGGTGACATATAATAATATCACTCGGTTCATATAAGAATATATTTATTTATGTTGTAATCATCACATTTTTTTATTGGTTTAACACAGGTTTGCCTTTCATTCGAGGACATATCAGAAGAGGAGACCTAGCTCCTTGAATCATTTTCCCCTGCCCAACATGCAATACATGTTGAGCCCAATAGCAGTCCCATTCTAAGTCCACTGAGTTCAGCCCCCACTGAATCTCCATATGTTTCTCCTCGATATTCTCCCTCATTAAGTGTATCTAGCCTACCCTTTACACCCACGAAGGCTTTGTGGTGGAGAGGATACTTGCAGGTTTTAGGGACTTGAAAGATATAATATCTTCTTTTCAAGCAACAATGACAGAGAGAATGGATGTGATTGATTTGCAGGTTACTACTATCGAGGAAGTTCTTGCTGGGCAGCGGGGTCCTACCATCCCTCCTGTGGAGGTCACCATAGGGGGAACTCTTAAGGAGGCAGTCACAGTGGCAACACCTATGGAGGCTACCAGAGGAATTTCCCCTGTGGAGGCTAGCAGGGGAGTCCTATGGAACCATACTGTGCCCCTGGATACTTCCACTTGGGAAGCTTCCCGTGGATACTTCCACTTGGGAAGTCAGCGCCCATGGATACTTCCACTTGGGAAGCCCGAGGTAGCCTCCACTGAGAAGCCCTGTGAGTCCACCATAAAGGAAGCTATTGTGGAGGCCTCCACTGCACATGAAGATACTCAGAAGCCTTTAATCGACAACATTGAGCATGGTGTAAAGGCTCGGCAGATAAGGAAGAGGAAAGCTATTTGTTCCCCCTTCGCACACACTTACAAAAAGTCATGAGCAAGAATAAGTGATGTGGTGGCCTCCACTCAAAATGAGAAGCCGACAGTAGAGGTATTAAGTTACCTTCTTTTAAATTTGAGATAATAAAAATAGATTTCACTAAATTTTTTTATAGGTTCACAAAGATGAGCCAATAAAGGTCGATGACCCATAGACTACTATCGTTGTGGTGGAGGAGCATCAGTCGGAGGTATGCATCATCTCAGTAGATCGATCCTTAATTCATAGTGAATCTAGCTCTTCATCACTAACTTTCATCGTCAGTAATTTTGTTGTAGCCAGCAGAGGCACATCATTTTGTTGACTTCTTATCCAGAGCTGTTCTGCCTAAGTCGATGCTCCATCTTATTGACACGTCGTGCTCCTGATTCAAGGACAAGTAAGTCAATCTTCAATTAACTCCTTCATACATAAAATAACATATTCGTTTAATTAAGCTCACTTTAAAATATTTCTCACTTGCAAAGGCGTATTCACGGTTGGGAATATCATTATTGCACGAGGGCAGATCGATGAGTTGCTGACAGATTAGTATCTCTCAGATGCACACGTTGATTCCTTCACCTTCTTACTGGCCGAGGAGTACTCGCTCTGTCCGGGGCTATTTGTCCCCTATTTGTACATCTCATGCTTACATTGGGTAAGTTATCCCATAGATATGCAGTTTTAATCCTTATATGTATAGATGGAAACTATAATTTATAAATGTTCTCTTCTTACGAGCTATGAAAATATGGCTACACAAAGAAAGCAAAATGTTCATCCAACATGTCATCAGAGTTGTCAAGGTCGAGCTTTTACTTCTAATTATATATAATCAGCACTGGACACTCATGGTTGGGCATATTAAGCTAGGGGCTTGGTATTTTTATGACTCATTACTAAAACCAAACCATAAGGTCATTCTTCCTAAGATTGTAACAGTTATTTCCAATTTAGTTTCTATAAACTTTTTTTTGGACCCCCTTATTGACTATACTTCTTGCTATTCAGATCAAATTACTTGTTGAAGATGTTGATCATTCTTTTGTGAGCGATCCGACAAAATGACCAATCGAAATGGTGAGTGGGCTGCCAGTCCAAGATAACAATGTTGACTGTGGGATGTTTGTTTGCAAGTACATGGAGGCAGCAATTAGGAAATCCCCACTTAACTAGGCTGACCACCAAGATTGGCCGAAGAAGATGAATTTCTTTAGTAAATTGCCACGCTATCTTTTGTTTGGGAATTAAAAGCCAAGCTAAGAACTATACATTTAAAGTTTGATAAGTAGGAAATAATTGTGGTATTTCTTTATTTTTTTTCAATATCCTTGGCGCTTTGGATCTTTATTATTACGTGAGAATACTGCGAATTTGGTTGATCTTTGGAATGCTTTCTGGGATGTGTTTCATCTCTCTATACTCTCAGAGTATAGTATTTCATCTATTTTTCTTCAATTTTTTTTGCCAATTTTGGATAAATTATGATTAGTAGAGAACATCTACAACAATCTGGTTGAAGTTGGGATGCTCTACTGAGATGTGTTTCATCTATACTCTCTGTGCTGTTTATGTTATCTGCACTTTGTACTCCTGACTCTCTGTACTTCCTCACTGTACTTGCTCTCACTCTATTTCACTGTAGTTTGAAGGTTGACTATAAGAATATTTGAGGTGTTCTGTAGCTTAACTCTTTGTATTCTCTCATATTACAGATTATTTGCTTATTTTAGCTCATTTCCACTTTTGCTTTGCAGGACAGAGAGGAATTATTCACTATAACCTTAAAGCAAGTTGGATGCTTCTGGGTTGCTTTTTTATGAGTTTTCTGAGCAGTTTTGCATGTGAACCCTCTCTATACTCTCTGAACCCTTTGTATTCTCTGTACTCTTTGTACTCTCTGTACTCTCTGTACTCTGGACTCTCTAGACTCTCTATGTACTATTCTCTACTCATGGGTAGTTGATATAATATTGTTTATGATTCTATGATGATTTATTTACTTATTTGGAGAAAATAAGCTTAATTTTGATATTCAAATTATATCATATTTTAAATTGATTAATTGAAAAGAAGTTAAAATTTACATTATCTAAAACGTTATACTCACCACATTCAATGCCTCAATCTAAAGTATGGAGAAGCAATATGAACTACTTAGCATGTGAATGTAATATAAGAATATTATTAAACTTAACTCTTTAATAAAGGAAATTATGATCTTTAAAAATGTGATAGGATTTTGTGAATGCATAAAATTACTTTTTACTAGTCGAAATCATGCTTCTTAAAACCTACTTTCTACTGAAACATGTGCATAAAATAGACAAATAAATTGTCGATGATGCTTTACCTAATCTTATTCAAATTTAAATTTTGAAGGCAAGGTGACAAATTTTATATTTTAAGATGAGGAATTTTTTTAAATAATGTAATAACGAAAGTATCATCGAATTAAATTAATATTATTGATAAATTTATAAATAATTACTAAACTAATATCATCGATTACTAATATCATCTTCATCATAATTTTTTTCTTATACTAAACTTATTGATAGGAACATACCGGCTTATCAAAATTATAATGCATGCAATAAAATTATTTCATAAAATGTAGAGTACTTTATAGAGTATATATCAAACTATGTAATGCCTGCAATGAAAATTAGCTCATCCTCGTAAAAGGTAGACTCATCAATCAAAGCAATTTGGTAAAATATGAGAAATTTTATTGCCACGCCTAAGGATTACAAAGTCCTTAATAGGGGTAAACTCTATACACTACCGCTTTAAGAGCAACAAACAACGCAGTGAGAAAAAAAACTAAGCAGAAAATAATTTACCCATATTAAAGTCCATTTGGACTATCCTGGTTTCAAGCAAGTTATGTACCCTCTCTACTCTCTGTACTCTCCTGCGAGTACAGAACATTTTAGGCATTTTTTTCCACTTTCTTTGACTTGTTTGGATGATGTAAGTTCTTGGGCTGGAGAGTACTGATTCATCTAGTAAACTGTACTCCACAATGGGCAGTAGGGATAGAATCACTAAGAAATTACTAAACAATACAATAAACTCAAATATGAGATAGACTAAGTGTATTCGAACAAATGTTTGATTATGACATAGACTGAGTTTCTTCAAAAAATTGACCAATATTAATAAACCCTAAATAAAAACTAAAATATGAGATTATTATGTTAGTAACCATTAAGTTGAAGATGCTTTGAAATATTGACTTAAATAGAATATGAGTATATATAGTGCATTGATTAGTAAATCTTAGTCATCAAATATCATAGTAAATTAATTCATTTTCAAGATAAATAGATAAATTTTATAATAATAGACGCTTTAAGAATAAAGATGCTCACAAGAAGAAAGTCATCCTAACGAAGAAAGGATTGCACAGTATGACACAGAAGAAAGTCATCCCAATGTCGCAACTCGAGGGCTTCCTAACCTAATCTGGGTGAGACTTGGTGTAAGTAAAAGAAAGTCATCTTGGAGACTCTAAAGCATTGCAAAAATGATTGCATATTCGAATAACACATAATTAAATGATATCATGCATTGAAATATTTTCCGTAATAATATCCAAAGATCAACTTAGTGTACCGACCGACCGATTGTTGAGCTCGAGTTAAATTTCTGAGGTAGAACATCGTATCAGTTAATGATTTTTTACAGCATTGATGTGTGCTATTCTGTGCATACCTCTAAAAAATACTCTAGCATAACAGAGAAAGATGTTGCAATGGGTGACGAAACATGTTCTGCGACACTATCAATTTGTACTTTAGTTTCTATAACAACAAAAATAGGATGGTTTGAAGATTAGCAGTAATATTTTAAATACTAAAAATTAAGAGGCAAATAGAGAATTACTCTTGGCTTTCTTGGATCTCTCCCAATATCCCTTAAGCTCGTTGGAAACACCATTGGACGTTGCTTAACCTGGATCCTTTAAGATGTCTTTTCCTTGTCATTGTTGTTGACTTCTTCTTCTTACTCATTGAAGAGAGAATTCTCACTTATTATGAGTTGACATCATCGATAGTTTTTTAAGGATTGAAGCATATACCTCAACTCTATATTATTACGCGTCTGACGCTTATTTGATATGCATATCGACTAATGTGGTTCCATAAAATAATGTAGTAGCATTTCTATCTGTGCCTTCCACATCTCTTAATTTTCTATATGCACTATCGATGTAAATATCCCTCTTTGCTCTGGTAGACCATCGCATGAGAAGATACTTATCCGGAATATGCACTACATCTTCCTGACTAAGAACTCTGATACAATGGGCACAAAGTAATCCCATCATTTCAAATTTCTTACAAGTACAAGTTACATCTAGGGTAGTCCCATTGAAATGGACAGTCCATGTTTTGGATGAATTTTTATTCTCTAAGTTTCTCACCAAATACTCCATGAGTTTGTCATCTGATATAGTTACTGATAGGCCTCCAACTTCATGCAAAAATTCTTCCTCAAACATAGTATAAAGCTTTCTTATATAAAACATAGCAGCTTATTTTAGAAATGGACTGGTCTTAACGACATGAATAATCGATGACTGGCTATACTTGAAGTCTTCACCATGTTCATTCCGGCGCCATGTCTCCATAACCTTCTCCAACCCCAAGAAATAATATGTGAGCGAACTTGTTGGTTTAGAGATTCCATGACATACATTGTTCATTGACTCATTACGTTACGTTGACAAGATTCTCATGCAGAATGAGTCTTTGCTTAATGTAGTGGACCACTTGGATCTAATTTTATAAAGCTCAGACAGCCAAGCATGATCATGCAAATTGCCTTCTTCTAGCATGATAGACCAAGCTTCTTCAAACTCTTCCTCTGAGTCACTTTTGCTCATGCATGCATAAAATAGCCCTTGTACCCTCTTATTACTATTAAAGCAGTGAACCTTGGAAGGAGCTTTCTTTGAAATATGCCATTGGCACAACCTATGATGAGTATATGGTAATATAATTTTGATAGCTCTCGTCATAGCCTGATCTTGATGAATATTGTTGTAGGATGTCTATCACTCATCAACCAAGAAATGTCCGAATAGTCATGAGAATGACTCAATCATCTCTCGATAAAAGGCTACTCCAAATAACACATTTTTGTGATGATTCACTCCAACAAGAGGGGCACAAACAAGATTATATTTATTGAGTTGATAGCTTGTATCAAAAATTATCACATCACCAAAATAGTCATATTCTATCCTAGACATGTCATTGCTCCAAAAAAAACTTACTAAGCAATCTAACTCATCAACTTGTACATCACATGCAAACATCCCGTCCACTTGCCTTTCCTCAACAAATGATAATGCATCGCCACCATTCGCAATCCTTGATCTTTTTTGTTTCTGAATAAAATTGAAAACATCTCTTTTTGTGAATCCAATATTCTCTACGCTGCCAACTTCCTCACTTAGATAGCTGAATGCATCAGTTGCTCTAATTTCATCCTCTATCATTGTCTTCAACACGAAGCTTTTTCATGCATTATGTGATCCGAGAAGATGTAGGTCGTGGCTTTGCCAACGAATGATTCTGACTTTCTATATATTTTTAACCATCTAGTTCCCCTCCAAGTCAACAGAGAATCTAATCATGTCCGAACAAGCAGTCCTTGTATCAATTTTCTGGAATTTTGCTAAGCCATTTAGACTGACATATTTCTTCTGACATGCTTTTGTACATAAAAAATCTTTTGATTTCAATTTCTTAGAGTTTGGCCAATAACTAGTATAGTCCTTCTGAACACTGATGCCAGTTTGATATGCGTAGTCACAATATAATGCATACTCTTTCATTCAACAGTTAAGGAGTCCCCAAATTTGGGTCATTAGACATCACGACTTACATCGCGACCGCTCATCGACCGCATTCACCTACCTGCAGCCTTCACATAAATGTGACATGTAAAATAACTCCACAAATAAACATATTCCCTCCAACAAAGTAAAGAAAGTGAAAGAAATGAGCTAAATCGAGAGTCTGAGAGTCTGATGCAAAAATCTCCCAGAAATCATCCAAACAGACACCAAATTGCTTCCACTAGAATGTAATGAATATAATATGAACAACCAGGCCAAAGAAACTGGAAAAAAATGCTCACAAAATCATCTGTACTCTCAAGAAAGTGTAGAGAGTGTATATGCACAATAACACTAAAAAATTAACCAAACAGCCTCCAAATTATTCCTGATGGATTGTAATGAACATATTTTCTCCAAACAGGTCAAAGAAACAGAAAAAAATGACCAAAATGCTATGTACTCTCATGAGAGTACAGAGAGTACAGATATAAAAATCCCCCAAAAATCATTCAAAGAGCCACCAAATTACTTCCGCTGGAATGTAATGAACATAATCTGAATAACCAAGCCAAAGAAATTGGAAAAAAATATCCACAAAATTATCTGTACTCTCAAGAGAGTAAAGAGAGTACATATGCAAAATAACATTAAAAAACCAACCAAACAACCTCTAAATTATTCGATGGATTGTAATGAATATATTTCTCCAAACAGTCAAAGAAATAATGACCAAAATGCTCAGTACTCTCATTTGAGTATAGAGTACAGATAAAAATCTCTAAAACCATCCAAACAAACCACCAAATTGCTTCCACGGAATGTAATGAACATAATCTGAACAACCAGCCAAAGAAACGGAAAAAATATCTAAATCATCTCAGACCTCAAGAGAGTACAGAGAATACATAAAATAATACTAAAAAATTAACCAAACAGCCTCCAAATTATTCCTGATGGATTGTAATGAACATATTTCCTCCAAACAGGTCAAAGAAACAGGAAAAAAATGACTAAAATATTCTGTACTCTTATGAAAGTACAGAGAGTATAGAGAGTACAGAGGGTACATAGAGTACAGAGAGTACAGATGCAAAATAACACTAAAGAAACAACCAAATAGCCTCCAAATTATTCCTAATGGATTTATAATGAAGATATTTTCTCCAAACATTCTCATAAAAACTGGAAAAAATGCCCAAAATACTTTGTGTTGTACTTTCATAAGAGTACAGAGAGTACACCTGTAAAACTCTCCTAAAAACTAACCTAAATAGCCTCCAAGTTGCTTCTAATGGAATGTAATGAACATATTCTCTCCAGACAGGCCAAAAACTCATGAAAAATAATATGAAATTGGTCAGTACTCTCATGAGATTACAGAGAGTATATACATGCAAAGCAGATCCTCAAAAAAAATATAAAGTCCTCTTGCAAAGAACTCCAAATAGTGTAGGGAATATACACTAAATAAAAGAATTTCAAGGAATAACACTAACAAATCGTAAAAAAATTATACGTATACAACAGTTGAGAAAAAATTACTGATGAAATATAAACAATATTATATCAAGTTACCCATGAGTTAAGAAGAGTACAGAGAGTACAGAGTACATAAAGTACAAAGAGTACAGAGAGTACAGAGAGTATAGAGAATACAAAGAGTACATAGAGTACAGAGGGGGCAATCTTCTTGCTCAGTAAGGCTTCTTTTGCTTTGTATTTTTTACCTTCAAGATTCTCTTTAAGGGCTTCCTTCTGTGTCGAATTCACGTGATAGCACATTCCTTCTATGTCATAAGACCTTCTCCCCTCTATTTGGCATCCCTATTATCACTATAACTTCATCAGAAGTGAAAAGATGCACTGCCCTCCCAGAAAGAAAGCATGCTTCTCTATGTCCCAGCAAGACAGGATTGAGGTAATAATAATTGAGTCTTGCTGAATTCCGTGGAGTCTAATTAATTGATGCAGATGAAGCCTCTGTAAAATGTCAATGACTTTATTACTAAAGAGTGCATGATATCAAACACCATTAGTGGTAGATCGCAGTTATCCTTTTCCAGACATGATAAATTTCAAAATGAAAAGTCAGTAAATAACAATATAGATGCAAATCAACCATAAAAATCAACCATGTAACCCTACAAAATTGCTACTAATGGATTGTAATGAACATATTTCCTACAAACAGGCCAAATAAATAGCAAAAATATTGGCAAAATCATCTGTACTCTCATGAGAGTATGAGTAGATGCAAAAATTCTAGAAACTATCCAAACAAGCCAAATTGCTTCCAACGGAATGTACTGAACCAAATCTCAACAACCAGGCCAAAGGAATTGGAAAAAATGGTCAAAAATCATCTGTACTCTCATGAGAGTACAGCGAGTACAGATGCGAGAAAATAGTAACAAATCAACCAAACATCCTCCAAATTGTGCCTAATGAAAATATTTCCTCCAAACAAACCAAAGAAATAGGAAAAAAATGATCAAAATGCTCTGTACTCTCAGGAGAGTATAGAAAGTACAGAGAGTACAGATGTAATGAAAATAATCTCAACAACCAGTCCAAAAAAACTGGAGAAAATGTCCAAAAATCATATGTACTCTAAGAGAGTACATATGCAAAATAACACTAAAAAAATAACCAAACAACCTCCAAATTGTTCGTAATGGATTGTAATGAACATATTTTCTCCAAACAAGCCAAAGAAAATTGTTTCTAATGGAATGTAATGATCATATTCTCTCCATCCAGGCAAAATAAACTATAAAAATATTCAGAAAATCATCTGTACTCTCAATAGAATACAAAGAGTACAGATCTAAAAATCTCTTAAAATAAGCAAAGTCCTCTTGCAAAGAACTTCAAACAGTGTAGAAAATATACACTAAATAAAAGAATTTCAAGAAATAACACTAACAAACTGTAAAAAAATTCAACGTATACAACGGTTGAGAAAAATTATAGATGAATTTTTATTTAATACATCCTCAGCTATTTCCTCAAGGTCATAACTTTTAAATTCGTTCTCCATCTTCATGGTTCTTTCGTAAAACAGAAATGAGATTTTCTCTTTCTCTCTCTGAGCTCAATTTGCAAGAAAAAAATGCACCCCTAAATCCTAAATCTAGATATAAATTTCTTTTAGATTCTTCTCGCGCATTCCAACAACACTTCTTCTCTCACTGTTTGAACGAGGCGCTTTGACTGGTCGGGCCAGATAAAATAAGCCGTCATATCCGTCCACATAAGCTATAAAAGCGGAAAAAAAATCACCGGACATGCATGTGATTGAGTTCGTGACATAAAGCTGCGGACTCGGACGTAATATTTTTCCTCTTGTTCCTTCTACAGTGAACGCATCTACCATGTTTCTATCGTTCCTTCCCCTCCTCCTCCTTCTCGTTCTTCATCCTCCTCTCATCTACTGACTGAATAAAATCATCTCGCTCTCATGAATCCAAGCCAGCTTTCTCTTTAACCTTTGCCCAACCAACCACCTTATCCCTGCAGGCAAGAAGTCTCCAACATTTGACCCACCTGCTAGCTTTCCTGAACCGCCTCCTTGAACCTCTTAACCTTCCTATTCAAGTCTGCATCCTCCATAGTACCTCTTCCCATCAATAATCCTCATCATAACATTCATGGCCAGACCGCAGCCTCGTCTTGAGCTCCACTTTCATGAACTCCTCGGCTCCATTAAACAGGTTTCAGACCAGGGCTCGAGCCTCCTTTGCCCGACCTTCCGAGAAGAAAGCGAGGTGGTGTGCTGAAAGCCCTTCAACATTGGCGATGCGGCGCATGTTACGCCACCTGACCGTGGTTTGCTGTGTGAAGTTGTAAGTGGTGAGGTGAGTGGAAGGGAATTTGGGACGGTTGGCGAAGGCGATGTCGTTAGTGGTCAAGCACTCTTCGGCCAGTGCATAGGAGGAGACAACGACGGCGGGGCGACCGCCAAAGTGGATGAGGAGGAGCGGGCCGTGCCGGGCCGAGAGATGGGCCATGGATTGGTGGAGCGGTATTTTCAGTAGGTGGAGGTAACCGAAGATGGGAAGAGAGCGAGGGCTTGGTGGGAGGTTCAGATTCTTTTCTTTAGTACTCCATGGCTTTTCATGGTCGTGGAAGAACGGAGACTTTGTTAGTTTTTTATAATGAGATGCTATAGAGTAACTAATATTTCGATAATGTATCATGTAGAAATTCACATTGTTTTAACTCAAATTGGGGATATGTAAATAAAAAAGAGGGAATGAAATTGTGATATCAGGTAATAATAGGCTTTATAGTAATTTTAACTGCTGCCAAATTTTATAATATTGAAAATTTTCAAAAGTTAAACATATAAATAAAATTTTAGAAATTATAATCATGGCTATGATCACTGTTATAATTTTGATAATTATAACAATTGTAATAAGATACACAAAACCTATTTAAGCTAAAATTGTACCGTGGAGTTTTCAATAGCATTGAACATCACTTCAAGTAAATTATAATCATGCAGTTTACATTATGAGTTTTAAAGAGAGATTGAAGCTGCACACAATATATATTTGTGTGTGTATTTAAATTCCTTGTAACCTAAAAAAATAAGTCTATAAGTGAAAGTTAAATCACTATCATAATTTATTTATTGAATATGTTTTATCAAAATCAACAACTGATCAAACCAGCCTAAGGTCTGATGAAAAGCAATTAGTTTTACTCAGCTAATTACCATCTTAATTAAGGCCAAGTCTAACTTTATTAATTTTTTGTCTTTTCCCAAAAAAAAAAAAAACTAAAATGCTTAAAAAAATTTTTGTGGTCTTTTCTTGATGGTTAACGTCAGTACAATATTTTTTTTCTAATTTTGTTAAGTCATAATAATTACTTGGTCACAAAGGAGTTAACTAATAAAACACTAACAGTATTTTCATGAACAAGATTACTGATCATTGGAATCTTTTTCCTCATGAAATGCAAAGTAAAGGGAGAAATTATTATGTGTGAAATTTGGATGTACTTTTATATTTAGATTTTAATAATATTACGTCACATAGTGAGTGCACCCTTGCATGGCTCCAAACAGTGGTGAGGCAGTAGGAGAGGGACGAAAGGTTGGGAAGATCGGATTCCTCGAATAATAGGTCGTGCCCCACTTTCTCGTCGATCTCTTCCCTTGCCGTCGAGAGCTTGTCCGGATTGTTTAGCAGGAGAGACATTGCCCATTCAATGGTGTTTGATGAAGTGTCTGTACCTGCAGCCAATAAAGGCTGCAAGAGAATTTTGAATCATCAGAGAAACAAAAATAAAAATAAAAATAAACTTCAGTGAAGTACATTTAGTGCAATATGACATCCAAAAAGAATTTTGATTAGAACTAATTGAATTTGATTATGGAAAAATTTTTTAAATTATGCTTAATCCTAATCTTAATTATTAATTTAGGCATGAAAAATTTTTTTTTAGCAAAATAGGTCGTCGATGCATGCGGCGGCATTTGGCGTGGCGCCGTCCATTCGAACGGCAAAATTGCCGGGCGAAATTAATGATCGTCGACGGACGGACTGACCACGTGGCACCGTCGTCCTTTCAATGGAAGACTGGCTCGTCCTTATTTGGCAAAAAAACCCGTGAGGGAAGATCTCTTCTCGGGTTCTACTCGTTCCGTCGCCTTGTTTCCGCCGCGCCGCCGGCCAAGGGTGAGCCGTCGCCGGAGACGCTTATTTCTTCATTCGTCCGCCGATTAAGGTAATTTTTTTTTCTAAATACTTAATTTGTGGTAGATCTCGTTATATATTATTTTGTGTTGTATGATTTGATTTTTTTTTGTGTTATTTAATTAGATTTGTATGTGTTATATTTTTATGTATTGTTTAGCTAGGTTTTGAAAAAATTAGATAGCGTGCATACTGAAGATTTTATATGGTGTGTTTATTCTTAGTTTGTTTTGATAGTGATGAAAATTTTATTTAAATTACTTTTAATCTTTCTCTTTACCTGCCTAATTAAATTTATTTTCTTATTTTATTATCAATTAATATGGGAAAAAATATATTGCTTGACAATGACATGGTGAACTTACAAGTTTATTCCAATCTGTTGTATAATGGTAAGAGTAAATTAATCCATAAAGAGTGTGACATTATTCAGCATATTGATTTGGTCAATTTATTTAGTAAACATAACATTTTCCCTTCAAAATTCCTAGCATCGTTTGAGAGCCAAATAAAACATGGTTATTTAAGTACAGTAATGATATATGTCATTATAATACTAAAACTCTTGATATATTAGTTGCAGACTGTATTTAGGTTATGAAAAATATATGGTTGCGAGGGTTGAGATTGTTGCTAATAGACGATATCATTCATCTTTATGAAAGCTATGATTAGATCTACTCTCCCTTCGTCCTTTATGGGTTTGCGAAATATCTCCAACTGATATGCACAATTGTATTATATCTTAAAATATTTTTCTTCTGCGCAGGGGAGAGGAAAGATTCTTACTGGTTAGAGTTGTTAGTTGAATATGAGTTCAGAAACTATCTGCATAGTTCTTTATTATGACGGCGAACTAAATGTTAGTGATGATTTCTTTCCGACCTACATTGGTGGAAAAAATCGACCAATTTAGATCCCACGAAGGACTACCCTGATGGGGTTACAAAAGCGAATCATGAGGTCATTGAAGTTAGACCATGCAAAGTCATGTCTTATAGGTCATTTCCCTTGGATTTATCGCTACTCATATTACTGACGATAAGTGTGTGAATCTATACTCGATGCAGCTTCCGTGCAGCATGTAGTAATTTATGTTGAAGTTGAGGAATTACATTGCGGGGAAATAGATGTTGATAGTACTGAGGAGTATCAGAGAGCTCCAATCAGTACTGAATACATCACACTTGATTTACAACGAACTGCTCAGCAGGAAGCATACGGGTCTGTACCAACAGAAGCTACTAATGTGGCTGGGATAAGTTCTGATTTTGTGGGAGCTATTGAAGGTGATGTTGGTGATGGGTATGAAACTATGCCTTATGCAACAAGTACCGATGATGATGAGGGGGATAATAGTGATGCAGATGAGCCTTCTTTAAGGGGCAAAGATCCATCTAACAGGGTCAGAGATCTTATTAGAGACTACTCAGTTAGAACAAGCCAAATAGAGGAGCACTTTCTGTCTAGGAATGAGTACATGCATCATGCTCGAACAACTAGAGAGTGGGATGAAGAGCTAACATTTGATGGGCCTTCAGATCAGTCAACTTTTGAACTTGAAAGTTGCATTTCAGATGAATGCTAGAATGTATATGCTTTCTGATAAGTAGCTATTGTTTGTTGTTCAGGTTGGTCTATCATTAACAATGTCGACTACATGCTCTACGCTTCAAACAAATCCAGTTGTCTTGTGCACTTTGTGCAGTTCAAGTAAGAGATTGGGAGGTGCATGGAGAATTGGCAGTATAGGCTCACGACATACATGTAGTCATTCAATCCTCAGTGTCGGACATAGGCAATGCACAACACAGTTTATTAGTTATTTCATTCAACCTGCAATTAGGCGTCAATTGGATTTAAAGCCCAGAGAGATTATAGGTCGTATTGAGTCCAAATTTAACATACGAGTGTCCTACATGAAAGCCTAGGATGCGCATCGTAAGGCACTAAAGGTTACTTTCGGTAGTTGGGAGGAATTTTATCGATCGTTGGAGAGATTCATGTCTGCTATATGCTTATGTCGATCGGTCTCTGAGTGCGTCGTCGAGTCATCTGATTTCACGATTATCCCGGTCCTTGAGTCTTCAATTCGGTTGGCAACACGTCACCCGCTTTATGTCTGGATAGGACTTTCCTCTAGGTAAGTCTGAGGGACTCTACTCAGTCATTGGAATAAGCAACGGTTTATTTCCATTGGCCTTGAGTAGAAACATAAAGTATTGAGTCATGGTGTTGGTTTCTAAGGACACTCCAAGACTTAATTCCATTTATCTCTACTAGAGGATTTGTGCATCATTTCGATAGGCATCTCGGGGTTTGAATGCAGGCTGGGAAATATTTTTTTTGTACATCGCTCTAAGACATCTAAGGAGAACTTCAAAAAAGCGGTTAGACAACTTGGAGTGGAGATGTTGAGTTCATATGCCGGAAAAATATATGTTGCGATGATATCCGCATTTTAAAAGGTATATGGTGATATCAAGAACATCAACAGGAGGCCCGATTGGCTGTATCAAGAGATGTACATCAGTGGTCTCTTACCCATGATGATGGGTACAGGTATGGCATTATGACCATAAATGCGAGAATGCTCAACAATGTAATTGCGTGGCACCAATTCGAGCGATCTGCAATATATTATAACATAGTCGCTACGTTCATGAAACGTCTGGAATCAGCAACATCAGCAACAGACCAGCACGACTCCATGTTCTCTCCCCGGGCTAAAGCAACTTTGCAGGATAGTAAACATGAGGCAAGGAGATTTCCTGAACCAATACGAATTAACAGTAATGAGTACCAAGTTTTCGATGCAGCCGAGAACATACAAGAAGAAAGCCATATTTGTAGATGTACATGCAAACAACCACAAGCTTATCACATGTCATGTCCTTGCGTCATTTCTGTGTTAGGACAGCGACATATAAGTCACGTTCAGTATGTATCGGCCTACTACACTCTAGACTACTATTGTAAAACCTATCAGGGAGCGTTTCATGTCATCCCTGATCGTGATGAGTGGCCAGAACACATAGCTCGGGAACTTTCGAGTACAACCCACCAAATATCAAGAGAGGTCAGTCGACGTTAATAGATTGAAATACTATGGATGACTACAAGAAATGTGATTTGTAGTGTATGTAAGAAGGCTGACCATAATAGAACAACGTTCCTGCAAGGTCGGCATAATGTGAGCTTTTAGTCGTTTGTATTGTAAATTGTCTGTGGAATGATTTGTAATTCTATTTAGCTTTGTTTTGTAATTCTATTTCTTTGCAATGTCGAATGTTTTCTATGGCCCATATCTTGAGGTGTTAATCTTCTATTCTTAGTGGATGTACAACTCTAAAGGTAGGTTGTCCATAACAAGTAGGATTTTTTCTAATGTAGCTTTAGGCATAGAAGTTTCAAAGGGCTTTAAATTCTCCATATTTACTACTACTACATCTCCATGTATGATCAAAGTTGCAGTTGGCAAGCATGATCTCTGGTTTCCCATATTTACTACTACTACATCTCCATATTTACTACTACTCATTTACAAGTAAAATCTGCTGCGCTCCAGGCCAGATTCATAGGTTTTGGTCAACATGAAAGTCGTAGATAATTTCGTTGCGATTCCAGCGATATGAATTTCGCACAATTTCGCCACCGTTTGAGTCCGATACGTGCAAATTACGGCTGAGCCGTATTTTCAAGCCTGGCCCGGCCTTGCGCCGCGCAGAATCTGCTGCGCTCCGGGCCAGATTCACAGATTTTGGTCAACATGAAACTCGTAGATAATTTCATTGCAATTCCATCGATATGAATTTATAATTCTGCCACCGTTTGAGTCCGATCTGGCGCAAATTACAACCGCTGCCATATTTTCAGCACTGGCGCGACCTTTCTTGGCCGCGCAGAATTTGCTGCGCTCCGGGCCAGATTCACAGATTTAGGTCAACATGAAACTCGTAGATAATTAGTTGTGATTCCAGCGATGAATTTCACACAATTCGCCACCGTTTGACTCCGATACCGCAAATTACGGCCGTGCGTATTTTCAGCACAAGCGGCAGCTCTTGCAGCGCCGCGCGAATCTGCTGCGGTCGGCTAGATTCACAGATTTTGGTCAACATGAAACTCGTAGATAATTTTGTTGTGATTCCAGCGATACAAATTTAGAATTCATAACCGTTTGACTCGATCTGGCGCAAATTACGGCCGCTTATTTTCAGCACCTGTAGCCCTTTGCGGCGCAGAATCTGCTGCCCTCCGGGCCAGATTCACAGATTTTGGTCAACATGAAAGTCGTAGATAATTTTATTGCAATTCCAGAGATCTGAATTTCGCACAATTCCGCCACCGTTTGACTCCGATCTGGCGCAAATTACGCTGCGTATTTTCAGCACAACAGCAACCTTTCGTTTGCGCACAGAATCTGCTGCGCTCCGGGCCAGATTCACAGATTTTGGTCAACATGAAAGTCGTAGATAATTTCGTTGCGATTCCAGCGATACAAATTTTGCACAATTCCGCCACCGTTTGACTCCGATCGCGCAAATTACTGTCTGGTATTTTCAACACGTTGGTTGTTCCTTAGTTCAATTAATATGAATTTTCGGTGGACATTTAAGAGAAAAGTGATTGTCAAAGAAATAAAGTTATTTAAGCAATATGCATGATAAAGCAATGCCAAAATTTCAAAAAAAGTTTTGTTTTTTTAAGTGACTAAAGAGTTTAAAACCACAATATAATTTCAGCATGTATTAACATTAAGTGTGAGCCAAATCTTGAATTTTTCTAACAATTTCATTATCAATTGCCTTAATTGCTATTGTGTTCTATTTTCTAAATAAAAAGTCATGTGTTAGCTAGTAATCAATGAATTCTCAAGTTTTCTTTGTTAAATCCAAGTCATCCTGCATCACTTTGGGAGGTGAATTTCTGCAAAACACTTTGGTTTTAATTTTGTAAGTTTGAAAGATTTAGATGTTGCATAAGTTTCTTTGCATTTATTTGCATTAATAATGTGTTTGGTATGATTTCATGTTATTCAAATCCTGTTAATAGAACTGTGAATTTTGGCTTATTTGACATAACTTATTATTGTTAACTTCAAGATGTCACAACTACGCTTTTCCTCTATTGTATCTTTTTTATACATTATATATTTATATCTAACATGTTGAATTCAATTGTTTTGCTATTATTATAGGTAGGATGTCTGCCGAAGAATGTACTCGCCCCGCACGCAGGAGGCGAAGACATGCAAAGGAGATTGTAGTGGACTACGGCTCGCCGCCGGCTGAAGTTCACCCTAGTATAGCGGCACTACGAGGTCGGCACAGAGCAGCACATCCTGACTTGGTAAGATTTTTTAAGTCAAATTGTGTGTATGAGTTGTTCTTGTAGTTTGTTTACTAAACTATGATTTCATCTTTGCGTAGGTTTTACATTTTGGATATGTCATCTCATGTACTTATATTCAAGAGTGGCCGAAGCTGATTGATGAGCAGCTTTACGGCGGTTGGATTGGATTGTGTCTGTCTGATACATTTGCATAGATCACTACCTTCTCCACATTAGGTGGAGCGTTGGTATGAACAAATTCATTCCATTTATCCATTGGTGAGATGGCGATCACATTGCAAGATGTTCTTATGATCACAGGTGTTGGATAGATGGGCACTTTATTATTGGCGGAATGTTGTTAGTGGGGCAAGCGATGGGCAACTTGGCGGTCTTTGTGAGTTGATAGGAGCACATCGAGCCGCTGCCGCCAGATCCAATTGACCTCATATCACATCAGAGTTCAGAATGGGGCAAGCGTACGCACTGTATGCACGGGTCGCTACTGGACGTATTCTGGATTCTTATTTAGATCTACTCGAAGCATGCATGTCGAGCTTACATACTTTTTGTTGCTATGCCGTACACGCCTTGCTCGGAGATTCACTTGCGATCTGCCTACCGGAGGATCTTGACACATCGTGGAGTTCTCAGGATCGGTTGTGCTCATGGGGAGCTCCATGAGGTCGGGCGACGAATATGATTGGTTGCTTACGATTCGCAGGTATGGGAGCATGTTCATGTGCACCAACGCGTGCATATTCCATACCCGACAGAGATAGATGGGTTGAGTGTGGGTTGTCACTAGAATGAAGGGTTTGTCTGAGAGGTGACGCCAGCCCATATCAGAGTTTACAGAGACGAGCTAGATGGCCTACTGCAGAGTCAGGTATATTATTTTGTAAGTGTATATTTTGGGCCCATTATTGTATGTTGATAGCATAGATAATAATCATTTCAAACGTGATCCGGAGCCATATGGAGTTCGATCCGTAACGGTAAGATATGCTTACATGGGGACGACATATGGCTTGCTAGAGTACCCTTGATTATTTGGAAACGAGTTGAGTAGCACCTGCCCGATCGTGTGCTTAGGCAGTTCGGCCTTCCACCTACGACTGAGGTTGCACCGATAGATTCTTCTTTCATGTGAGTGGATGGTCGAGGAAAAGGCGGCGATGGGTGGTCGATTACCGACATATATTGCGGGGAGAAGCACGAGATTTAGTTGTGGTGGACTTTTCCCGCAAGTGGGGGGTGCGACCATTAATCGATATATGACGGTATCAATCTTGGGATTATATATGAAGGCACTTACAATACCCCAGACACTTATTACCCCGAGCTCACGGAGATCGACTCATAAGCAAAGATTTCTTAACTCTCATAATGAATTTTTTTACTAATTCCATCAATCATAACGCAAGTGAGCACATATTGAATACCGAGGACATATTCCGCCGCTATTTTGGGAGAGAGGAGGAGAGTTTCTCAATCAATCAACAAGTATGAGGGTTGTTCGTGGACTTGGGCAACATGTATATTCGATAGCCGCACGGGGACACAAGCATTCCAGGTACTTCATCACGCGGATGGGCGGCGATGGATATTGGTCCATCATCTCTCCACCGAACCATCTATATATACATTCACATACCACAGATTCGTACTGTGGGAGCTATGTGGTCCGCACCTTTGGCGAATCCTCCTACATATGGGCCTCCGCATTCCATATGACACCCTGTATGTATCATGGTTTCTCGCCCGAGCCTTCTCGATGTACCTAGTGCTACACCTCGATTTCAACAACCATCCGAGCAAGCAACAGAGGACCGAAATTGGAGCATCATCTAGGACCGCCACACGACCACCCCATTACACACGGTGTGATGCGATACCGCGCATCATCATCGGAGATAGTCATCTCATACTATTATCTTACCCATGGGATTACATTTTGTTGTATGTGATCTTATTTTTGATTTAGGGAAAAAAGTTCGAGTGGGGGTATTATGATGATTATGAGTAGACGCCTTGTGGCTATGTGGTCATGTAGTTGTTAACATATATTCCAATTAGATTGAAGAGCATACAAGGCTTGCCAATCCACTTATCGAAGCTTCTATATGTCATTTGTAAAATACTTGTGAGATTGTTGTTTATCATATAATATATTCAAATCTTTTAAACAAATAAGATTCGCTCAACTCACCACCGCTTTCAGCGATTTGCAAAATCTTCAGATAGAGCCAATCATAAATTTTAACCAACATAAAAGTTGTAGAGAATTTTGTTACGATTCCAACGATATAAATTTCACTCAATTCCAACACCAGTATATACCGCAAAATAATCTTGCTCCACTTTTAAAAAATAAAAATAAACCGCACCAGACAGACGGACGGTTTTACGCATGACGTGCCTCGTCAGGACACTAGCCTATTTTCCTAAAAAAAAAATTTTCATGCCTAAACTGCTAATTAAGATTAGGAAGCCTAATTTAAAAATTTTGCCTTTGATTAATATATCATCATTATTATCTTAGTAATAATAGATATTTAAATGATATTCTTCAAATCTTTTTTCTTGAATCATGTATATCTTTTGGATTTCTAATAAAATTGTGTAAAATATATCTAAGATTAAAATTTTAAATTTACTAATATCTCAATATAGCAACAAGCTTTTATCCCCGCATGAATCCTACTTCTCTATTTTGTCCTATTAAATATCAAATTCTCAATTTATTCTAATAAATTTAAGGTCATTTTATAATTCCTAACCAAGTCTTTTAGGTCTACCATTATCTTTTCGCATAAGATAAATCTAACAAATCTCTCCTAATTAGATTATCACGGCCTACACTTTATGTAACCAAAGCATCTAAGGCAACTCTCTCTAATATTATCTACCACTACTCCAACCTTTTCATGAATATTTAAAAATATATATATATTCTTTTGTATGTCTCTCTCTCTCTCTCTCTTATTCATTAAATTCTCATTATTGATTCATATTAATTATAA
Source organism: Cymbidium sinense (assembly GCA_021442155.1). NCBI lineage: Eukaryota > Viridiplantae > Streptophyta > Magnoliopsida > Asparagales > Orchidaceae > Cymbidium > Cymbidium sinense. The sequence continues at coordinate 109,408,839 of CM038225.1, forward strand.
GAAAAAAATTAGATCAAGGCACCCTGATCAAAAAACATTTAAAGATCTTAAAGTTAGATACATGTAAGAAAAACTTGGATTTACTTACATTTTTTTTTAAAACCATAAAATTTAATTTTTTTTAAGCAAGTATCTAATTTTTAAAGTCATCTTGGCATCTTTTATTAGGATAGGATATATATATATATATATATATATATATATATATATATATATATATATATATATATATATATATATATATATATATATATATATATATATATTATATCGATTCGGGTTGATTATAACTTATTTGTAAAAAGCTGAAATTATCAAAATAGTTTGATGTAGCCACTTAAGGACAATATTTTGTTCATTCTTTTTGTTGTTTCCAATATTTCAGTTTAGTTTGATATGGCCACTTTATTTTGACACTTTTGAGAATATTCTGTTAATAGTCGAATTAGTTAGTTACAGGGCAACAAAGCTAAAATTATCATATATGCTTGTATTTCTTTCTGTAGGTTTCAAGACCCCGTTAATGCCCATAGTCATGTGGAATGGTGCGGGCCACTGTCGAAGACATTTCAATAGCGTGCAAGCCAAACAAATTATTAGATGTCGCTCTGCTAGTCAAAATGCTGTCGAAATTTTGTTAGACTTTACTTTTTTTTCTAATCCCTATGTTTGGACACCAATGCAGGTTTCAAGATCCCGCTAATGCCCATTAGCGAAGTGAAGATAATTGTGGTGTAAGAGAACATTCACATTCGTCGAAAGTCAAAACACTCGATGCACTCTATACTGATCGAGACTGCCAAAATTTTAACTAAAATTCAAAACTTAAACAAATTCAAACTGAAATCGTCTAAGCTTAAATTAAATAAGAAAATACACGATAAATATTAAAACGAACATCAAACCAAAAAAAAGAGGAAAAACACTTACAAAACTTATTTAAGCAAGTTGAAAATATTTCCGAAGTGCGAATTAAAAATCCTTCCCCCTCTTTATCAACAACACCAACAACAACAAGCCTTAATCCCACTAGGTGGGGTCGGCTACATGAATCATTCGTCTCCATTGTGTCCTATTATGTGTCAAATTCTCATTTAAATGGGGTCGGTGGCGAATTTTTGGAGCCCAGTGTGGGAGTACAAGACGGCAAACTAGTGGATTTTTTAGTGAGAAACTTAACCCTTCACATCAAAATGGTCAACATACATACAAAAATTGTGCACAGTGATACGAGCCATCAAAAACTAGGAACACTATCATCTCCATCAAGAATTTGTATTGTTTAGTGATCACCATCCTCCAATCGCAATCACAATGACACCTAAACAGGATGCATGCATGGTGGGTTGTTTTCCTTCAGAAGTTCAGTTTTGTGGTTAAGCATAAGGTCGGACATACCAATAAAGTCATGAATGCATTAAGTATGAAGGCTAGCTTACTTGTCGCAGTGTTGACCTTCACATATGCTACACAAGCCGAATCGAGCTTATAAGGTGAATTCGATCGACTTCGGATGCTTTAGAGCACAAATCAGGGATCAAAATGCACCGGACGTCACCAAAAATGGTCGAAACGACCTCTGATCGATGAACGGACTTCGCCATCACGTTCAAAACTTTGAAACTGGTCAGAATATAAATATTGTACAACCTGATGATCAACTAATTAAGCGATCAAGTCGTCAACACGTCTCGAGTTAGGATGCATCGAAACCAAATGACATCCGCTCGGAAATTTATTGTAGTTTCAAAGCTGAAATCTATCAAGTAAGACTGTCTGCACTCAATTCGGACAAGTTTGCATGAAAATCGATCGGTCGGAAATGATAACGCACATTTTGAACTAAAATTGATACAATTTGACACAGATTTTAATCAAATGGCCTCCGATCACGAAACGGACTGCACCGTTACGTCCAGAACATCTGAATAAGCTAAGATTAATATATATATTAACTATGTGATTTTAGCGACGTGAAATTTACATTAAGACTGATTAGATATTTTAAAAGTTAATAAAAAGCCCTAATCTAATTCTAATGCCTAAATCCTAACTGGACCGCCCTAATCCTCCCACGACCTAATCGAGCCCTCTTCTTCACGCATGAAGCCTTCAGGCTCATCCCTCTTACCTCCTTCATGCGGCCCGCTTCTCGCTCCTTCACGTATGCTCCATGCTCCACCCGATCTCCTCAGACTCAGACGCTAAAGCTTCTCAGACGCTGAGCTCCTACAACCATATTCCCTCCTCTTTCCTTTCTTCTCAAAAGAAGGGGCTTGAGCTTTCATTTTTCCCACTTCATTTTCTCCCCTCATCCAAACCAAAGCAACTTCCTTCCTCTCCTCCCCAACCACAAGGGTGGTTTTCCACTCTTCTTCTTCTTCTTCCACTAAAACTTCCCAAAATCGAAAATCCCCTCTTCGATTTTCCATTATTCTTCCCAAATCTGAAATTCCTTCCCTTAATTTTCTCTCATTTACTCCCAAATCGAAAATCCTCTCCTCCATTTTTTCTCATTTGCTCCCAATTCGAAATTCCTTCCCTTAATTTTTTCCTCATATTCCCAAAATCGAAATTTCCAATTCCCTTTCGCATTGAGAAATACGTCATTAGGGTTCTTCTCTCGAGTATCTCCTTTCTGTTTCTTCCGACCTTTCCTTTTCTGCGGAAAGGAACACCGATTAGACGGGTTCTTCTCTCTCGACATCTCCCTCCCTCTCTTATCAATCATTGCAAGCACGTAGAAAAAAATAAGTCTAAACATGTGTGATGTGAATGTGAAAGTATATATATGTGCTTGTGTTTCTTTGCAAGTTTGAAGGCCTCGACATGCTCATTAGGGCGTGACGAGATGAAAATCGGCTGTGGTGTCGCACGACATTGCTCACTACGCCCATTAGGGCGTACCGAGTAAGCCAAATAAAGATGTCGCTCCCCTGGCCGAAATGCTGCCAAAATTTTATCAAATATTTGGACTTAGAAAAAAAATAAAAGAATAAAAGAAACTAGCTTAAGAGCGCTAAAAAAAGAAACCTAAAGTTAAATTCAAATTAAAAGAATCAAATAAAAAAGGAGGGGAAAGAAAAGAACATACAATGAATACAAAAGTAAAATATTAAATCAAAGAAAAAAGAAATGAAAAGCACTTACAATATTTATCTTAGTAAAGTTGAAAGCCCACTAAAAAAAATTATCCCTTCTTTTTCAAGTACTCTAACTTCTCAAACAAATGAAATGAAATATAAGACCCCCTCTTGGCCTTATAGAAATTGAGGAGTAATGAAGGACCCACCTTAAAAAAAAATTGAGTCCATGTTCTCGCAAATTTCTCAAATAAAAAAAGGAGGGAGAACTAAACAAGTTTTAACTAAGATAGGGAGAGTTAAATGTTAAATTCATAAAGAGATTATAACAAAACTTGAAGTCTAGTTGTTCTTTAAATATGAAACATAACGTGGAGTTAGGGATATTGGAGTTGATGCTTGTTTATGTGATAGAGCCTTTTATTGAATACTCAAAGTATTAAATTCACAAGCAAGTGATCATAAACCTAATTGAACAATTGAAAATTAGATGATGTCGAAAGAAATAGGAATCTTGATTGAACATCAAATCAAAGCATAAGAGAGCCTCTTGAAATTAAGATACACTCTTCAAACATATTCAAATAAATTGAAGAAAATTTAAGAATTCATTAGAGCTAGATCGAATGATTGCTAATAAGCATAAGCAATGAATCCTTAAAAAATGTTTGAAATATATTCGTCACCCTATCAAATACTCGAATTAGATCAAGGAGAAATTGAGTATAGTTGATGATGAATTTGAGAATTGTCATAAGAGAGAGTCTATTGAATATTCCAAGACTAATCAACTTGGAATCAATTAAATATTAATTCAAAAAATCTAATAAGATATTAGACTAATTTACAACACCTTCTACGCCACCAGATTCACAACACTCATACAAGCGAACAAAATGCATTAATTAAGGCTTCAATTGAACTCTTGCACATATTATAAAGTATGACTAAAATTCAAATTCAATGTCTTAGAATTATGCAAGCATTCTTAAATACACCCGCATGAGCCCTGACACTACGTTGAATGGTTAGATTCAAGTGTCTGAGGATGTTACGGGTTGTTTCCGTTTAGTCTTGGATCCGTTAACAAAACTTAAAAATCTATTATAAAAATTTCAACTTAGTAAAATATCTGAGAAACTAATTCTATCATGTGATAGTAGATATGATCCTCTGCTATGAGCTAAATAGAGTTGACAGGATCTAAAGTTCACAAATTTTGTTTATTTAAGAATGTCTCCTTAGACAAATATCACCTCAGGTCTACAAGGATTTCTTGGACGATGTAACACATGTTGCTGATAAGGATTTTTCGGTCGACTACTCCTCTGATTAAGTAGTAAACTTGGGATCGTGATAGCCCAGGATGACGGAATCATAGGATCTAGATCGAGCACGTCATCATTTCCCCAACCATCCGCTTTAAGTTAAAAATGATGGATTTCATAATCTAAAATTTTAAACTCCACGTGTTGTTACTATACGCTAGGCATTTAACGACGACTTTTAATCAAAAGTTCTCTCTCAGCATTAAGAGGGGTAATTAACTATAAGGGCTTGCGCCTATAGGAAACCTGGAATCAAATCTAAAGTCCTCGCAAAACGAAGGCGAAATCTCTAGGTAGTGTCTTAGCTACTATTTCATCTGCCTTCTGAAATAACACCGACACTAAATTCATACTCTCTTCAAATATTAGGTCGGTGAATTTTTGGAGCCCACAAGCAATTCAAACCCAGATTGCGGGTATGGAGAGTTTACAAAAATTGTACTCCCAAGATGAAGAATTTGCAAGAATTTGGTACCTATGTACACAGCATAAGGCCCATAAAGATTACTCGCTACAGCAAGGTTACCTTTTTAAACGTAACCAAATGTGCAACCCCAATACTTCTCTACGACAACATATTATTCAAGACTTCCACGGTGGAGAAATCATGTAGGTCATGACATAACCTTACTATTGGTTCAATCTTTCTTGGCAAAGTTGAGAAGAAATGTTTGTGTAGAACGATGTTGATTTGTCAAACATTTAAAGTGACCAGTCAGAACACTGGCCTATACACACCACTATCTATATGATTTGGGAGGATATCGATTCAGGCTTACTCTGACGAAACACCTGACGGTCGTTGTCAATCATTTTTCTAAAATGGCTCATTTTATAGCTTCTAAGAAGACTTGTGATGATGAACATAGCTAAAATCTTTTTTAAGTAAGTTGTTTGCCTACATGGCCTCCCAAAAAGTATTACCTTTGACCGCGATGTAAAGTTCATGAGCTATTTGTGTAAGGAATTATGGAAGAGGCTTAGAACAAAACTCCAAATGAGTTCGGCTTACCACCCATAGTCAAACGGTCGGACCGAATTGGTGAACGGTACGTTGGGAAATGTGATCTGATGCTTGGCAGGGCAACAACCTAAGCAACGGGATGACTACTTAGTTAGTTTGTTTTTTTCAACTCAATGAGCAATCGATCGATCGATCGTCATTTAGTATAGTATATACTAAAGAATCCAACCATACTTTAGATGTAGCCCTTCTACCAAAATTGAAAAGCAACCATGCTACAAAATGGTGGAGAATTTTGACTCTATCTCAGAAGTTAAAGAAAAACTCTCCCAAGTATCATAAAAATATAAAAAAGTCATAGTCATCGAGAGTGTTTAACGAAGGGGATTTGGTTATGGTAAGGCTTCGTAAGGAATACTTTCCATTGGGAACATACTCCAAACTTAAGCCTCGAAAAATTGGACCATTCCTATTAAGCGCGATAATTGACAATGTGTTCATAGATGCCTCAAGACTTCAACCTCCAACCTTCAATGTTTTAGACTTGTATTCATATCATTCCCATGATGGTGGTTTAAGTTTTAGAAATCTCGGGTCGAGTTCTTTGGAAGTGGAAGGGATCTAATGCAGCCACTTTTGGACAATATTGTGTTCAATCTTCTTGTTGTTTCCTATATTTCAGTTTAGTTTGATATGGCCACTTTATTTTGACACACTTGGGAATATTGTTATTAATAGTTGAATTAGTTTGTTACAGGGCAACAAAATAATTAGTCTCTAAGATATATAGGTATATAAATATTTCTGTTCTAACCAAGGGGGTATCACTAGTTTTATTTATTTTCGTAACAAAATACTATTTTCCTATTGTTACTCGACTGTGTAGTTCTCGATTATATGTAGGTACTCCTCGGTTTTGCATCATAGCCTATATGCCCAATTAGAGCTATTAAGTTTTGCAATTTCTATTATATATGGTGAACTGCATCTAACAAAATGAATATAAGTTGATTTAATATGAATTCAATCAAATTAATTGTTTTATTTATTTTTATTTTTTTTACAAATTTTAACATTTTTTCCCTCACAAGTAATGCATATATAAAATCTAATCTAGATCAAATAATAAAGGCTTTTATATAATATGATAATAAAATTATTATTACGATTTTTTTTTTCAAAAACTACAAGATGTTTTAATTATTTTTCGAAAAGATCATATAATATCTTTTTTATAATAATTATATGCTAACATATTAAGTGAGAGTTTTTTATATATAAAATTTTAAAAAAATAATAGTTAAACTAAAATATTATTGTTATGCTAGAAAACTAGTTGTAGAGTGAAAGTTTATAGCCTTATGAAATCCAGCACACACACAGGTATTCAAAGAGTGAACAAGAAAACTCCAGAAATTTTTACGTGGAAAAACCTCGAAAAGAGGGAAAAATCACGGGGCCTAGCCCAATAAGAATCTTCCACTATGCATTTGTTTCAGAGTACAAACTTTTCCGATAACGAGATTACAAAATTGTACATGAGAATGGCTGACAATGAGAATCCAGATATCAAATATATAGCCGCCGTTCAGGTTCCAAGGTGATGAATGATGATGAATGGGATCGATCGACGATGAAAGTCGTGATGGTGATGTGGACAAGACGCAAGATGGCATGGCCGGGGTGGCCCGCGGCCGTGGTTGACCATCGAGTGGTATAATTGTGCTTGGAGGATTTTCAAGCTTTAAAGCTCATCCTCTCTCTTGTTTGGGCTCCCTTCAAATGAGGAATGAGGCTATTTATAGATGGAGGAGTAGCATCTCTATAAATACATGCAAAATAACCACTCCCTCCATCGGACGGCTCAAAATGATTTCTTTGATCATTCGATGTATTTTAAGTTTTTGAATGCTCAAATGAAGTCAGAATTATGAGATCCAAAGTTTCCAATGATACTTTCAGTGCTTGATTTCGACTAATTTCAACTGAGGATCAACTTGCTTTTGACAACAAGATTCACGCTTCGACTAGTAGAATTTTCAATGTCATATCGTTGCTCCTATTTTGGATGATATTATCTCAATCATCCAAAAATATATATGTCAAATACTTGAAAGTAATAAATTCTTAAATGAAATTTGTGGGTCCATTAACTATACATTTTGAGAGAACAGATCTTCGTGGGAGCACAAGATTATGATCAAAGGTGCAAGGTCTGCGTGTGATACGCGCACAGGGATTTGGTTATGGACCCAGGCACTTTACGGCCAGGCTCGAGCGACGCCGATGGAGGTCAACCGCACCGGGCTGGTCAGTGGGTTTCATGGCCGCTGCGGTCAGGTGCGGTTATCATGTCGTATGCGGTTCTTGGCGGTCAAGGGTTATCCGGTCGGGTCAAGTCGTGGAGTCTTGGCTGCCACGCTACGGGCGAGAAGCCGCATAGGTGAAGCGATAGACGTAACGCGCTTTCGATGGTTTTTGATGATTTTTAACCTTTTTGCCCCTATAAGGGGTTTATAAAAATCCCCCTGGGGCCAAGGGAGAAGGCACACTCCTCATATGCTTTAGTGTTCCTCTTCTTCTTAAGAGGAGGTCGTTCAGAGGTGATCAAGGCCAGCAGTTCATACGGCAAGGCTCTAGTTTTCTCTCGAAAGAGATGTCAACTAACCTCGTCGGACCGACCGGGTTCGGAGGCGATCAAGACCCGTAGTTCATACTGCAAAACTCCAGTTTTCCCTCGAAAGAGGTGTCAATGACCTGACCCATCTTGTGAGGCGATCAAGACCCATAGTTCATACAAGACTGTTTTTCCCTAAAAGAGGTGTCGACCTGACCGACCGGTTTGAGGCGATCAAGACCCGTAGTGAGAAATTGGATTTCTTGAAACTTCAATGGATGGTTCAATGATAATTGCCAAGATGGATAATTAGAGCCATTTGAACGAATTCGTAAAGTTTGGCATGTAATTTCAGAGCATCATTGGGAAGGAATAATTTCTCTTTCTCTCTTTTTTCTTTTTTTTTTGATCTCACATGTATGCATATCTTTTTCGTTAGATCGTAGGCAAAAATTCTAGCCCAAGCTGTCCATGAGCAGCAGAGTCAGAAAAGGGTATGCCCAAGTATTGAGGTGACTGAGTAGCTTCACAAAACTCTCAGATTTTTGTCATTTTCACCCCTTCTTTACTTATTCATTATGTATTTTCACAGGGTGATGGCCGTAAGAAAACCCATAACGTGGCAGCTATAGACGATATACCATCCCTTATCACAGCAGATAGTTTAATGGTGTTCCGTAAGAAATTTTATTTCCCTAATAAATTGGTGGCTATTATTGTCAAAAGGTCTGATCGAGCTCGTTCACCTTCGTCGGGATACTTCACTATTTCTGAGATGATTCTTCTACGATTCTCGCTCCCGATTGAGATATTCAAAACATGTGGTGTAGCTTTATCATAATTTTCTTTTCGGGCATTAGTGGTCATCGTCGATTTAGCTGTCTTCTTCAGAGAGCGTGGTGTTACTTTGAACATCAAATAGTTGTGCCGAATATGTAGATTCACCTGTGATGCTCAGGGACGTATTTCTTATCAGGCTATAAAGAATTGGATAGAATTGTTAGCACAGGATCCGTCTAAAAATTGGTCTAATGGATTCTTTTTTGTGAAAAATGAGTGGGGCCTTCCAGAGAGATGGGGAAGATTGAATGACCCTCCAGATCCATTGTTGATGGCGGAGAATGAGATCCTGACAACTCTTAATATTCCTGATGTAGGAAGCATGTAACATGAGTCACGTCACATCGGCAAATATATAGTTGAAGATAGGATGTTCAAGGTTGGCCTTTCCATCCAGGCAGGAAGATCTCATGCTCTTCCACTGAAGAGGTCAAGTAAAGGTGATGAAAGGTCTCCTCATACTCATAGGGTTCTCTCAAGAAGCCCGTTACGGAATCACGGTGGCAGCAATATTTCATCTTTATAGAAAAAGAAGACGTGTGCTGAAGTGACTACTTCAGATATTTGCGAAGAAGATGTTCGCCCCCAGTTGGCCTCTGAGAATTTAACTGTTTCAACTCATGATGGGGAGTTTATTTCAAGCCACACATTCTAAGAGGTGTTAAATCACATATGCACCGGGCGCCAATGAGCGGATGAATTGGATGCGTCTTCTCCTCCTTCTTCTTTTCTTTTTTTTCTTTGTGTAATATTTGTGATGATTTTTTTATAGGTAACTCAAACATTAGGGTAGATGGCTCATTTGGGTGTCGCTTTAGATGAGTAGAATACTGAATTTGTGAAGGTAAAATATCTGCAAGGCGAGTATGAGCAAAAGATGAGTGTTAAGGCCAAAGAAGTGGCGACTTTGGAGGATCAGCTGACCGGGTGCAGAACTGAGCTAGAGAACATGTCGACTTCTCTTTCTCTCTAGTGTCGAGGGAGACTGCTGATGAGATGAGGGTGAGGACAGAGACAAGAGAGAGACTCAAGGCACTTGTGGGAGAAGAGAGCTCTGAGAAGAAAAGCATTACAAGATCGTCTTTCCGAGAAGGAGTATATAAGCAAACAAAAATCTCCTTGAAGGCAAGTGGAAGACTTTAAGAGCTTTTATCAATACAATCAAAGACCATGTCCAGGAAGCTCGTAATCATATTCTTGATGTTGAAGTGAAGGACTTGGAGCACCAATGTTTAGAGGAGGGCTTCATCCGAGGGTTCCTAAAAGGAATCCACTTAGTGCATCGCAAGACCAGAGCTAGTATTGAGGATATATCTCACAGCCAAGTATCTGAAGACTCTTCATCAGATTCAGGAGATGAAGGAGTTGAGAGTGAGTCCAAGAGAGCATCTCCTAGTGGTGAGGAGGACGTTGACATCACCAACTGATATGATGTAGCATGACTTGAGGATGCATTTTTTTTATCTATGTATTGTTATTATTGTGTATCAGAATTTTGATTCTTTATTATGTCATCATGCTAATGTTGTCAATGAATTTTTTTTTTAGGTGTTACACTCTTGTTTTATTTTTACCCATCTGGGATGATTGGTCGGAATATTCAACTTAACCCGCAATGGATGAGGTGAAGTCTACCAACAACCTTTTGGCCTATCCAGGTATTAGTCAAAATATTATTTGACATCTTACGTATGGAAGAGGCAGATGTCCACCAAGGACCTTTTGACCTGGTATTAGCCAAAGCGTTACTTAACTTTTACCTATATGGAAGAGGTCATCAAGTCCGTGGGATTGATCATGCCCAGATCGAGATGTCTAGCATTTTCTCAAGTGGGAGGATTAAATGAAGGTGATTGTTCATATGCAACAAGCTTGAAAGAAAAAGCTATGAATTCATTACTCTGATAAGTTCGGCGATACAATCATAAGACGATTTTAACACGAATATGAGTTTCAAGAGGAAATAATGACAACAACAACAAGCCTTTATCCCACTAAGTGGGGTCGGCTACATGAAGAGGAAACGACAAACGAGATAAAATAAAAATTACAATAATTATGCAGTAGGAATTACTGATAATATTTTCGGAGATTCTCAGTATTCCAAGTTCGAGATAAAGTTCTTTCCTCTGGATCCTTGAGCTTGAATGTTCCTGGCTTTACCATAGCTATAACCACATATGGGTCATCCCAAAGAGATGAAAGTTTATTGCGTTGAGGGCCTTTACCTTGAGACTTGCAGACCAAGTCATGGTGGATGGAGTTTTACTCTTATGAAGTGAGTGAGCTACCCTTTGGTGATAGGAAGCAATAACCAAGTAGTGAGCCATGTCATGAGGGAGTAAGTCTAAGTGTTGTCAGAGTTTTTTCTGCATTACCATCATGAGATCGAATAATTAAACTCTTGGACTTGGAACTCCGATATCTACTGGTATAACAGCTTCTGTGCTGAAACACAAGTTATATGGGGTCTCACCAGTCGGGGTTCGTGATGTAGTGCGGCAAGCCAAAGAACATTAGAAAGCTCATCAACCCATTGCCCCCAGCCTTCTCAAGATGTGTTTTTAGTCATTTGAGTATAGTCTGTGGTAGCACAGTAGTTTGAGGATGTGCTACCATATACAAAGAATCGAATGTGAAGATCTTTGCAAAAGGACGTAAAGATTTTTCCAAGAAATTGGGTTCCATTGTCGGATGATCTTTGGAAGACCGAATCACATAATATGTTTTTCCAAATAAATTGTTTAGCATTTTCGCATGATTTTAGTGGTGACTTCCACCCATTTAGTGAAGTTGTCGACGGCTAAAATAATGAACTTTCGTTGCCCTAATGCTATCGGAAAAGGTCTCATGATATCGATTCCTCACTGAGCAAAGGGCCACGGGCTTTGAATGGATGAGAGCTTTGTATGCGGCATGTGAGAGAGGTTAAAGTGCAACCGACAACTTACACATTTTTTTGCGAATTCCAAGGCATCTTGTTTCATCGTAGGCCAATAGAACTCTTGCCTTATAATTATTATTTTTAGCTCCCTTTAATATTTTAAAAAATGACAGGTATTTATCCCCATAACGGGCTAGAAAGCGGGATAACACGACAATTCGCCCATTCAAATGTTGAACTTCTTTGATATTCTTTGGATGAGTCATATCTTTGAGAGCTTTGATTTTCTCGGGGTTGGTCTCTATCCCATGGTGGGTTACCATAAATATAATTTTCCGATAACCCCAAAAGCACGCTGTTGATGCTATAACGTCGAAGAAGGTTAAAGCATATTTCTAAGTCAGAAATATGCTGTGATTCTTCTAAACTTTTCACTAACATGTCATCCACATATACCTCCATTGTGCAGCCTAATATGTCTTTAAAAATCTTATTCATAAGGCATTGATAGGTAGCACCAATATTTTTTAACCCAAACGGCATAACTTGTTAACAGTATAAACCTTTATATGTTTGAAATATTGTAGCTTCTTCATCTGTTTGGTCTATTTTTATTTGGTTGTAACCAGAGTAAGCATCCAAAAAATTGAGCATTTGATGTCCAGACGTAGCATCAACCAATTGATCAATTCGAGGAAGAGAAAAACTATCTTTCGGGCAAGCCTTGTTAAGGTCAGTGTAATCAATACACATTCTCCATGTTTCATTTATTTTCTTTAACCATGACAACATTTGCTAGCCATGTTGGGTAATGTACCTCTCGTATGAATCCCGCTTCTAGGAGCTTGTTAACTTCTTGTTCAATAGCTTGGAGGCGATCAGGTGCAAAACTTCGCTTCTTTTGGATAATCGGTTTGAATGTTGGATCAATCTTGAAGGAGTGCATGATCACATTGGGGTCGACCCCCGGCATATCCGTCGGACTTCAAGCGAAGATGTCTTGATTGCACAAGAAGTCATGTGTATTTTCCCTCACTTGCACCTGTTGGTCATTTGATAATGCAACAGAGCAAGTCTTCAGAATAAGAGTACTTCTTCATCTCGAAAATTAAAATCTTTGATGCTAAAGGTTATAGAAGGGCATGGTTGAGCTTGAGATAACATAATAAGCCATCTATTGATTTCCACAAACCACCCCAACTCCAATGAGGAAAATTTCATCTTAAGATGAGATCAAAGTGACCGGCGAAAATTGATTGGAGAGGCCTTCCAAGATAGAGTTATATGTTAAATCGACTTGATCACCATGAATTGGATTAAATGAGTCATTTCGCTAAGGACAGAAGGATTGTCCCTCTAGCACATTATCAAACCCATATAATGATCCGCGTGGTTGAGCGTTTCCAACCAAGCACATGCTAAAAAATGTGGAGTAAAATAAGACATCAACATAACTCTTATTGTCAATCAAAATTCTCTTAACATTATAGCATGGATCACCGATCCCTGCACTGATGATAAGTGGATCTTGATGATGAACATGGACTCCTTTTAAGTCCGTGCCATTAAAAGTGATGGAATGATCAATACGAGACTTCTTTAACTCTGGCTCTTCAGAGGTGGTAATGAGAACTTGTTTAGATAGTATCCTCCTGTGATTTCAATTTCCCAACTGATGATTACGGATAATTGTCCCCGGTTTGGAGGTATATGTTTATTTGAGTTGATTGATTCCTCACAAATCGATGTTGAATGTATCTTTCTTAAAAGTTATTTGCCCTCTTATACTCCGATGGAAGTGACAACATTGCTCGAATCTTGAATTTGTGAATGTGGCCACTTGATGTTTTCTTCATCTTAAATAGGCATCGAGGAGGTTAACAAGAGATGTGTTCCTTTTACCGTTCACGTTGATATGGGGGAGATCACGATTGCCTTGTTGCTTCTTTTAATGAGACTGTCGGTCCGCATTCCGTGGGGTGCTCTTACATTTTCCTATAGAATGTTCAAATTATTTACGATGGGCATTAATAGCTTCATCGGTAGAGATTTGTGCTTCCACACGATGAACCAAGTTGGCATATGAGCGAATCGTGTCTCGCATTAGTGACGAGTAAAAACTCCAAGGAAAACTCCTCTTAATAGTTCAGGGTCTACTCCAGGTATTTGGCGAGCTTCTAAGGAGAACCTCTAGAAGTATTCCTTAAGTGATTCACCCTCATTTTGACGAATGTCGGCGAGATGGGAAGAATCTTTAATGATCCTCCGGTTTGCAATGAATTGTTCCACAAAAATCTTGGCGAGTTCGTCAAAGGTACGGATGGATCCCCTTGGAAGGGAGTAGAACCAAGCGAGCTTGCCCCTGAGGGTAACGGAAAGTCCGACAAAGCAAGGTGTCGAGCTCGTTGGATATGCATGATAGTCTGTAATGGTCGATGTGTTCATGTGGTCACGCCCATCATAGGAATCAATGCTCGAAAGCTTGAAACCCACGAATAGGATGTTGAAGAAGAATAAAAGGTGAGGATTCTCAGCTGAGGGGGAAGATGATTTCTGTCTTCAAGATGAAATTCATCTTGCATTAAGTATGTATAACATGAATGGGGTCAATAGGATGAGAATGTGTCAAGTCACAATAAATGGTGGATTAGCAAATTGATGGATGAGTGGAACTGAGATAGAGATATCAAGATCGCGCCACCAAGAACTGGAGGAAAGATGTTAAGATTATTTTGACCTCCCACGGCTAACGATCGATCTTGGGGGAGATGTGTTTGCCGCGGTGTGGCTGTTGTGTTCCTCACAAAAGTTGGATCATCTCATTTTGAGACTCTTCCATTCGGCGGACACGATCTTCTAAAGAGATTCCCCGCTGATAGGGGAGGGAGAAGCTTGGCGTCCTTGGTTCAAGTATTGGTTTCGAGTGAGGAGTTGGAGCGGGAGGCTCCGCTATTACGAGTATTGCATCTATTAGTCATAACGAGGGTGTTCACAGAAATTGTGATTGAAGGGTTCGATTCCCACAGACGGCATCAACCTGTTGCATGCTAGAAAACCAATTGTAGTATAGTGAAAGTTTACGCCTTAGCATTGTTATGAAATCTAGCACACACACAGGTATTTAAAGAGTGAACAAGAAAACTCCAGAAATTTTTACATGAAAAAATCTCGAAAGAGGGAAAAATCATGGAGCCTAGCCCAATAAGTCACGAGTAGTTCATTGAACCCTCGGTTCACTTGTAGCTCTATTATATACTAATTAGGTGATACAATATTATTAAACTCCTTGCATATACTTATATTCGAACTCCACGTGTTATAATTTCTCAAGTAAATGATGGCATTCATTCAGAATGAAACATCAATAGCCATGTAGCGCAAATTAAAATGAGATTGATTACATGGAGATTCGGTCAGCGGTTGACCAAGATTAAACAAAATGGTATTGAACAATTCCCAAATTAAAATGAATTAAACAATTGGGTGTAATTAAGTTTATAATTGGAGAGCATCTTGCATTCGAAAACTATCTATTATTTTATTTATATATATATATATATATATATATATATATATATATATATAAATCTTCTATATATATATATAATATACTTATTTAAAATTATGTATTATTACAAAAGTATGTTTAAATTTATAATGGACGTAAATTATAATTTGGAGAGCATCTATGAAAACTTTCTATTATTTTATTTTTGGTCCTCATTTGACATATATATATATATATATATATATATATATATATATATATATATATATATATATATATATATATATATATATATATATATATATATATATATATATATATATATATGTATATATATGTAAATCTTCTAAAATATAATATGCTTATTAAAATTATGTATTATTACAAAAGTATCTTTAAATTTATAATGGACGTAAATTATAATTTTAATCTATTTACAAAAAAATATCAAGGTGCTACAATTTTTTAATTAAATACTTGAATTTTTTTTTTTAAAATGAATATTTTGTTTTATGATAAGATAACATTTTTGGGAGTTAAAAAAAAAAAAAATAGTCTTGCTAGATATAAAAAATAATGTCATGATAAAACTTAAAATTTATTTCTCGTTCAAAGTTTAAAATTAAAATTTATCAAATAAATGATTATTTAAAAAAATATTATTAAAATAAATATTTTAGTTAAAATTGAAAAATAATCATGAAAAATGGATAACCCTTTTATAAAGAATGGAATGCTTTTTAAGTTCACTAAATAGATTCTCTTAAATCATGATTCAAAATATGTATCCAATGCAAGAAAGGTTGGTTGATATGAAGAGAAAATAGACTTCATGATGTCCTTCTTCAAGCAGGATGGCACAAAGGCTAAATGTTAACATTATTATAGAATTATATGCTAAATGATAACATAACTTAATGCAAAACAACATAATTGTGCATAGAATGATATCAATTTGCTCTTAATTTATAATTTGGATATATAGCCAAATGTAATGATATTTAGTTAAAATTCAAAATATATAGAAAAAATTTACATACATGCCACATAATTCTTTTGTATTTACATATTAAATACCTAAAGTTTCATAATTATATCATTAACATATTCTCTATGCATGAGAATGTGTATTCACTTCTAAAAAGATAATAATAATAATAATTTTTTTGAGATTAAATTAAAATTTTGAGTATTATACTTGTAAATAATAAATTTTTGATATTAAATATGAAAATATATAAAAAATTATGTGATAAGTATGTTACAGACAGAATAAGCTTCTTTTTTAGGGTGGTTAAGATTTTAAATAATTAAATAATAATATAATAAAAATAATAAATGATAAATGATAATAATTAAAATAATGAAAATACATGACTTTAATGTTTTAGATAAAAATATAAATAATTAATAAAATAATACCACCAAATTTATAAAAAAATATAAGTGGGAAAAAATAATAAAATTATAGACTTTCATTTTAATTAATTAACTAGTCCATTGAGAGTAATAGTTTAAATTGGATTTTTTAGGGTTTATTAGATAAAATGTAAATTAAGGATGAGCGAACTCTAAAAATAATACTTTTAAAGGGCATAGAGAAAGGTGGTTCCGCCCATACTTTCAAGGATGTATTAATATCTTTGCCTAGGCTTATATATATATATATATATATATATATATATATATATATATATATATATATATATATATATATATATATATATATATATATATATATAGATATATAAGGTGAGCAAATTTATTATATAAATTAACTCACATTAAAATAAAATAAAATAAAATAAAACAATTTTAAATAAGTCTAGTACTTATTATGACTGATAACTAAAATATTGATTACAAACCTGTCATCTTATTTAGATTTTTCTTTATAGTGATATATAAAACTTTATGAGGTCAAAGTCCAAATAATCAATATCAATCTCTAGTTGCTAAGTCCTTGTAACAACAGACTACTTTGCAATAGCTTCGTTCTAAAAAAAAATTATTTTATTAGTGATATGTTATGTTAATTTTTCTTTTCCATCATTATTAATTTACTATTTCATTGAACTGAAGTATTCAATCAAATTTTTTTAAAAATATGTTAACTATATCAAGAAAAACATTTATATGCAAATAAATTCATTATAGACAAAGAGAGCCCAATCTCAATCCAAATCCTGCATCCACTTGGAGGAGAGAATCCAACCTGCAGTAATCATATGGCTAGATTTGAAGTCTGCAATGAGTTCTATTTTGCCTCTTCCTGAAAAACAGGAGCCAAGTGGAGTTTAGGCGTGAAGAAGCGAAGGAGAGAAAGAGCAACAGAAGGGAGAAAGAGGTGGGGAATGCTGGAGCAAGCGAGCAGCGTGTCGACATGAGAAGTGAACGAAAGAGAAGACAATGGAGGCAAAGTGTGAAGCAAACTGTGAAATAATGGGAACCTTAGGTCCACCCTTGCATATGTAAATGCCCCATAATGATTAGTTCAACACAAATAGCGTCAAGAGAAATTTTTAGCAGAAGGCATAAACCGAAAAAAATAAATTAGACAGTCAAATACTAGAGACGTTACTAACTTGTAAAAAATTTCTGTCGTGCTTTTTCTTTTTACGTAATTCAACTGAGAGATTCAAGCTTTGAAATAGTTACATATCAATTTTATAAAAAAAGAAATTGGATCATTAATTTTTCTTCTCAATTTGAGAATCAAAGGAAGACTGATTGAGAGATGAATCTTCTATAGATTTCAACATTTCTACCAAGTTACTTGAAATGTCAGAATATGTTTAAAGATTGTGGGATATTGATTCAGCATGCATGCAAGCCCCCGTGACGATATAAAGTCTAAGAATTTTTTTTGTTTGTATTTCCAATTCAACATAAGTGGGGATCTACATAGTAGTTCTAATCAAAAGACGTAAGATCAAATATAACAATCAAGCACATAGAGCTCCACATTAGGGTAAAGCAATGAGATGCTTAGATGTTGCTAAGATAATATATGAATATCTAGATCATTAAATTTACGAAGAAAGGACTACATGATTGTTGCGTGCTAGAAAACCAGTTACGGTAGAGTAAAAGTATTCACCTTAGCTTCGTTGTGAAATCCAGCACACACACAGGTATTTAAAGAGTGAACAATAAAACTCCAAAATTTTTACGTGGAAAATCTCGAAAAGAGGGAAAACCACGGTTTAACCCAAGAAAAGTATTCTCCTAGTTACCGCACACGCGGCTTTCGCCATTCTGACGCGACATCCGCCCTCGACCCACTTGCTCCCACTCCCCACCGCTAAGCCGCCGATGGTCGCGGACCACCTCATATTGGCCAACCATCACCACTGAGCCAGACCACCTCTGGTTGCCAACTATCACCGCCACCACCGCTGGCCGCATCGCTGATCTCGTGCTGCTAATCTATCATCGATCGTTACTGTTGACCACTTCGTTGACCATCATTATCGAGCATCGAGCTAATCACTCGGTCATTACTGCCGGCTATCGCTACAACCATCTTGCTGGTCCTCGCCAACTACCATCGCTAATCGCTGCGTTGATCACATCGCCGGATCATCGCTGACCACCGTTGTTGGCCATCGCATCGACTACATCGCGGCCGCCACCGACTATCATCGACCATCTTACGATCATCACCACCGGACCACATTTGTCACCATCGTTTCACCATCATTAACTACCACTAAGAATCATGAAACCTAACCATGGTAGTTGTTGTTGATTCTTGATTCTTAGTCATTCTCATATACAATTTTGTAATCCAGTTATTGGGAAAATTTTGTACTCTGAAATAGATGCATAGTGGAAGATTTTTTACTGGGCTAGGCTTCGTGATTTTTTCTCTCTTTTCGAAATTTTTTCACGTAAAAATTCTGGAGTTTTCTTATTAATTCTTCAAACATCTGTGTGTGCTGGATTCTGCAACAAAGCTAAGGCGTAAACTTTTATTCTACCGCAATTGGTTTTCTAGCACGCAATAGTTTGACACTGTCTGTGAAAAAAGACTCCCTCTATCCAAATTTCTCTGAACACCCGTATTATGACCAATAGGCACAATACTCGTAACAACGGAGCCTCCCGCTCCTACTTCTGTCACTCTCGAAACCAATCCTTGAACCAAGGGCGCCAAGCTTCTACCTCACTTCCCCTTGATAGGCATAATGCGAAGATGCAACAGAATCTCTATGATGTGGCCGAATGGAAGAGTCTCAAAATGAGATAATCTGACTTTTACGATGAACACGATAGCAGCCACTACCGCGGCAAACACATCTTCTTCAAGATCGATCGTTAGTCGAGGAGGAGGTCAAAATGCTAATACGGCCTTCTTGCCATCGATCAAGTTCCTCCGGACCGTGATGTTGACCTCCTTGACACTGCTAGTTCTACTCATCCATCACTTGCAGCTCAACTGACTGCTAATCCACCAATTATTGCTGGTAGCTTGACACGTTCTTGTCATGTTGACTCCACGCGTCACGTTATACGTGCGGAATTACAATGATTGGTGCGAGAAGAATTCCATTATAAAGATGAAAATAATCTTCTCTCTCATCGCGGCTATCAGGAGTCTTCAGCTCTAACTAAGACTATTCTTCAACATCCCATTCTCGTATGGTTCAAGCTTCCGAGCATCGACTCTTATGATGGGGCAACTAACCTATATGAACACATCGACCATTACATGATCATCATGCATATCTAACCAGCTCCTGACACGTTGGTTTGTCAGGTCTTTCCCGTTACCCTCAAGGGGCAAGCTCGCACTTGGTTCTACTCCCTTCTAAGGGGATCCATCCATACCTTTGATAAACTCGCCAAGATTTTTGTAGAACCGTTCATTGCAAACAGGAGGATCATTAAATATTCCTCTCATCTCTCAGGCATTCATCAAAATGAGGGTGAATCACTTAAGGAATACTTCCAAAGATTCTCCTTAGAAGCTCGCCAAATACCTGGAGTATACCTTGAACTATTAAGAGGAGTTTTCCTTGGAGGGCTCTGTCCTGGGACTTTTTACTCATCACTAATGCAGGATACAGTCCGCTCATATGCCGACTTGGTTCATCATATGGAAGCACAAATTTCTTCCAATGAGGCTATTAGTGCCCATTGTAAATAATTTGAACAATCTACAGAAAAATATAAGAGCGTCACAGGGAATGCTGACCGACAATCCCATCAAAAGAAACAACAAGGCTGTCGTGATCTCCCTCAATGACCCTCACATCAACGACGTGAACCACGACCAGAAAAGGAATACACACCAGTGAACACATCTCGTGTTAACGTCTTGATGTCCATTCGAGATGAAGAAACCATCAAGTGGCCACATCCGCTGAAACCAAATTCAGGAAATCTGGAGCAATATTGTCACTTCCATCGAAGTCGTGGACATACTAGTGAGGCGTGCAAACAACTCAAAGAGAAAATCGAGAGGCTCATTCAACAAGGATATCTACGTCGATTTGTGAAAAATCAATCGACTCAAACAAACATAACTCTAATTGGGGGGAAACCAGGACAATCATCACATAAATAATAAAATATTCATCAAATAGTTAGAAAAATTGTAACAATCGCAGGTGGACCACTACTATCTAATCAAGTCCTCATTGCCAACACTGAAGAACTAGAGTTAAAAAAATCTTGTATTGATCATTCTATCACTTTTAATGACTCGGACTTAGAAGGAGTCCATGTTTCTCATTAAGATCCACTTGTCATCACAGGGATCAGTGACACATGCTATAATATAGAGAGAATTTTGATTGACAATGAGTTATGTTGATGTCTTATTTTACTCCATTAGCATGATAAAGCTCCAACGCAGACCATTATACGGGTTTGATAGTTATGTAGTAGAGGAGACAATCACCATTCCTACTGAGAATTCCCATAAAGTGACTCATTTAATTCAATTCATGGTGGTCAAGTTAGATTTGACATATGCTATCTTCTAAGGCCCTCCAATCAATTTTGGTGTCGACTTCAAGATCTCATCTTAAGATGAAATTTTCAACCTGCTAGTTGTGGTATGCAAAATCATAACACAATCATGTTACCTCAGACAAGCTCAACCACACCATTCAGTGACCTTCAACATCAAAAATTTTATTTTTTGAGATGAAGAAGTACCCTAGAAAGCTTCGCCTGTAGAAGACTTGCTCCATGTTTCATTGTCAGATTACCAACCTCTACGAATACTGCAAGTTGGATCTTTGCTCTCAGATAAACAGAGGGTAAAATATATAAACTTCTTGCACAAAAATCAAGACATCTTCGCTTGGAGTCTGATATATATGATAGGGGTTGACCCCAATGTGATCATGCACTCCCTCAAGATTGATCAAACATTCAAACTGATCATCCAAAAGAAGCAGAGTTTTGCACCTGATCGCCTCCAGGCTATTGAACAAGAAGTTAACAAGCCCTTGGAAGCAGGATTCATACGAGAAGTACATTAAGATTTCATTCTCTTCAATCAGCAATTGATCTGGAAGGTTATTCAATCTTCCCCATCTTTGAGGGAGGCCCCACTCATTTTTTTAAAAAGAATCCATTAGACCAATTTCTAGATTGATCTCATACTGAAAATTCTATTCAATTCTTTATAGCTCTATAAGAAACATGTCCCTGAGCATCACATGTGAATCTAAATTCTTATTCATTGATATATATATATATATATATATATATATATATATATATATATATATATATATATATATATATATATAAACGTTTTATTTTATGTTTTTAGCTAAATATAAATAACTTGTGAGCTAATCTCAACTCGACTCTCTATCTTGTAAATTAGCTCAATTAATAAATATTAATATAACATATGATTAAAATATATTAAAATATAACAATTTAAATATAAAATTAGTAGTTAAAAATTATTTCTTATTCACTCATATCAAATAATTTTTTATTTATGTTCTTCTATTTTAAAACATTTTTTATCATTTTTATCAAATTATTTTATGTCTTTTTTCCGTACCATAAACATCTAAATTTTAATCCGTTTATAAAGTACAATTAAATACCCATTTTTTGTATCAACAGAGCCTTTAGCCATGCAAATATATAAATCATAATTTTAAGATAAAATGCATTCGAAGACCAAAATATGTGACTAAAATATAATTTTAGTCAAAATTATTTGAAGATGACACAGCTCCCATCATAAAGTAGCTGCATGTTCTAAGATATAGTAATTTATTTAAGCTGAGATAAGGCTTTTACCAGCCGCGGCATGCATAGGGCTTCAAGGGGATTAGCTTTCGGTTATGCCTGAGCCTTCCTTCAAGTCCACCTCTTCAGGGGATTCTTCTCCACTCAAAGCACTGAATCAAAGTCCCTAACACCAAGCCCAGCTCCTTCAGTGCCAACCCTTCCCAGGGCATCTCCTCCTCCCCATTCCAAGGGCAACAACATCCCTCCTTCAGCCTCGGCATCTCGGAATCTCTCAGGAATGAATTCCGTCGGCTTCGACAAATCCGAGGATCCCTCTGAATCACATAAGCATTCACCATGAGCATCGTCCGGAAGGTATGTCGTAGCCTCCGACCTTGCATGGCTCCAAACAGTGGTGAGGCAGTAGAGGGACGACGGGACACAGCCGGAAAGTTTCGTTGATGATACAGTGGAGGTACGAAAGGTTGGGAAGATCAGTTCCTCGAATAATCGGTCGTGCCCCACTTTCTCGTCGATCTCTTCCCTTGCCGTCGAGAGCTTGTCCGGATTGTTTAGCAGGAGAGACATTGCCCATTCAATGGTGTTTGATGAAGTGTCTGTACCTGCAGCCAATAAAGGCTGCAAGAGAATTTTGAATCATCAGAGAAACAAAAATAAACTTCAGTGAAGTACATTTATTGCAATATGACATCCAAAAAGAATTTTGATTAGAACTAATTGAATTTGATTGAGGAAAAAATTTTAAATTATGCTTAATCCTAACCTTAATTAGTAATTTATTTTTTTGAAAATACTAGTTGTCGGAGCCAGAATACATCGGGCGCCGTATACGGACGCTCGTGATCGAGCGTCGTCCCATGACGGTGGCCCGGCGTCAACATGGCGTCGGCGCCAGTCGTTCAATGGAACCTCGTCCTTATTTTAGAAAACCCGTGAAGCGGATCTCTTCTGGGTTCTACTGGTCGCCTTATTTCCATATTTCCACCGCGCCAAGGGTGGTTGTCGTAGGAGGCAGCTTATTTCTTCGTTCGTCCGCCGATTAAGGTAATTTTTTTTTTCTAAATACTTAATTTGTGGTAGATCTCGTTATATATTATTTTGTGTTGTATGATTTGATTTTTTTTTGTGTTGTTTAATTAGATTTGTATGTGTTATATTTTTATGTGTTGTTTAGCTAGGTTTTGAAAAATTAGATAGCGTGTATACTGAAGATTTTATATTTATGGCGTGTTTATTCTTAGTTTGTTTTGATAGTGATGAAAATTTTATTTAAATTACTTTTAATCTTTCTCTTTACCTGCCTAATCCTTCAACCTTAAATTTATTTGCTTATTTTATTATCAATTAATATGGGAAAAAATATATTGCATGACAATGACATGGTGAACTTCAAGTTTATTCCAATCTGTTGTATAATGATAAGAGTAAATTAGTCCATAAAGAGTGTGATATTATTCAGCATATTGATTTGGTCAATTTATTTAGAAAACATAATATTTTCCCTTCAAAATTCCTAGCATCGTTTGAGAGCCATATAAAACATGGTTATTTAAGTACAGTAATGATATATGTCATTATAATACTAAAACTCTTGATATATTAGTTGCAGACTATATTTAGATTATGAAAAATATATGGTTGCGAGGCTTGGGGTTCTTTAATTCGATATCATTCATCTTTATGAAAGCTATGATTAGATCTACTCTCCTTAGTCCTTTATGGGTTTTTAATATCTCCAAGCGATATACAATTGTATTATATCTTAAAATATTTTTCTTACGGAGAGGAAAGATTCTTACTGGTTAGAGTTGTTAGTTGAATATGAGTTCAGCTATGCGTAGTTCTTTTATGACGAACTAAATGTTAGTGATGATTTCTTTCAACATTGGTGGAAAAAATCGACCAATTCAGATCCCACGAGGGATTACCCTGATGGGGTTACAAAAGCGAATCATGAGGTCATTGAAGTTAGACCATGCAAAGTCATGTGTTAATCTTATAGGTCGTTTCCCTATTGATGCTGGATTTATCACTACTCATATTACTAACGATAAGTGTGTGAATCTATACTCAATGCAGCTTCCGTTCAGCATGTAGTAATTTATGTTAAAGTTGAGGAATTACATTGCGAGGAAAGAGATGTTGACAGTACTGAGGAGTATCAGAGAGCTCCAATCAATACTGAATACATCACACTTGATTTACAGCAATTGCTCGAGCGTGAAGCATGCAATAAGCTACTTAATGTTTGGGATAAGTTCGATTTTGTGGGAGCTATTGAAGGTGATGATGGGTATGAAACTATGCAATCTGTAAATGATGATGAGGGGATGATAGTGATGCGGATGAGCCTTCTTTAAGGGGCAAAGATCCATCTGATGAGATCTTATTAGAACTACTCGGTTAGAAACAAGCCAAAACAGAGGAGCACTTTACAGGAATGAGTACATGCATCATGCTAGAGAGTGGGATGAAGAGCTAACATTTGATGGGCCTTCAGATGAGTCAACTTTTGAACTTGAAAGTTACATTTCAGATGAACTGCTAGAATGTATGTGTTTTCGTGATAAGAAGAAACTATTGTTTGTTGTTTGATCATTAACGATGTCGTACATGCTCATGCTTCAAACAAATCGAGTTCATCGTCTTGTGCACTCAATGAGAACCAAGCTTCCATGTGGTGCTTACATGCAGTTCAAGTAAGAGATTAGGATTGGCGGTATAGCTCACGATATACATGTAGTTATTCAATCCTCGATTCAGGACATAACGATGTACAGTTATTTATCGATTATTTTTGAAAGGATTGGATTTAAAGTCCGAGAGATTATAGATATTGAGTCCAAATTTAACATCTGAGTGTCTACATGAAAGCTAGGATCGCATAAGTAAAAAAGGTTACTTTCGGTAGTTGGGAGGAATTTTATCGATCGTTGGAGAGATTCATGTCTGCTATATGCTTAACAATGCCAGGATTGGTCCACAGAGTGCAGTCGTCAGAGTCATACAGATTTCAACGATTATCCTGGTTCTTCGAGTCTTCAATTATTGGTTGGCAACACTGTCGCCCAGTTTTATGTCTGGATAGGACTTTCCTCCTAGGTAAGTACAGGGGGACTCTACTCAGTGCAGTTGGAATATACACCAACAACGGTTTATTTCCATTGTGGTAAAGAGTATTGAGTCATGGTGTTGGTTTTAAGGACACTCAAGACTTAATTCCATTTATCCCTAGAGGAGATTTGTGCATCATTTCTGATAGGCATGCGGGGTTGATGCGGTCTGAGGAAAATATTATCTGGGTTGTACGCTTTTAGACATCTAAGGAGAACTTCAAAAAAGCGGTTAGACAACTTGGAGTGGGAGGCGTTGAGTTCATATGCGAGAAAATATATATTGCGGTATCTTGATGATATCGCATTTTTAAAGGTATATGACCTATATCAGAATATCAAGCAGGTCGATTGGCTATCGAGAGATGTACATCAATGGTCTCTTACCCATGATGATGACAGGTATGGCACAAACCAATCGCGAATGTATGTACTTAAGCGGGCGCTTGATTGAGCCTTGATCTCTGATATATTATAACATAGTCATTCGTTAAGCACGGAATTAACAAATCTACTCTCTCTCTAATTGGATTATGGACTACACTTTATGTAACCAAAGCATCCAAGGCATCTCTCTCTAATATTATCTACCACTACTCCAACCTTTTCATGAATATTTAAAAAAATATATATTCTTTTGTATGTCTCTCTCTCTCTCTCTCTTATTCATTAAATTCTCATTATTGATTCATATTAATTATAAGAAAAAATTAGATCAAGGCACCCTGATCAAAAAACATTTAAGGATCTTAAAAATTAGGTACATGTAAGAAAAACTTGGGTGATTTACTTACATTTTATTTTTTAAAACCATAAAATTTAATTTTTTTAAGCAAGTATCTAATTTTTAAAGTCATCTTGGCATCTTTTTTATTAGGATATTCGGATATATATATATATATATATTAATTATATCGATTCAGGTTGATTATAACTTATTTGTAAAAAGCTGAAATTATCAAAATAGCTTGATGTAGCCACTTAAGGACAATATTTTGTTCATTCTTCTTGTTGTTTCCTATATTTCAGTTTAGTTAGATATGGCCACTTTATTTTGACACTTTTGAGAATATTACTGTTAATAGTCGAATTAGTTAGTTACAGGGCAACAAAGTAATATATATATATATATATATATATATATATATTTCTGCTGCAATCAAGGGGGTATCATTAGTTTTATTTGTTTTCGTAACAGAATACAAGTTGCCTGCTGTTACTCGGCTGTGTAGCTGTCGACTGACTGTAGGTACTGTCCTGGGTTTTGCATCACAGTGGTATCAGAGCCAGACAATGACGGATAGCGGCAGCATTTCGAAGCATGACGCTGATCGTGGGTTGGAACAATTAAGTGAGGATCAGATCCGCCTTGAACAAAAGATGGCGGGTCTAACTATGGAATTCCGATTGTTTTTAGTATTGATTTTCATATATGTGTCCTAAGTCAATGTCAAGTCTATCAATCGAATTTGACGGAGGTGGCAGTCGAAATTGAAGCTCAAAATATCGGGCGTCGGCGAAAATAAAGCGATCTTGATGCAAAACGGGCGTAAGTAGCGTTAAACGTCGAAATTGATCGAATAAAAATATTGCAAAATCGCGGCGATCGTTTAAGCCTTTCAGTATCGATATTGCATGCGATGAAGCTGAGGCGGCGACACCGTTCGTAAAATTGATCACGTCAATACCTATCAAATAAGACTGTTCACTCTCAATTCGGACGAGTTTACGCAAATATCGGCGTCGCGATATCGTATTTTTGAGCCAAAGTGGCCGATTTGATCTGCGCGCGGCAAGGTTGCGAAACGGTGCGCATTAAAGAGCGTCGAAATTACCTCGGATAGACATTCAAATTTGACTAAAGTTTTCACACTTAAAATTTCATCAAAATTAATACGTATTTCAAGATAAATCAATTTAATTATCTCTTAATCACATCAAGTCAACGCAGCCGCCCACCGTCATTCTTTCACCTCCAACTCGACCAATTATTGGCCGTCACATCATCTCTCTCGTACCATCCCATCCCATGAGCAGCCGAACCCTTCTATTTCCCGCTCGTTCTCTTCCATTTCCGAGGGCCCAGCCGAACGAATGCCAAAAAAAATCCTCCCTTCTCTGGTTTCCGACGCGCACAGCCGAGCAGACCGCTCCAGCTCCTCCCTCTGCTTTGTCTTAGAGCTCCTGCCCGAAAACCCTAAACACACGCTTTTCTCCCTGTCCAACCTTATCGAAGCTCCACTATCGCTGGCAATACGGAGGACACCTCTCTCGTCCATAAAAGGCAGATCAGGTGAAGAGGCCGAGAATAAGATGCGGCGTAGAGTTTCATCTCAACTCCGTGCTTTCGAACATGGCGATCTTCTCCACGGCGGGCTGAATAGTTCTATCTCTCGGTTCAAACTCCACAGCTGAAAGGGAACAAGCCTCTTTCCATCAAAACAGCAACCGAATTCCATGAAACTGAGTCGCAAGCTCCAGTTACATCGCCTTACCTTCTCTCTCTCCGGTCGAAACTGGATGTCAAGCTCAATACGGCATCTCTTCTGAAAGGTTTTCCTTTGCTTCTTCATCGCTTGGCATAGTGCCCATATTCAGTTTTCAGTTGGAGAGATGGGGCGCTCTCTATCCTCTTTGTTCTCTGAGAAGCCTCTTCCAGCATCAGATTCTAGGCTTTCTCCTTTTATTTAAAAAGATAGTTGGTACCTCTAGGTTTTTGGGGTTAATCGATATTGCTTCTCTCTTGGCTAGTAAGTTAAAGGACTTGGATAGAGCTAGGGTTTTCATATCTGTAATATTAGCCTAATTCTCCTAAATAGGAAAGAAGAGAGTAGAGGAAGAGATGAAGGGCAACGATCTTTCCCTGCTGGCGGTTCTTCTGCTGCATATATGCTTTCATTGGTATTGTTTCAGCCGAGGGAGATTTCAATGGAACTCCAACATCTATCAGTAGCATCCATGCTGTAAATTTAAGTGATACAAAAAAAAAATGCTCCTGGTTTTGTGATAGAAGATGGTGAAAAAAAAAGATAAAAAAAAAATCAAGAATATATATGTATATTTTGTGTTATCTGATGAAGATCTCGTTATCTCGAGAGTTAACGGTGGAAGGTCGACAGTAATTAAGTAAGACACTGCAGATTATCTCATGAAGTCGAAAGCCATTTGCCCCTATGTGGGACGACGAGAAAATTAGAAATTTTGTAGATTATAGACTAAAAAAAAATTCAAACTAAATGAATTAACAAAATATTTGAAGTATAAATCGACAATTAAATTAAATGCCAACTTTTGAGATAAAAGAATGAACTTGTAAAAAAAATTTGAATTCAAATGAAACTTATAATTCAATGCTCATTTATGTGCATGAATATAACTTTTCAAAGAACTCTTGAATTGTTATATCTTATACATCAAAATGTATGAAATTTGTGGCATGCTTGAATGCCCACCTTCAAGAAAGAAGAGAATTCAAACAAAGTTTGCAAAGAGCTTGCAGTAGAGCTATGTAGTTTGCTGATGAGCATGATCAGTTCTTCTTAATAAATGATTGGATCATTTTATATCATGAATTAAGCAATTTGAAGAAAAAAAAGACTTGAATGAGATTCATAATAAACTTGAAGGCTAAACGAAATGTGTGGACAAATATTCTATCGAACAATTAAATTATGTGCCTCGTCACATTTAACGTATTGAAGTGATTCAAAATGAAATATGAATAAGAATTGCTATGAGTTTGAAGGCTCATTGAAAGACAGAATAAGAATATAAATTAAACTTATAAGGAACTCACAGAAAACTTGATTGTTTATATATATGAATGTCATCCATTATTGGACAATCTAATCCATAAATTGAGCTCCAAATGAACTACAAGGTTTTGCATGAGACATGCAAATAAACATGGTTATTACTTTATAAGCAAGACAAATACTGAATGGCTAGCTTACAAGCAGGAATGAGATAGAATAGCTCACTGCTGAGCATGGATAAAAATATTTACCGAATGCTTAAATAATGTGTTGTATCTGATGAATTAAATACAACAAAAAAAGTCTAAAGAGGACTTATAATGAGCTTATAAGCTATCAATAAGCGCAAAAGAGATTTGTTGAATATTTAAAATTCAATAAACAAAGAAACAAATACAAATGATGGTACGATACTCTGAATGAAATAAGAGCTAAAATACAATGCCACCGAATTCACAATATATCATACAAGCGAAAAGAAGGTGTTAATTAAGACATTCTTGATACACCTGTATGTGCTCGGACATAGAGATTTAAAGTGCAAATTTTAATGTCTGAAAAGACTGCGCAAGCTAAATTGGAATAAATTAAATATTAATCTGAAAAATCTAATAAGATATTAGATCAATCTATAACATCTTCTACGTCTCCGGATTCGCAACATATCATACAAGCGAACATAAGTCGTTAATTAAGGCATTCTTAGATATACATGTGCTCAGACATAAAGATTTAAAGTGCAAATTTTAATGTCTGAAAAGGCTGCGTAAGCTAAATTAGAATCAATTAAATATTAATCTGAAAAATCTAATAAGATATTAGATCAATCTATAACATCTTCTACGCCACCGGATTCGCAACACATCGTACAAGCGAACAGATGACATTAATTAAGGCATTCTTAGATACACATGCATGTGCTCGGACATAAAGATTTAATGTGCAAATTTTAATATCTAAAAAGGCTATGCAGGCTAAATTGGAATCGATTAAATATTAATCTGAAAAATCTAATAAAATATTAGATCAATCTATAACATCTCTTACGCCACCAGATTCGCAACACATCATACAAGAGAACATAATGCATTAATTAAAGATTCAATTAAACTCTTGCACACATTATAAAGCAAGATTAAAACTCAAATTTAATACCTCAAAAGTGTGTAAGCATTCTTAAATACACCCACATGGGGCCCCGATACTATGCTGAATGCTTAAACTTAGTATTTGAGGATGTTACGCGGGTTGATTCCCGGTTTAGTCTTAGGACTAGGTATGGGTTAACAAAACCTAAAAATTCAATAATTATGTTATAATATTTTTAATCTAATAAAATCTCTGAAAAGCTAATTCTGTCATTTGACAGTATAACGACCATCTCCTAACTCCCTAATGATAGCTGAGTTGATTGAAGATATCAACTAGAGGGGTAGCTATTATCAAAATATTTATGATATTATATTCAATATTCTCAAATTCAAAATCCTCAAAATATAAATCTAGGTATGATCTATTATTAAATTAATAGAATTACAAGTTCGAAATAATAAATTAAATGATTTAAACACTTTCGCATGGGCCACTATCTTTGAATGCTTAAATTTAGTGTCAAGCTATCGAGTTGATTCTCTTTAGTCTTAGTGATTAGGGTTAACAAAACTTAAAAATCTATTATATAAATTTCAACTTAGTAAAACATCTAAAAATCTGAGTTAACAACAGATCTGATCCTCTATTATTAAATTAATAGAGTCGACGGGATCTGAAATAGCGAAATAATAAACCACCCCGATGATGGCTGTGTTGAATGAAGATTTCAATCGGATGGGATACTTATCATAAAAATGTGCTTTCAACCTCAAATTGAACTAATCAACTCAAGTATCAATGCAAATATAAAATCAAATAAATCACCAAATTATAAATGCTAAAATGAAATTTAATTTTTAAAGAACTTAAAGCTAAAAAATTCAATTCACCATCCACAATTGTTTGTCGGAGGTGACAAATTAAGAAAATCCTAGCTCACAAAGGAGTCAAAATCAAATCAAGTACACAACTATATTTACTCTCAAACAATCTCATGCCAGCAAGGACATGGCCCGTGTTCTCTGACTGCGTGGCTTGGCCAGTAGACTCCGCATGATGCAGTTACGACCAAAGTCCTCTGATCAGGTGGTTGTTGCCAAATGGAATCATTATATTACGGTCACGATTGTAGTCCGTATGCTCCACAATGGCTATATCTTTTGAGTTGTGAATCATAGGGTATACTTGATAGGGCAAACAGCCCTCCATAGACAAACACCACCCCAAGTTTACAAGGATTTCTTGAGAACTGCGTATGTTCGATAAGAATCCTTGGTCGGGTTGGCATACTCCTCTAACTAAGTAGACTAGGCACGATATGGGAGATCGGATAGGATCGTGACGCGTCATCGTTCCCCCAACCATCCTCTTTAAGTTAAATATAATGAATTTCATAAATCTAAATTCTAAAACTATAGATGCTGCTATTATACGTTACGCACTAAGTGACCAAACGACTAGCCTTAATCGAAAGTTCTCTCTTAGCATTGAGAGGGGTAATTAACTATAAGTGCTTGCGCCTATAGGAAACCTGGAACTAGATCTGAAGTCCTCACAAAATGAGGGTGAAATCTCTAGGTAGTGTCTTATCTACTATTCCATCTGCCTTCTGAAAATTTCACCGACAATTAAATCAAACTCTCTTCATCGAGAGGTTGGTGGCGAATTTTCAGAGCTCACATGTAGCAGAGATGCGACGAGAGCTGCATTCAATCAAGAATTTAGTGAGTCTCAATCTGGTAACCACACCAGCGTGGAAACCACACCAACGATCGAAGATAATATCCTAATCAATCGTAATTGGAGGACTGCACAGAGGGCCGATCCCATAAACAGGGTTGAGCAGTTGGAGTTGGATGAAGATCAGAATCGAAGCACAGAATTCCACTCTTCGATTCAGAATCTAAGGGCCAACAACCCTTGGAGGAAACCCCAGCTCGTCGACAAAACGTTCTAGAATGGATCTACAATGACTGCAAGGTAAAGATTGATATCCCATATTTTGACGGACATCTATACATGAAGGATTATTTGGATTGGGAACAATCCGTTGAAGCTTTTTTCAAGTATATGGACATACCGGTGGAGAAGCAGGTTCAATATGTCGCTTGCAGACTAAAAGAGGGTGCAGGTGCTTGGTGGCAACAGCTGGTCCATTCTCGCAGAAGAGAAGGTTGTGGGTCTATCCGAGGTTGTGCATGGATGAGACAACTCCTCCGCAATCACTTCTTGCCATCCGACTATGAACAGATTTTGTATGTCCAATTCCAAAGATGCACCCAAGGTAACCGGTCTATTAGCTTATACACTGAAGAGTTTTATCGTCTTAGTGGTCGAAATAATCTCAACGATTCCAATCAACAGATCATCGTACGTTATATTGGGGGTTTAAAGGAATCGATTCAGGATAAATTAGAAATGAACACCGCTTGGTCTCTTTCACATGCTGTGAACTATGCATACAAGGCCGAGCTACAACTGAATCAGGCTACGTGATCTATATCAACTACAAGAAAGGCACAATAGAAAATCCTTCAAACAATTATATGAAGGAAAATCTTACTAATCGTGGAGGACCAAGCCAGGAGTCTAACACGAATCCAACTACTAGAAATGGCCAAAGCAAGAGTCTTGACAAACCTGTACCTCAACGAGACAGTTTATATCGTAAGCCAGGACCCCAAAAATGCTTTCGCTATTTTCAACCGGGCCACCGATCCAATCAATGCCCAAATCGCATGCAAATCCAATTATTAGATGCAGACAGAGTATGAGTCTATTTACTGGAAATGAAGTCGAGGATATTTCATTTGATGAGGGAGAAAAATACTAAATTACGTCATGCAGAAAACGTTGTTAGCTCCAAAGAAGCCGACTTCTTCCCAAAGACATGCTATATTCCGAACGTGATGTACCATCGAAGGTAAGGTGTGTGAGCTAATCACTGACAATGGGTGTACTTAAAACATAATATCCAAGTCGGTTGTAGCAGCACTACAGCTCAAAACTACCAAACATCCTAATCCCTATAAAATTAGCTGGATTTAAAAATGTGTAAATGTCACCGTTACCAATCTTTGTTCAGTTGGGTTCTCTATTGGTAAGAAATTTGTATGCGAAGTAGTTTGTGATGTGGTGGAGGATGTATGTCATCAAATTCTTGGCAGATCATGGCAATTCGACTCGGGAGTGTGGTACGATGGTCATGCCAACGCATACACCTTATATTGGAAAAATCAAAAGATTAGGTTGTTACCTACAGGTACTTCACAAACTTCTGAAACCAAAGGTAAATCTGAAAGTTCTGAATACTTGATCGTGACAGGTTCACAGTTGGTTTCAGCCTGCCGACCCTTCAGTCCAAACGTTACTACATCAATTTCCAGATATCGAACCACCTGAACTCCCTAATTCACTACCACCACTTCGGTCTGTTCAGTACAACATCGACTTAGTTCATGGGTCCCAATTACCCAATCAATCTCACTACAGAACAAGCCCGAAGGAGCACCAAATATTGCAAGAAATCATAGATGATCTGTTGCAAAAATAATTTGTGAGGCATAACATGAGCCCATATGCTGTCCCAATGCTAAAAGTTCCAAAAAAAGAAGGTTTGTGGCATATGTGCGTGGACAATAGAGCCATTAACATGATGGCTGTTAAGTATCGCTTTCCAATGCCTAGAATTGAGGATTTGTTGGATAAATTGTTGGGAGCTACTATCATCTCTAAGTTAGACTTGGGAAGTGGGTACCACCAACTACGCATCCGCCCTAGGGACAAACGGAAGATGACCTTCCAAACTCATGAAGGGTTGTATGAATGGTGAGTTATGTCATTCGGGTTTTGCAACGCTCCAAACACATTCCTGCTTCTTATGCATGAGGTATTAAAACCATTCTTTGGAAGTTTTTATGTTGTTTATTTTGACGATATTTTAGCATACAGCCCCGCCCTAAATGAACACATCCACCATTTGCATTCTGTATTCTCAACTTTAAGAGACAACAAATTATACCTTAATGTAAACAAATGTGAGTTTGCATTAACTCGTGTACATTTTTTGGGGTTCATTATCAGCAAGGAAGGAGTACAGACTGACCCAAAAAAGTGGAAGCAATTCAATCTTAGCCATCCACAAAATCAATTAAGGAGGTATGAAGTTTTCCTGGTCGTGCCAACATCTACAAGCTATTTATTCGGAACTTTAGTTGTAGGCATTTTTTGGTCGTCAGTTCAGGAAACTAGTTTTGATCAACTAAAGAAATGACTCACTTCAACTCCTGTACTGACTTTTCCTAACTTTGAAAGGCCTTTCCAGGTTGAAGCCGATGCATCTGCCTTGAGTGTTGTTGACCTCCATATATGTGTCATAAGTCAAGTCAAGCC
Source organism: Cymbidium sinense (assembly GCA_021442155.1). NCBI lineage: Eukaryota > Viridiplantae > Streptophyta > Magnoliopsida > Asparagales > Orchidaceae > Cymbidium > Cymbidium sinense. Next base: position 109,443,648 of record CM038225.1, read on the forward strand.
CACAAGTTGAATTCGATGGACTTCAGAAGTGACAGTGCGCAAATCAGGGCTCAAAATGCACTAGACGTCACCGAAAATGATCGAAATGACCTCCAATCGATGAACGGACTTCATCGTCGCGTTCAAAACATCAAAATTGATCAGAATATAAATATTGCACAATCTAACGATCAACCGATCAAGCGATCGAGTTATCAATGTGTCGACAGACATATCAGAGTCAGGAAGCTGTGACGATGTCCGAATGACCTCTATTCATAAAATTGATCGCACCGTTATCTTCAAAACATCAAAAACTATTAAATGAGACTGTCCGCGCTCAATTCGGACGAGTCTGTGCAAATGTCGAATGATTAGAAGTGACAGTGCAAAAATCGAGGCTGAAATACACACGACGCCGAGAAAATGGTCTAAATGACCTCCGATCGATGAACGGACTTCGACACCATGTTCAGAGCATCAAAAGTAGTCAAAATATAAATATTGCATAATCTAAAGAGCAGCTGATCAAGCAATCGAGCTATTAACACGTCTGCACATATATCGAGGTCAGGAGGCACTAACGCAAATCAAACGACCTCCGTTCATGAAATTGGTTGCGCCATTAGCTTCAAAACATCGAAATCTATCAAATAAGGCTATTTGCACTCAATTAGTACAAGTGCTGAAAACCAAGTGGTCGAAAGTGACGCATATTTTGAGCTAAAGTTGACTCAATTTGACGCTGACTTGGATCAAATGGCCTCCGATCGTGAAACGGACTGCGTCATTGCATCCGGAACATCGGAATAACCTAAGATTGATATATATATTAACTATGTGATTTTGTAGGCGTAAAATTCATATTAAGAGAGATTAAGTGCTTAAGAAATCAATTAAACTCATTTATTCCTTAAATCCCTCAAACCCTCTAACCGATCCCTCTCCCCCTTGCTCAACCAATCCCGCCTCTGGTTCCAAAACCGTTCCCTCGCACTCCCGTTCAGTTTTCTCGGGAAACCTCTGCAAAGAAAATCGTAGAAATCCCTAAAAGCCACAAGCCCCCTCTGGGTTCGTCCTTAATAAACCGATCTCCCCCGTCAAGTTCGTCTCTCCAATCAGCCGTGAAATCCGGGCATTGTACTAGCATGCCTTCGGTGGGCGTGTTTGGCTATTCACCCTTCACCATGTTATGCGCCTTCACGAGTTCACGTTAGCTCTGTTCGTCAGGGGCTTGAAGCTTCAGATCTAAGATCATTTTTTGTTGCCGTGAGATGGCGTGACAACCTTCTCCGTCGATTTTGGTTCCCAAGTCTGGTTCGATCTTGTAGTGATGCATCCAAGTTCATCAATGCAGTTAACATTTTGACAAAGATGACTCTCTACTCTTGTCATGGTTCATGGTTATGGTGCCCCTCAAGGTTTCTTTTTTTGGAACTTTGATACCTTTGCTAGTCGTTTTCGTGGCTATCGATCGATTGGGTGGGGAGGATCAAGTAGACCGGACTTCACTGTAAAGCACGGAAGCGTGGTTTATAGACTCTTTTGAGGAATGGCGTGAAGCTAAAATCTTAGTCAATTTATCTATCTTGGACATTCTTTTGGAGGATATGTTCTTTGCTATTGTTCCTATAGTGCTCTTTCTTCATTTGAGCGTTGTTTCAAAAAAGCTTCCTCTTTTATACAAACATTTTCATGAAGCTTACGCTATGGCAGTCTGTGGAATGATGTTGTACACTAGATGTGGCCACTCTTGACAAAAGAATGGGGGACATGGAGAAGTAAATGTTTGCATATAAGCTCTCTTCCTTTTACGGATCCTGTAACTAATCTACCAACATGGCACATTTGGGAAAAATCACCATTGTATGTGTTTAAGGAGATTGTTGAATACTAGCGTATTGGCCATCAAATGCTCATGTGTGGATTTTGGCTCCTACTCTGGAATGGCAATTTTCTGCGATGCGCGGAAATGCTTTCTTCAACTTCTTCTAAATGTTCAATCAAGAAAAATGTGTTTTGTGAAAATCATTGATTTGCGAGTTTTCTCATTGATGAATACAGTTCATGCATATCCATTTTATTGGACTAAGTTCTATTGGAAGCATGGGTTTTATGAGGAACCACGAGGCATTTCATTCGGTTCTTGAAGCCGTTATAAAGATCACTAGTTCTGATTCATCCTCTTCTCAGGATATGAGCCATTAGATCTTTGTCATACATTTGTTGTCTAACACCTCACCAGGTTCAGATAATGTATCAGATCTAAATTGTGAGAAAGATTGCAAACTTCTCTTTGGTGATAGGCTGCTTTATTTTTCTGGCATGTATCCCTACATGCAGTTGTTCCCGAAGTGTGCAGTAATAATTCATCATGGGGGAAGTGGAACTACTGCTGCAATGCTACATGCTGGTGTTCCCCAGGTTTCAAGACCTCGTTAATGCCCCATAGGGCATAGCGGTGCGAGAAAATATGAATGTGAAAAGATATATACATATATTGATAGGGTCTAGTTGGGTGAGGCTTGAGTTTGGTTCAGTGAGTTGACTCACTCACGGTGAAACGGCGGTTAATTGATAATCGGGGGAGATTATCGGGTGCTTTCTGAACCGTTGGATTGGCGCCTTTATTCTTGGCCGTTGGATCTAGCACTTGGATTGAGTTTCTTTTGAGCGAGCTTTGAGGTCGGATTGATTGCCTCTTTTTATGGATTTGTGTTTCGATCGAGCGGTTCTTGTTTCCCTGTCGTCCGTTAGTGGGTTACACGCATTGCCTTCTACGCGGCTTGATCCTTTGCCTCGTTCTTGAATCCTTGGAATGAATCTGAGCCTTTGATTGGGGCTTATGTAGTTGCTTCTGTGCCGTGGGATGAAGCTTCTCTGGGAAGTTTTCCTTAAATAGTTCTTTTGTGTTGTTTCCTTCGATCATTTGAGCCGTCGACGCTCCAGAGAGGGAAGGATAGCTGAGAGCGGAGAAGGGGGAGAAACCCTAGGGTTTCTGATCGGTGATGGGGCAGTTTCCGGCGAGGCAACCGGGAGGAAAGGTTGCGCATGAAAAAGAGAAGAAGAAGAAGAAGAAGAATGAAAAAAAGATAAGTTTCTTTCTGTAAAAGATTGATTACCCTCTGTTTGTTCCTCTCTACTCTATTTATACTCTCTATTTTCTTTATTATCCTAGATCTAAGACTTCTTTACAATCTTCAAGAACTATCTTTTCTTTGAGCGTTATTTACATTCGATCTCTTTACTGAGTCAGTTGAGTTCTTTCTTGTTATTCAGTTACAACTGTTTAATCTTCTTTTCGGTATTTGTCAAGATTAACTTTTGCTTTCCAATTTTGAGTTATCTGTTTGTTTTTTGTAGCTAATCTGGCTCTATGGAGAGTTAATGATGGATAACTGCTATAGGATTTGCTGGAACTATCTATGATCAGTTCTGCTGTTCTTCTGTGATGTTAATTTGGGATTATTATTGCTGTTGTAGTTGATATCATCCAATATGGTATTTGTTGTTGCTAGAATGCTATGCTGGATTAGTTCTGGAAGTCCTTTGCTTCTTATTATCTAGCTTCTGTGATGTTATAATATTGTCTTCTAACTGATCTCTAGCTTATGTTATTATTAATTCTCTGTAGGGAACTTGTATTTTAGCATTCAATTGAGTTGTATTCTGTAATTTCCTTTTTGTTCTATAGTTCTTCTATTGTAAATGATGAATGTATGTTATAATTTGGTAATTGGAGGATTTTGAGTCATATCATTACTCCCCTCCCCACCTTGACTTTGTCCTCAAGGTCACCATCATGAATTGCCTTCTATGCTTCCTCCATTCATACCTCAAGATCATCAGTTGATAGCCTTCCCTTCCACTGGACTACTATGTTTGATTGATATAGTGTCTTTTGTTCTAATGAATTGGATGGTTCTTACTGATGTAGATGTAGGATCCTGTCCCCTTTGTAGTACTGGTTTCTACCTCTGTATTATAATTATAATGTAGTTGTATCACACTGTATTACAATGGTGTGGCCGTAGTGCTGGCTGTATTCTATAAGAAGTCTTTGTGGCCATCTATTTGAGGTTGGTAAGCTTGTTGTGCCCAAAATTTACTTATAACTCTAGGATCTCTTCTGTGCAACTATGTCCTATGGTATTCTATATAGTTGGGCTATGTCTGAAATAAAATATAAGCTATGTGTGTGGTTATAACTATTTGGAAGGTTGATAATTATGCCTACTTTGGAGGGAATATGTTCATTATAATCTATAAGGAATAATTTGGAGGCTGTTTGGTTATTTTTTTAGTGTTATTTTGCATTTGTAGAGTATAGATAATTTTTGGTCATTTTCTCCAGTTTCTTCAGACTGGTTGTTGAGATTTTTTTCATTACATTTATAATCTATGTTCTCTCTGTACTCTCTATACTCTCCTGAGGGTACAGAGCATTTTTATCATTTTTTGTCTATTTCTTTGGCCTGTTTGGAGGAAATATGTTCATTAGGCACAATTTGGAGGCTGTTTGGTTGATTTATTAGTATTTTCTTGCATCTGTACTCTCTATACTCTCATGAGATACATTATGATTTTGGTCATAGTTTCTTTGGCTTTGAGAGTACATTGGAAGCAATTTGGCATTTTTGGATGGTTTTAGGGATTTTTGCATCTCTGCACATTCTGCGGACTCGTTAGTAATGAAGTCATTGGCTTTCTGTTGCATCAATTCATTAGACTATGAAATTGAAAGACTCAAAAGCCATGATTCTCTTGTTGGGACATAGAAGCAAGCTTTCTTTGTGGGTGGGCAGTGCATTCCTTTCACCCCGATGAAGTTAGCAGTAAGTAATTGTATGGATGCCAAATAGAGGGGAGAAGGTCTTATGAAATATAGGTAATGTCTGTGAGGGTCCACTTCCAGTGAGGAAGCCAGAGCATCTTGAAGGTAAAAATACAAAGCAAAAGAAGCCTACAAAAAGCAAAAGAAGCCTTAAAGAGCATCACCCTCGATGAAGTTGGGTAATAAGGATGCCAAATAGGGGGAGCTATCTTATGGCATAGAGGAAAGTGCACTGTGAGGTTAGCACTTCCAGTGAGGCCCTTAAAGAGCATCTTGAAGGTAAAAAATAAAAGCAAAAGAAGCCTTCTTGAACAAGAAGCGCCCCATCATACTCTCTATACTTTTGTACTTTTCTGTACTCTACTCTGTACTCTGTACTCTCTGAACTCATGGGTAACTTGATATAATACTGTTTATATTTCTATGATGATTTCTTTACTTATTTGGAGGATGTTTGGTTAGTTTTTTAGTGTTATTTTACATCTGTACTCTCTTGAGAGTACATATAATTTTGTGAATATTTTTTCCAGTTTCTTTGGCCTGATTGTTCAGATTATGTTCATTACATTACATTGGAAGCAATTTGGTGGGACGTTTGGATATTTTTTGCATATGTACTCTCTGTATTTAGCTCATTTTTTCCCTTTCTTTAGCCTGTTTAGAGGGAATATATTTAACCAGCAATATTTTTCCAGATTCTTTGGCCTAGTTGGGGGAAATATGTTCATTGCAATCCATCAGGAACAATTTGGAGGCTATTTGGTTAGTTTTTTTAGTGTTATTTTGCATCTGTACTCTTTATACTCTCTTGAGGGTATAGATGATTTTGTGGATATTTTTTCCAATTTTTTGGCGTGATTGTTCAGATTATGTTCATTGTAATTCATTAGGAATAATTTGGAGGCTGTTTGGTTGATTTTTTAGTATTATTTTGCATTTGTACTCTCTATACTCTCTTGAGAGTACAGATAATTTTGTTGACATTTTTTTCAATTTCTTTGGCCTGGTTGGGGGAAATATGTTCATTGCAATTCATCAGGAATAATTTGGAGGCTGTTTGGTTGGATTTTTGGTATAATTTTGCATCTATACTCTCTGTACTCTCTTGAGAGTACAGATAATTTTGTGGATATTTTTTCCAGTTTCTTTGATCTGGTTGTTCAGATTATGTTCATTACACTCTAGTGGAAATAATTTGGTGGCTCTTTGGTTGGTTTAATAGTATTATTTTGCATCTATACTCTCTGTACTCTCTTGAGAGTACAGATAATTTTGTGGATATTTTTTCGAGTTTCTTTAGCCTGGTTGTGCAGATTATATTCATTATATTACATTGGAAGTAATTTGGTGGGATGTTTGGACATTTTTTTTGCATCTGTACTCTCTGTATTTAGCTCACTTTTTCCCTTTCTTTGGCCTATTTGGAGGGAATATGTTTATTTGTGGAGCTATTTTACATGTCACATTTATGTGGAGCTATCTTGGTAGGTGAATGCGGTCAATGAGCAGTACGATGATGAAGTCGTGATGTCTAATGAACCAAATTTGGGGAAACTCCTTCCACTTTATGAAAGGAAAGGCGTATGCACTGTACTTTGAGCATCAAAGCGGCTGGTGTTGGAAGGACCATACTAGTTATTGGCTAAAATCCAAGAAATTGGAATCAAAAGATTTTTGTGTGCAAAAGCAGGTCGAAAGAAATGCTCTAAGCAAAATTAACATTCAAAAAAGGGTAATTGTCTGATTAGATCTCTGTTGATTTGGAGGAGAAGCGGATGGTTAAAATATATAAAAATCATAATCATTAAAAAACTGGACCTACATCTTCTCAGATCACACAGATGCATTAGCGATGAAAAGGCTTCCGTATTGAAGACAATGACAGAGGTCAAAATTAGAGTAATTGATGCAGTCAGCTATCTAAGTGAGGAGGTTGGCGGTGTAGAGAATATTGGATTCACAAAAAGATATGCTTTCAATTTTATTCAGAAAGAGAAAAGATCGAGAATTGCGAATGGTGATAGTAATGCATTAATACAGCTGTTCAAGGAAAGGCAAGCAGCGGATGGGATGTTTGCATGGGATGTACAAGTTGATGAGTCAGATTTCTTAGTAAGTTTTTTTTGGAGCAATGTCATGTCTAGGATAGAATATGACTGTTTTGGTGATGTCATACTTTTTGATACAAGCTATCAACTCAATAAATATAATCTTGCTTGCCCCTCTTGTTAGAGTAAATCATCACTGGCAAAATGTGTTATTTGGAGTAGCCTTTTTATCTGAAGAGACGGTTGAGTCATTCTCATAGCTATTCCAGACATTTCTTTGGTTGATGAGTGACAAACATCCTACAAATATTCATCGATCGAATGAGAGCTATCAAAATTGTATTAGCATGCTAGTCATAGGTTGTGATGGCATATTTCAAAGAAAGCTTCTTCCAAGGTTCTTTGCTTTAATAGTAATAAGAGGGGGGCTATTTTATGCATCGTAAGAAAATGTGACTCGGAAGAGTTTGAAGAAGCTTGGTGCCATGCTAGAAGAAGGCAATTTGCATGATCATCGGCATGCGAGCTTTATAAAATTAGATCCAAGTGATCCTGCATTCAACAAAGACTCATTACATGGGCATCTTGTCGCTGGTAGTGAGTCAATGAACAACGTATGTCATGAAATCTCTAAACCAACAACTCCTGATTATTTCTTGGGGTTGGAGAAGGTTATGGAGACATGGCGGAATGAACATGAGACTTCAAGTGTAGCCATCGATTGTTCACATTGTTAAGACAGTCAATTCTAAAATAAGCTATATTTTATACAAGAAAATATCTATGTTTGAGAAAGAATTTTTGCATGGAGTTGGAAGCCTCGATGCTTGTGATGCGACCCATGGAGTATTTGGTGAGAAACTTAGAGAATAAAAATTCATCCAAAATATGGACTGTCCATTTCGATGGGACTACCCTAGATGTAACTTGTAGTTGTAAGAAATTTGAAATGATGGGATTACTTTGTGCCCATTGTATCAGAGTTCTTAGTTAGGAAAATGTAGTGCGCATTCCAGATAAGTATCTTCTCATGCGATGGTCTACTAGAGCAAAGAGAGATATTTACATCGATAGTGCATATAGAAAATTAAGAGATGTCAAAAACAGGGCGATATTTTATTTTGGAACCACGTTGATATATGCATATCAAGTGTCGAGGGGTAATAATATAGCTGAGGACTATATGCTTCAATCCTTAAAAAAACTATACGATGATGTCGACTCTATACTAAGTGGGAATTCTCTTTCAGCTAATAGACCAGCTAAGAAGAAGAAGTCATTCTGACGGGAGGAAAAGACATGTTAAAGGATCCGGTAAAAGCGTCAAAGGGTGTTTCCAACACAAGGCTTAAGGGATATTGGGAGAGATCCAAGAAAGCCAAGAGTAATTCTCTATTTGCCTCTTAATTTGTAGTATTTAAAACATTGCTACTAATCTTGAAAGTATCATATTTTTGTTGTTCTACAAAGTTCAAAGATAAGTCAAATAGAGCATTAGTCATCCACTTTTCTTTCTCATGCGAGTGTTTTTTAGATGTACACACAAAATAGCACACATCGATGCTGTTAAAAATTATTAACTGATACAATGTTCTACCTCAGGAATTCAACTCGAGCTCAACAGTCAGTCAGTCGACTGAAGGGTACACTAAGTTGATGATGTATATTATTACAAGAAAATATTTCAATGCATGATATCATTTAGTTATGTGTTCTTCGACTGTGCAATCATTTCTGCAAAGCTTTAGAGTCTCCAAGATGACTTTCTTTTACTTAACAGGCACACCAGTAGTCTCAACTACGCGATTCAGTTAGAAAGACTGCCTCAGAGTTGCGACATTAGGATGACCTTCTCATGCTCCAGATTGTGCAATCATTTCTTTGTTAGGATGACTTTTTTCTTCTGAGCAGCTTTATTCTGAAATGTACTATTATTATAAAATGCCGGAAAGCTCGTACTTAGGAGAGTGAGTTCATAACTTTGTAATCCTTAGGCGTGGCAACTAAATCTCTCATATTTTACCAAATTGCGGTATTTGATTGATGAGTCTACTTACTGAGTGATTTCTATTGGAGGCATTACATAGTTTGATATATGTACTCTATAAAGTACTCATATTTTATGAAAAAAAAAAAGCGTGATGATTATATTAATGACGATATTTTAAGATAGGATAAATCTCGAAACTACTGATTTTATTTTAAAAAAATATAATACATCAATTCTTAATAAACTTTTATAGTATTCTCATATCAAAATAATTGAATTTTGGTTAGAATATTGTCATCTAAATTTTTTATGTTATCATATTATTTATAAATTAACTATTATTATGTAATAATTATTAAAAGTGTTGATTAAATGGGACATATTTATCATGTGAGTACTTTCCATGCTACATATATATATATATATATATATATATATATATATATATATATATATATATATATATATATATATATATATATAGATTACCAATTTCAGAGGTAATGTAAATTTTAGCTTCACCTTTTCATTTGATGAATTTAAAATATGATATAAATTAAATGCAGAGAATGAGATGATGCAGAGAGTATAGAGTGGAGAGTACGAGGAGAATCTGGAACTACTTAGAAAACTTATAAAAAGGTAACCCAGGAGCATCCAACTTGCTTTACGGTTATAGTGAACAATTCCTCTTCATCCTGTAAAGCAAAAGTGGAAATGGGAAAAAAATAGATTGTTGAAAACAACAGAGAGTGCAAAGAGTAGAGAGAGTACAAAGAGTACAGAGAGTATAAATATGCAAAACTGCTCAGAAAACTCATAAAAAGGCAACCCAGTAGCATCCAACTTGCTTTAAGGTTATAGTGAACAATTCTTCTTCGTCCAACAGTTTGAAAACTTAAATGCCATGGATTTATTGATTAATAGGAAGCACACTATATATTCTTAATAATAGAATCAAAGGAAAAGAAAATAAGTTCACACTTCTCCAAATTAAGAAATTTATGACTTTATGTCCTTTGTTTGGTTGAACTAACAAATTAGATTTTTAAAAATTGATTGAACAACTCTCAATTTGGGTTTAAAATAGTATTGATCTAATATAATATAGTAGCAAAGTCATTTATATCATTATTAAAAAATTTGATGGGTCTAAAATAATTTATTTCTATCAAAATACAAATTCTGTAAGCAACTTACTTGGTCACACAATGCAAAAGAAAGAGCAATGAATCATATCGAATCCAATTCCACTGATATAAAATAAGTTAAAACTCCAAAGTAACCAAGTGCATGGTTCATTATGATCTAAGCTTTGACTTCTATATTGTTTTCAATAGGAAAAATGCCAAATATTTTGCACCTGGTTTAATATTTTTGTTCCCTTTCCCCTTGGTTAAACTATTCTTTCACAACTCCATTTGAATCAACCATCCATTAATTTAGGTGGTTGGCTTGTCACTGAGGGTTGGATCACACCTAGTTTGTTTGATAATATTCCAGTTAATAAAGATATATTGGTAATGCTTTCATAGTTTTTTCTTATTTTTCATCCCTTGCTCTTTCCTTCCAGTTCCAGTTACCATATATAAATATCTCATTTGTTTTCTTATCTTTTAGGATGGAACTCAAATTCAACTTAGGTCTGTAACACAAAACAATTACCTCACAGCTCAAAAATCCATGGCATTTAAGCACAGATAGCATAAACAGCACAGAGAGTACAGATGAATAATAAAAGATCCAAACTGATAATATTGAAAAATAATATTTCCTACTTATCAACCAACTTCTTTGCGGTGTTCTCTCATCAATAATATTGAAAAAAAATGAAATACCATAATTATTTCTAACTTATCAAACTTTAAAAATGCAGTTCTTAGCTTGGCTTTTTTTTCCCAAACAAAAGATAAGCGTGGCGAACTTCTAAAGCAATTCATCTTCTTAGGCCAATCTTGGTGATCAGCCCAGTTAAGTGGGAATTTCCTAATTGCTGCCTCCATGTACTTGCAGACAAACATCCCGCAGTCAATAATGTTATCTTGGACTGGCAGCCCACTCACCATTTCGATTGGCCATTTTGTGAGATCGCTCACAAAAGAATGTCCAGCATCTTCAACAAGTAATTTGACCTGAAAAGCAAGAAGTATAGTCAATAAAGGGGGTTAAAAAAACCAGTTTATGGAAACCAAATTGAAAATAACTCTTACAATCTCTGGAAGAATAACCTTATGGATTGGTTTTGGTAATGAGTCATAAAAATACCAGGCCGCTAGCTTAATATGCCCAACTAGGAGTGTCTAGTGCTGATTATCTATAATTAGAAGTAAAAGTAGCTTAGCCCTTGACACACTGTCTGTAGTGACATGCTGGATGAACATTTTGCCTTCCTTGGATAGGCCATATTTTGCATAGCTTTGTAAGAAAAGAAGAGAACGTTTATAAATTGTAGTTTTTATCTATACAAATAATGATTGAATTGTAATACCCTACATATTTATGGGGTAACTTACCCAGTGCAAGCATGAGATATACAAATAGGGGACATACAGCCCCGGACAGAGTGAGTACTTCTCGGCCAATAAGAAGGCGAAGGAATCAATGTGTGCATCTGAGAGATATTGATCAGTCAGCAACTCATTGATCTGCCCTCGTGCAATAATGATATTCCAGAATCTTGTATCACCCACAGTGATAAATATTTTAAAGTGATCTTAATTAAGCGAATAGGTTATTTTATGTATGAAGGTGATTGAAGATTGACTTACTTGTCGAGAATGGGAGCATGGCGTGTCAATAAGATGGAGCATCGGCAAATAAAATAGGATGAGAACTCAACAAAATGATGTGCCTCTGGCTAAATTGATGATGAAAGTTAGTGATGAAGAGCTAGATTCACTATGAATTAAGGATCGATCTCTTGAGATGATTCATACCTCCGGATGCTCCTCCACCACAATAGATAGCGATCGTGGGTCGACCTTTCTCATCTTTGAACTTATAAAAAAATTTAGTGAAATATTTCTATTATCTCAAATTTAAAGAAAGTAACTTAATATCTCTGCAATCTTGAGTGGAGGACCACATCACTTATTCTGACTTGTGTGTGTGAAGGGGAACGACTTTCCTCTTCCTCTTGAGCTTTCACACCAGCTCAATCTTTGATTAAAGGTTTGAGCATCTTCATGTGCATTGGAGGCCTCCTGATAGCTTCCCACATGGTAGACTCAGCGGGGCTTCCCCAGTGAGAGAGGCTACCTGGGCGACTTCCCAGTGGAAGTATCCCCGAGGGCGGGCATGGGTTGCCTCAGGGAGACTCCAGGGGATGGCAGGACTGACAAGAACCTCCTTGATAGTGGTAACCAATCCCATCCATTCTCTCATCATTGTTGCTTGAAAGAAGATCTTTCTAAAACACAGTATCCTCTCCACATAAAAGCACTTGAGAGAGATGGAAAGGTCTTCTCAGACTTCAACATACTACATGGGTGAAATTTCAAAAAGTCTCTCCTCTTAAAAGAGAAACATGTTGATATATGAAAATTACTTATGAACTAAGTGATATTATTATATGTCACAGTGATATTATAACCAAGTGAAGGTTTCATCCAAACTTTATTTTCAGCCATGGCTTTGCAAATGGAGATGGATGTGCTTATGTGTAGACTTAATCTAATATTTATGTTAACTTCAATGCATCAAATAATACATAGTGAAGAAATATAAAACATATCATAAGAAGCAAATCCACTCATGTAGGGTGTCCTCGATGAATCTTTGATGTAAAACCATCAAATTATGAAACTAAGAAAGCCCAGATGGCCTCTGCCCAATTGTATTCAACAAATTTATCTATGTCATCGACGTAGGAAATCAATTCCGATGCCACCCTATAGTTGTGTTATACAAAAAAAAGATTTGATAGCAGAAAATGTATATACACGGCCTATACGAACAATACCTATAGCATGCTCAAGCATAGTCTTATAATCCACTTTAGCTGACGGTGGAGATTTTTTGCCATAAGACCTTCACCCCTCGTTTGGCATCCCCAATTCTTGTAACTTCATCGGGGTGAAAGGAATGGCCCACCGGAAAGAAAGCTTGCTTTCTATCTTCGAGAGGATTGAGGTAATGGTATTGAGTCTTTCTTGAATTAGGTCTAATGAATTGATGCAGATGAAGTCTCATTAAAATGTCAATGACTTTATCAGTAAATCGTACTGTAATATTATCGAACACTGTTCTAACGGTGGTAGGCCTGCATCTTGAAGTTATCCTTTTCCCAGACATTGTAAACTTCAAAATGAAAAGTCAAGTAATAAACATAATCGAACAATGGAAAGCGGAAAAAATATCCAAAATGTCATCTCTCGAGATTTGAGAATCTGAATGCACTTCTAAACCAACAAAATAGCCACCAAATTGCTTCCTTTGGAATATAATGAACATGTCGAATCAGGGACAAAGAAATAGGAAAAAAAATTCACAAATTATCACTCTCGAGAGTATAGAATGCAAATAACACTACTAAACCATCCAACATCCACCAAATTGCTTTATGTAGCGTAATGAACATAATCTGAACAACGGCCAAAGAAATTAAAAAAATATCCACAAATCATACTCTCGAGTACAGAGATGCAAAATAACTCTTACTACAAAGAATAAAAAATTGCTTTGGAATGTAATGAACATAATCAAAACCAAGAAAGCAGAAAAATATCCATAAAATCATCGTACTCTTAAGAATGCAGAGAGTACGAATACAAAATAACAATCATCCAACATCCACCAAATTATTTCCAATGTAATGTAATGAACATATCCAGAACCAAAGAAAGCTGGAAAAAAATATCCACAAATCATCACTCTCAAGAGTACATTGAATCTGAATACAAACACTATTAAACCAATCAAGCGTACCACAATTGCTTGGAATGTAATGAACATGTCACGAACAAGGGCCAAAAGAAATAGAAAAAATATCCACCAAAATCATCAGCCTCTCAGAGTCTGATCTGAGATGAAAATAACACTTTAAACCATCTAATAGCGATTATATTTGCTTCCACACTTCTAAACCAACAAAACAGCCACTAATTTGCTTCCACTAGAATGTAATGAACATAATCTGAACAACCTGGCCAAAGAAATAAGAAAAAATGTCCACAAAATTATCTGTACTCTCAAGAGAGTACAGAGAGTAGAGATGCAAAATAACACTACTAAACCAACTAAACTGCCTCCAAATTGCTTCCAATGTAATGTAATGAACATAATCTGAACAACTAGGCCAAAGAAATAGAAAAAAATATCCATAAAATCATCTATACTCTCAAGAGAGTACAGAGAGTACATATACAAAATAACACTACTAAACCAACCAAACAGCCACCAAATTGCTTCCAATGTAATGTAATGAACAGACTCTGAACAACCAGGCCAAAGAAACTGGAAAAAATGTCCACAAAATTATCTGTACTCTCAAGAGAGTGCAGAGAGTACAGATGCAAAATAATACTACTAAACTAACCAAACAGCCACTAAATTGCTTCTACTGGAATGTAATGAACATAATCTGAACAACCAGGCCAAAGAAACTGGAAAAAATATCCACAAAAGCATCTATACTCTCAAGAGGGTACAGAGAGTACAAATACAAAATAACACTACAAAACTAAGCAAACAGCCTCCAAATTATTCCTAATGGATTGCAATGAACAAATTTCCTCCAAATAGGCCAAAGAAACAGGAAAGAAATGACCAAAATGCTATGTACTCTCATGAGAGTACAGAGAGTCCAGATGCAGAAATCAGGCCACAAAATTTTAATTCCATCGATTGAACATACTATCATCCCTAATTAGGCCACAGAATTCATCTTGAAACATGACCAAACATCCTACCATGTGATATACTAAACATTTCATAAGGCTAATTAGTTCAAAAATTTGAAAATAACGGCGTGTACTGTCTTGACAGTACAGATAGTGCACATGCAAAATATCTCTAAAAACTACTAAAATACATCTTGTTCATTTAAAGAACTCAAATGTTCTAAAATGTTCACATACTGGACGGTGAGAAGAATAGAGAAAATTCTAAATTCATTAAAGTTCGAAACACAGGTGTAAATACCTCATATAGTCGCCTACAATACCTCAATGGAAGTTATTCGCAAGACTCGTTCAAACCACTGAGCGACGGCCGAACATTCGCCGATCGAGAGTGGGAGCTGAGCTAGCGGAGAAAGTCCTAAACTGTCATACACGGGGGAATGTCGAACGACGCCCATCTCGTTTTTCTTCTCCCGCTGTTTGAACGAGGTGGGCCAGGCCGAGTCGGGCCAGGATAAACGATGTGGTCACCATCCGTCCAGTTACAACACCGTTAAGCGCTAAAACAAAAAAAAAACTACTGGACACGCGTCGGGCCAGGATTGGAGTCCACACGTAAAGCTACGTGCGGACTCTAGACGTAATATTTTCTCAAGAAACATAGCGTGTGCTCGACGGTCTTACCGGATACGCAGAAGCAGGAAGCTTCATTGCTCTCTTGGGCCCGTCTGGTTCTGGCAAGTCAACTCTCCTCGACGCGCTTTCGAGCCACCTCGCCTCCAACGCTTTCCTCACCGGTGTTATTCTAGTCAATGGCCGGAAGATGAAGCTCGCCTTTGGCGCCGCGGTAGACGTGATGCAAGATGACAGCTTGATTGGAACTTTGACTGTGAGAGAGACGATAATGTACTCGACGAGGCTGCGGTTGCAGGACGAAATGGAAAAAGAGTCAAAGTGAGCACTTGTGGAGAGAACAATAATGGAAATGGGCCTTCGTGACTGATACAATGATCGGAACCGGCATATCGAGGGATTAACGGCTAAAGAGGAGAGTTAGCATCGCCAGATTCTTACAGGTCGAGGCTTCGCTTTCTCGACAAGCCAACTAGCGATCTTGATAGTGCTTTCGCGGACGTAGACGAGAGGATTATCAACAGCGATCTTGTTCAATCCATCACCGAAAATGAGGTGTTTGAGTTGTTTGATCACTTTATTTGCCTTCGTGAGGCAAAACTTTTTTTTTTGGAAAGGCTTCAAAGGCAAATGAGTTATTTTGAAGTCGGATTCCCTTATCCATTCGAGAAACCCATCGATCATTTCCATGCATTAACTCAGATTTTGATAAGGTTAAAGCTACATTGAAGGGTTCAATGAAGGCAAGGCCAGTTATCTACTTCCAATGCCAAGGGGAGAATTTTGTATAGAACAAGTTTACTGATGCTACAAAGAAAAAACTTAAAGGAGAAGTCCTAGGTATGAAGATCACGTTATGCTCAGTAGAGTTGATGAATTTGAAGACCTTGTTATGCTCAGTAGAGCTAACAGGTAGAAGACCACGGCTATAGTGTCGCAAGACACTGACCGTTATGCTCAATAGAGCTGACGAAAAGGTCGAACAGCCCCCAATGCAGTCCCCATATGCGGGGAAGATGCCGAGAGGATGCCAAATTTTGGATTGATGGGAGACCTAAATAAAAATAAATAAAAGTGTTGACAAGCTTAAATTGAACTTATTTGAAAATGATAAATTAAAGAAAAAACCAACATATATGCTCTTTTTATGCAGGTGTTTGAAGACTCCTTTATGCTGAGTAGAGCTAACGGGTAGAAGATAACGACCGTAATGTCGCAAGACACTGACTATTATGCTCAGTAGAGCTGACGAAATGGTCGAATAGCCCTCGATGCAACCCCCTATGTGGGGAAGACGCCGGGAGGCTGTCGAAATTCAAACTGGCAGAGAACTTAATTAATTTAACACAAAATGAACTATAAATTAAAATCTGAATTATAATTACAGGTGTTTGAAGACCCCGTTATGCTCAGTAGAGCTAACGGTTAGAAGATCATGACCGTAATGTCGCAAGACACTAACCATTATGCTCAGTAGAGCTGACGGAAAGGTCGAATAGCCCCCGATGCAGCCCCCATATGCGGGGTAGACGCTGGGAAGCTATCGAATTTTGGATTAGCGGGAGACCTAAACAAAAATAAATAAATGTTCTTCCAACCTCAAATTGAATTAATCAAACTCAAGTATCAATGCAAATATAAAATCAAATAAATCACCAAATTATAAATGCTAAAATAAAATTTAATTTTTAAAGAACTTAAAGCTAAAAAATCCAATTCACCATCCGCAATTATTTGTCGGAGATGATAAATTAAGAAAATCCTAGCTCACAAAGGATCCAAAGTCAAATCAAGAACACAACTATGTTTACTCTCAAATAATCTCTTGTGAGCAAGGACGTCGCACATGTCCTTTGACTGTGTGGCTTGATCAGTAGGCTCCACATGATATAGTTACGACCAAAGTCTTCTTACCATGTGGTTGTCGCCAAATGACCCCACTATATCACGGTCACGACTGTAGCCCGTATGCTCTCCAATGGCTCTGTCCTTTGAGTTGTGAATCATAGGGTATACTTGATTGAGCAAAAAGCCCTCTGTTAGCTAAGGTAGACTCAAACTTGTCTCCTTAGATAAACACCACCCCAGGTCTATAAGGACACCTGACAATCTATGTGCCGACAAGGATCCTTCTGTTGGATCGACTACCTCCTGACTAGACTGTGGAGCACGCACCCGGATGACGTAACCATGGGATCTAGATGGGCCATCCCCCCCAATCATCCGCTTTAAGTTAAATATAATGAATTTCATAAATCTAAATTCTAAAATTCCACATGCTGCTATTATACGCTACGCACTAGTTTAATTTAACTTAGTCTTAATCTAAAGTTCTCTCTCGATTGAGAGGGTAATTAACTATGTGCTTGCTATAAAACCCGAACTAGATCTAAAGTCCTCACCAAAATGAGGACGAAATCTCTGGGTAGTGTCTTATCTACTATTCCATCTGCCTTCTGAAAATTTCACTAATATTTTTAATCATTCTATTCATCGGAGAGGTCGATGGCGAATTTTCGGAGCCCACATATATATATTTCATATATGAAAATAGAAGTTGAAGTATTTTTTATAATTTTTTAATAAAAAATAAGGTAACTTGATTTATATCTTTAAAAGAAATTTTATAAAAATATGTGATTGTTTTAATGAAATTAGTAAAGAAATTTTTTTTAATTAAAAGATTTAAATTTAAATAGTATCTTTTTAATAACAATCATATTCTATTAGCTCTAATTTTAACTTTTTATTATAAATTTTTTAAAAAAAATAGCTAAAAGTCTCATAGTCAAATACAATTATGATTTTTTTTTCTGATTTGAAAGCGTCCTTCATTTGAGAAAATGTTTGTCCTTTCCAAGTAGCTCGGGAGCCCAATGTGAAAAGATATTTTTTCTTTTACCATATATATATATATATATATATCAAGTTCTTAATAATTTTTTTCTTAATGATAAATACTTCCTCCTCCTTCTCATCCTTCTCATTTTTAAAAATATTAATATATCAAGTTTTAATTAATTAATTTTTAAAATTTTTTAATATATATAAACACACATTTATAAACACCTAAATCATTTATTAATATTAATTTATAAGCATAAATAATTTAATTACCTTTTAAAAAAATTAAGTGATTTTAATCATAAACACACGTCTATATATTTGTTGTGTGTTCGAAGATTCATGTGAGTAAAGTAGGAGAATTCGATGTCTTAGCGTTGCACAAAAGTTTCGCACACACAGCGAAAAAGTTTGAGAGATATTAGGATTTTTATATGGAAAACCCAAGAAGGGAAAAACCACGAGGCCTAGCATACTTAGAAAAAATTTTACTATATGAATATTTGTTATAATTATTATCATATCTCCAAAGTTAGAGAAGGATAGCTTACAATAGTAGGTTTTGCTAGAAGCTTCACTGGATTAGCGACAAATACTCTGCTGGAGGTGGTAGTCTGAAGATCCGACGACAATGATGAAATGATGTTCGTGTGGCGTCAAGCAATCTGTGATGGCGCTTGTAACGCGTCATGATCGAATGGCGGTGGGCAAACAACTTCGATAGTGACCGCGGCATACAATGACGGTGAGAATGATAGTTGGTGATGAGGACCGGTAGCGGTGGCCGACGGTGACTCGATGATGGTTGAGCAATGGCAACTGGCGGTGGTGGCCGGCGACGCGGGCGATCCAGAATCATATTGGCCAAGCGGCCAGGCAGACCGGTATACCGGGTGATCCGACGGTGTTCCGCTGGCAACCAATGGTGGTGGCGGCTACCGAAGGCGATGGTATGATCCGGTCACAACCGAGCGATGGCGGCGGTGGTAGTCGATGGCGGTGGTGGCGGTGGTCAAACAAAGGTCGGGTGGTGGTCTGATTATGGCTTAAGATTCTTCATCGAGCTCTCTCTTCGCCTTCAATCCCCATGTGGAGAATGAGTATATTTAGATTACGAGCATTTAAATACAGGAAAAATCCAAACCACTACATCGGACTGCTCAAAATGATTTCTTCAATCACCAGATGTATTTTAAGTATTTGAATGTTCCAATGAAGTTAGAATTAAAAGATCTTAGGCTTGTTAAATCTGGTTCATCAAGACACTCGATTTGACTATAAATATTTCATATTTAGAAACTATTTAGGGATCCGCCTGATACCCTAAAGTTTTCAATTATATTTTAAGTGTTTGATCCGGGATACTCTGGACTTAGAATTAGATTGCTCTCAGTCTAATCAAAGTATTTGATAGTTTCATGATGATCAAAATAAAGAAAGAAGATTATGATTCTAAGTGATGTTCACATACATCAAGATTCGTACTTCAACTAGTAGATTTTCTAATGACATATCAATACTAAATTTTAAATTAATAATTTTATTGAGAAAATTGAAAGCTCTCAATTATTATTATTATTATTATTTAATAAGCTCCCAATTATTAGATAAAGCTTGAAGGGTTGGCTTTGAGGTGGGGCTGCCACGTCAGATGAATGCATGTGATGTACGTGGACAAAAGGACTTTTGTTTGGAGCTTTCACGTTAGATGAGTGCATGTGATTACGTGGACAAAATGACTTTTTTTTTTTGGAGCTTTTAACGTAGATTTCTTTTTTTCGTCGAGCCGACAATTGAATTTAATGAGATGCAAATAAAAGTTCAATGTGAAATAAGTTTGGCAAAGGATAAACTTTAAAAATGATATATTTAAAAAAAAAACAATTCACAAAACCGGTTAAATTTTTTTTAGGAAACAATCATAAATAACTGTGATTTAAGCCACATTTGATTCTCTATTTTCAGTATATTAGGTTCTTTAAAACGGTGTTAATAAATTTTAAAATTTATTTGAATTTTCTATACTTTTACAAAAAAAAGTCTGTTTCCTCTTTTGTAAAATGAAGTTTACATATAAGATTTAAAACCAATTTTCTTAAAACTATTTTAAAATAAACTTTTAAAAGCTCAGCCAAAGAAGTCTTTAGTGTCATAAATTATCACTAAGATAATGATTTGAGAGTTTTTTTAAAAAAGTTTTTAAATCACATACGAGATGACATTTCTCAACCAAATCAGTATGCCTTCACCTTCTAAATAGTTTAGTCACACTTCTTAAAAATTTTGATTTCAATTTGGTATAGATTTCTTCTCTTTATATTTCGGCTTATTTTTCTTTGGTTTTATTTATTTCTTCTCACTTCAAAAATAATTTTAAGTATTATTGATTTTTTAATTAAGGGGCATTTACATACACATCACACAATTCTCATATATTTACATATCTAACATTTAGAGTTTAATATTTAAAAATACAACACCAAAATTTTTACTATTACATCAAAAATAACACCATTATTTATTTTTTATGCATAGGAAAAAAATGCTAATTTTATTAATATCAAAGTTTAGGTGTATGTAAATATATAAATAGTGTATGCTATGTATATAAATTTCCCATAAATTAATTGTATATGTTTCTCACCAAAATTATAATAAATTAATTTTTTAGGAAAATAATTTTTGCATGCGAGAAATTCATGACATAGGGTGCAAAATCTTTGAGTTTTATTTTGTAGGAAAATCTAGCATATACATAGATAATTAAAAAAAAATGAGTAACATGAGAATTTTAATGTAAAAAAGCCTTAGAAAAGAGAAAAAAAAATCAAAGGGCTTAATCTTATTTAAATAATTCACTATATATTTTGAATTACAAAACTTTACTTTTAGAGGAGATGGAATTATACAATTGTATGTAGAAATTAGGCAATAATAGCTTTAAAATAAAGTAATAAGATTAATATGGTGGTGGCTAGGCTGTAACGACCACTGATGGTGGTTGACGATGACTATCATAGATGAATAATGACTATTAAGGGTGAATAACTACATGCTTCCAAGCATAATTCTTCATCTCTCTTCCAAGCCTCTTTGGCTCCCCCTGTCATGTTGAAAATGCGATCTTATTTATAGAATTTTGGGAAGGCCATATTGATAACTTTAACTATAATCTCAAAACACTTCATTGTACAATCAATATTAATTTCCTTGATTATAAATGATTTCTTGAGAGTTTAAGTGTCTTCACGACTTTTTATTTGAGCAGTCTTGAGCTCATTAAATTTCTCTCATCCAGCTATTCAATTTGGTTATATGCACGTTAGATTTAGAAATTATTTGATCATTTTATTAATTCTTAGAAGTTTTTAATTGCACATTTGAGTTTTGAAGCTTGATTTGAGCTCATTTAGATTCATTCTTGATGTTAGTGAATTCATCTCGTATATAAAAATTTAGATAATCTTGAATTTAATTCTTAAAAATTTATTACATATATCACCTCAAGATTTGAACTTGATCTTATAATATTTTATGCGATATATCAATAGTTAGGATTGATATGGCACCTAAAATACTACTAGTCGAAGCACGAATCTTGATGTTAAAAGCAAGCTGACCCGAAGTTGAAACTCACTGAGATCAAGCACTTAAAATATCATTGAAAACTTTGGGATATCAGTTAAATCCCTAAATAGCTCTTAAATATGGAGTATTTATAGTCAAATCGGGCGTTTTGACGAGCCGGATCTAACAAGCCCAAGATCTTACAATTCTGACTTCATTTGAGCATTCAAATACACAAAATACATCATATGATCAAAGGAATCATCATGAGTCATCCGATGGAGAGGAGTGGTTCGAATTTTGCATGTATTTACAGAAATGCCACTCTTCCAATCTATAAATAGCCCATCATTTCTCATATGAGGGGAGGCCAAGCAGAAGAGAGGAGAGAGCTCTAAAGCTTGAAGATCCTCCAAACACAATCGTGCCACCACTCGATGGTCATCCACCGCCACCACCATCATGACCGCCGCATCCTCATCGTCAATCTCTGCCTCTCCATCATGACTTTTATCGTCGCCAGTTCCTTCTGTTCACCATCATCTGCTACCACTAGCACATGTTATAACCTGAATGTGACTATATGGTTGTTGTTGTCTGATTTTGGGATTCCCATTGTTAGCTCTTCTCATATACAATTTTGTAATCCCGTATCGGAAAAACTTGTACTCCAAAATGAATATATAGTGGAAGCTTTTTACTGGGCTAGGCCCCGTGATTTTTTCCCTCTTTTCGAGGTTTTTCACGTTAAAACTTTTGGAGTTTTCTTGTTCACTCTTTAAATACCTGTGTGTGTGTGTTGGATTTCACAACAGGGCCAAGATGTAAACTTTTACTCTACCGCAATTGGTTTTCTAGCATGCAACAAGAACATTAATTTTCAAAAATTAAAACAATATGTACATTAAATTTTAATCAAAAATATTTCTATATTTCTTTAATAAT
This sequence comes from Cymbidium sinense, assembly GCA_021442155.1. NCBI lineage: Eukaryota > Viridiplantae > Streptophyta > Magnoliopsida > Asparagales > Orchidaceae > Cymbidium > Cymbidium sinense. The sequence goes on from CM038225.1 coordinate 109,466,328, forward strand.
TATAAATATGCTTACATAGAAGTATGAACAAGTTGTATTAAAAAAACATGTCCAATCAAAGAGACCCTCTACTAATACAAAGGACATAAATGTGCCACAAATAGATGAGCAATGTTCTATTTGAGTTTCCTCTTTAACAAAAATACAATCCCCCTTAACTACTTACAAAATAATTATAGAGGCATATTCAAGATAATACATGACTTGATATGAATGTTGAACACGATAAAGCTGCGCACTCTTTATAATTTTTTTTTAAAGTGAATCTTAAGAAGTGTTCTTATGAGTCATTTATGAGAGGCCATTAGAAACATAGATGACCAATTGAAGCATACTTTTGAAAAAAAATTATATATTATTTAGTCAAAATTAATCATTAATTTGGTAGACATTCAGATGGCAAATATTATATCAAATCTTCAAATGAACTTCTCAATTAACATCAATCTCTTGAAAATTGCTATGCGGAAGGGATCTCCCCTTAAGTACCTTGTCCTTTAATGGCTTTTTTATTCCTTATATAACCTAACTAAATAGATCATGCTCTAAAAGTATAAAAAGGTACATTAGACATTTTTTTAAAAAAAATGTATGAATTAAAAATTAAATGAGCTTAATGGAGTAGTCTTGTTTGTTGTATAAGATGTTCGAAATCTAAGAAATATCTAGTTATATAACTTAATATATATAGATGTATATATGTGTGACATTTTTATTTATCCTAAATGATAATTATAAGTCCATTTATTTTGATTTATCCAAACTAAACTAAGCTATCAAATGAAGTGAACCAACAAAATAAGTTAATCCATGTCATAATATGTATACATCATGTAGTCATCAAAATTTAAACTATTTTTTGTTGATTATATTTAATTTGAGCAGGTATCTAAATCAAACGTATGCCATCATCTCATGAATATTGAGAGGCTTTTTTTAATATAATCCCAATCTATATAAACATAGTTTTTATTGATGAAAATATTCAAATATATAAATATAATAGCATGTGGCTCTTTATTTATAAAGTTCTTAAACTTTACATTTTTAAGCTAGCTTGTTCGAAAATGTTGCATTAGTTCAATTTGAGTTGAACATTCAAAGATGACACAACACATTCATCAAAGTTTGTCGTGACCTACATAAGGCTTCAAGAGGATTGGCTTTGGGCATTGTTAATCCTGCCTTCTTTTATATCAATTTTGTTGTGTAACCCTTCTCCACTCAAAGCATTGAATCAAAGTTCCAATCACTAGCCCAATCTCTCTCATTGCAAGACCTTCCCCTGGGCACCTTCTTCTCCCCATACCAAATTGATATGAACACATATCCCCAAGCCAACAACAGAGAATAACATACAGCCTTAGAACAGAGAATAAAGATATAAATATTAACAAGTTATTACAACAAGAAATAATTACAGCCAGAACAATAAGGCATTACGAAAGTTCCTTGGGATAACTATTCAAAAATAAGTCAACAAAAGGCTGGACTTGATAAACAAACTACAACAACGAGCGAATCAAGAATCAAGAACTCAAACCGGCCAATAAAATACAAGGCCATATAAATAACAAAATATAACCAACTACAAGCTCCACGTATCTGAGCGAAATCCGATGACAAAAAGCTTAGCAGTTATGTAAAATGTTACAAATGAGATAGCAGACCAAGATAGAAAGAGAGCAGAAGAAAACTATAAATAGGGATGAGAAAAGCAAACAAGGGGATGAAAAATTATCTCAAGAACTCCTTCCTCTCTGTGTCCAGTCCTCTATTCTTCTTCCCCAAGGCATTTCCATGGTTGATCCTCATTGGCAGGTCCGTCCTCCGGTGGAATCGCCGGCGAACTTCCTCGGTTTCCCTCTCTTCCCCCTGCTTTCTCTCTGGAGCAAGTCGACGGCTCGAACGGTCGACTGAAATAAATGAAACGAAAGAATAAGGTTAGGATAATTCAAAACTCGATCCAACGATCAAGATCACGCGTTTTCAATCCGGATCATTCAATCCAGATCAAACCGCAGAAACGCGTGTAATCCACTCGACCATCAAAGAATCAAGAGTCAAGAAAGCAGTCAAGGCGGGCGGACAACAGACAATCGGCGCAAGATTCAATCCAAGAGAACCCCAATCCGAGTGCTAGCATCCAACGGCCGTTGTTAAAAGGCGCAGATCCAACGGATCAGAAAGCAGCCGGGTTCCAACACTCTAAACTGAGTCAACTCAGAGGTGAATCAAACCCAAGTCTCACCCAACAGACTCAATTGGAATAGTAAACAGATCCAGAATTCAATCCAGAAAGAATTAATCACACAAGCCACAGTTTATCAGAGTAATTACAGAAATTAAACCCTATCATTGGTGCTCTTGTTGATTCCCACAACTCACACCTACAACACTCAGAAAATGGCAGAAGGAACCAGAAACAATGCCAAAACACTTGAAGCATGTGTTACCAGTCAATGAACGACAAATGACCTCAATCACTATGGCATTGAATGAAATAGCAAAGAGATTGACATCAATAGAAAACAGAATAGAAAAATAACCTCAAAGCCAGGTATGTGATTCATCCCTTGATGAATCCTATTCTCCAAACATACCACATACACACACACCCATATCAATGCCTCTTAAAATAGATATGCCCAGATTTAAGGGAGAAGACCCTAGAGGATGGCTCTTGAAAGAAAGCGGTTTTCAATATTATAACTCCTCGATGATCGATTTTAATAGCTCAATATACATGGATGGACGCTTTGATGGTATCAATGGATGCAAGTAAATAAACAATTGCATTCTTGGCCACAATTTAAAGAACAAGTTATTCAGATTTGACCCATCTTTATTCGAGATTTAAGAGGGGAATCAAACTCACATTACACCCAAGATATGAATCACAGATGATGTAACAATGCCAAGAAACTACAAGATCGACCAACCTCCAAAGATTAAAACAACATCACTTACAACGACCCATAATGCCTCCTCACACAAACACCAATAAACAAAGCAACAATCAAAGTAAACAACCTTCAGCAATTCAGAGGCTCACTCCAACACAAATGGAAGAAAGAAGAAAGAAAGGATTGTGTTTCAATTGTGAGGAGAAGGACCATAAAGAGCATATATGTAAGTCCAAGTTATTGGCATTAGTGGCTGTCAATGATGACCAGCAACATCAACTACCACATGATAATCAGCCCGACAGCCAATGGGTGCAAGAAAGCGAGCAACAAGCTTCAAATATCGACCATTCAATCCAGTTGGGGGAGAGATAATTATCTAAGTATAGAATAGTCTAAATAGTTATCAATAAGTCTGACCATAGAATTAGCCTAGATATATAAGTCAGATATAGCCAATTCCATAAAGCTAAACCAGCAGTGGACTCAGAACAGATACATTCTCTCCAACTAGATCCAATACAGAAATTAAAGCCTTATTTCAGAAAAGAGGCACAGCAAGTTACCCAATTTCATATAACTGGTCACAAAGAATTCCCACAGTCAACCTCGCCACCGTACAAAGGGTCTGATTGGTAGAAAGCAATTAAAACTAGAAGCTACGACATAGTGATGAGAGCAATCTGAGGAGATCAACACATTACAGATCAAAGAAGTACTAATCCAGTGGGAAAGACTATTAGAAACAGATATATCTTGGGTGACAGAGAAAGAAATACAGGAAAATTTTCCTGATTTTGACCTTGGGGACAAGGTCAAGGTGGGGAAGGGGAGTAATGATATGAACACATATCCCCAAGCCAACAACAGAGAATAACATACAGCCTTAGAACAGAGAATAAAGATATAAATATTAACAAGTTATTACAACAAGAAATAATTACGCGAGCAGTAAGGCATTACGAAGTTCCTTCAGATAACTATTCAAAAATAAGTCAACAAAAGGCGGACTTGATAAACAAACTACAACAACAGCGAATCAAGAATCAAGAACTCGACCGCCAATAAAATACAAGGCCATACGAAATAACGGCAAATATAACCAACTACAAGCTCCATCTGAGCGAAATCGAGCGACAAAAGCGCTTAGAGTTATGTAAATCGCTTACAAATGAGATAGCAGACCAAGATAGAAAGAGAGCAGAAGAAAACTATAAATAGGGATGAGAAAAGCAAACAAGGGGATGAAAAATTATCTCAAGAACTCCTTCCTCTCTGTGTCCAGTCCTCTATTCTTCTTCCCCAAGGCATTTCCATGGTTGATCCTCACTGGCAGGTCCGTCCTCCGGTGGAATCGCCGGCGAACTTCCTCGGTTTCCCTCTCTTCCCCCTGCTTTCTCTCTGGAGCAAGTCGACGGCTCAAACGGTCGACTGAAATAAATGAAACGAAAGAATAAGGTTAGGGTAATTCAAAACTCGATCCAACGATCAAGATCAGCCGCGCGTTTTCAATCCATGGATCGATTCAATCCGAGATCAACGCACGAAATACGCGTGTAATCCACTCGACCATCAAAGAATCAAGAGCCGCTTGATCAAGATCCAAGGCGCGGACAACCCGGACAATCCAGCGGCAAGATTCAAGAGAACCCCAATCCAAAGTAGCATCCAACGGCCGTTGTTAAAGGCGATCCAACGGATCGGCGGCGGGTTCCAACACTCTGAAGTCAACTCGAGGTGAATCAAACCCAAGTCTCACCCAACACTCAATTGGAGCGATGCGACCAATTAGCAGAAATATTCACGCAAGTTCATCGTATCGATCAATTTACAATTAATCAGATCTGGTAAGATTAAACCCTATCACAAATGGTAGCATCTAACTCACTTTATCCACTTCTATATCTTGAAATCTTTCTGGAAAAAACTTGGTTGGCTCTAGCCATAACTTTGGATCTCTTTGGATTGCATATACGTTCACAAACAAGATGGTATCGTGAGGTATTTGGTAGCCTCCCACCATGCAATCCTCACGAGACTCGTGCGGTAGTAAAGGCCCTGGGATACAAGGGTTTCATTGATAATACAATTTAGATAAGGCGATTGATAAGGTCATCTTCCTCAAGCAAACGTTTGTGTCCTACTTGCACATCAATCTCTTGTGTGGCCTTTGCAAGCTTCTTGGGATTGTTCAATAAAGAGTTAATGCCCATTCCATGGTGTTCGATGTAGCGTCTATGCAAAACAACATACTCTATAATAGAAATAAAAGAACATATAATTTTATCAAAGAAATTAAAGATATGGTAATAAAATTTTTCACCTATAATCTAATACTTTCGTTATTATTTAGAAATTTTTTTGGAAAATATTATCAATAATTTAAGTCATAATCACAATTGTTTAAATTTTAGCTAAATCTTTAGAATCATAATTAAATCTAACACTTTTAATTACTTTGATCTTATAGTCTTAAATTTGAACTCTTATTGATCAAGTAATAAAGTTTTAATAGAAAATCTTTTATAAAAATGTGACTATATACCTATTTTTATCGTAAGCATTTCTAGCCTCATTCAAAAAAAAAAAATTTTTTATCTCCATATATAATAGTTACTTATATCAATATCTGAGGCATAAAAAAATAATTCTAAAAGTAAAATTTATGTTGAGGGACTCACCGCAATCATCGCTTTGATGAAACGATCAGTGAACCGCTTAGGCTGAAGAAAATATTATGTCTGGAGTCCGCACGTAGCTTTACGTGCGAACTCCAATCTTGGCCCGACGTATGTCCAGTATTTTTTTTCCCGTTTTAGCGCTTAACGGCGCTGTAAATGGACGGACAGCGATGACGCCGTTTATCCTGGCCCGACACGACTCGAACTGCCTCAGTCAAACAACGGGAGAAGAAAACGAGATGGGCGTTGCTCGACATTCCTCCGGCGTATGACAGTTTAGGGCTTTCTCCGCTAGCTCAGCTCCCGCTCTCGATCGGCGAACGTCCGGCCGTCGCTCAGTGATTTAGCAAATCTTGCGAATAACTTCCATTGAGGTATTGTAGGTATTTACATGAGAACTTTAATGAATTTAGGGTTTTCTCTGTTCTTCTCACCGTCCAGTATGTGAATATTTTAGAATATTTGAGTTCTTTAAATGAACGGGATGTATTTTAGTAGTTTTTGGAGATGTTTTGCATGTGTACTCTCTGTCTTGTCAAGATGGTACATGTCGTTATTTACAAATTTTTGAATTAATTAGCCTTGTGAAATATTTATTATATCACATGGTAGGATGTTTGGTCATGTTTCAAGATGAATTCGGTGGCCTAATTAGGGATGATAGTTTGTTCAGTCGATGACATTAAAATTTATTTGTAGGTTGATTTTTGGTTGTTTGCTTCAGTTTTGCATGTGTACTCTTTGTACTCTTAGAATAGTACAACCCATTTTGACATTTTTTTTAAATACTTCTGTCCCTGTTTGGATACAAAATGCTCAGTACATGACTTATGAAGCAGATTGAAGGCTCATTGCTTGGTTTTTAGGGGTTTTTTACATATGTACTCTCTGTACTCTCATAAGAGGACAGAGCATTTTGGTTATTTTTTCTAGTTTCTTTGGCCTGTTTGGAGGAAATATGTTCATTACAATCCATTAGGAATAATTTGGATGCTGATTGGTTGGTTTTTTAGTGTTATTTTGCATGTGTACTCTCTGTACTCTCTTGAGAGTATAAACGATTTTGGCCAATTGTTTCCAGTTTCTTTGGCCTGGTTGTTAAGATTATGTTCATTACATTCTAGTGGAAGCAATTTAATGGCTGTTTGGATGATTTCTGGGAGATTTTTGCATCTGTACTCTCTGTACTCTCATGAGAGTACAGATGATTTTCTCAATATTTTTATAATTTATATTGCCTGGATTGAGAAAATATGGTCATTACATTCCATTAGAAGTAATTTTATGATTGTTTTTTCCAGTTTCTTTGGCTTAGTTGTTGAGATTATATTCATTACATTCCATTGGAAGCAATTTGGAGAAATGTTTGATGATTTCTGGGGATTTCTGCATCTGTACTCTCTGTACTCTCATGAGAGTACAGAACATTTTGGTCATTTTTTCCATTTCTTTGGCTTATTCGGAAGAAATATGTTCATTACAATTCATTAGGAATAATTTGGAGGCTGTTTGGTTGATTTTTTAGTGTTATTTTGCATTTGTACTGTCTATACTCTCTTAAGAGTATAGACGATTTTGGCCATTTTTTTCTAATTTCTTTGGCCTGGTTGTTCAGATTATATTCATTACATTCCAGTGGAAGTAATTTGGTGGCTGTTTAGATGGTTTCTAGGGGATTTGTGCATCTGTATTCTTTGTACTCTCATAAGAGTACAGATGATTTTCTCAATATTTTTATAGTTTATTTTGTCTGGATGGAGAGAATATAGTCATTACATTCTATTAGAAGAAATTTTGTGGCTATTTCTTCCAGTTTCTTTGGCCTGGTTATTGAGATTATGTTCATTACATTCTATTGGAAGTAATTTAGAGGGATGTTTAGATAGTTTCTGGGAGATTTATGCATCTATACTCTCTGTACTCTCATGAGAGTACAGAGCATTTTGGTCATTTTTTCTAGTTTTTTTGGCCTGTTCGGAGGAAATATATTCATTACAATCCATTAGGAATAATTTGAAGGCTATTTGGTTGGTTTTTTAGTATTATTTTGTATCTGTACTCTTTGTTTGGATGATTTCTGGGGGATTTCTGCATCTATACTCTCTGTACTCTCATGAGAATACAGAGCATTTTGGTCATTTTTTTCCAGTTTCTTTGGTCTGTTTGGAGGAAATATGTTCATTACAATCCATCAAGAATAATTTGGAGACTGTTTGGTTGGTTTTTTAGTGTTGTTTTGCGTCTGTACTCTCTATTTGGTTAGTTTTTTAGTATTATTTTGCATATGTACTATTTATACTCTCTTGAGAGTACAGACAATTTAAGTCATTTTTTCCAGTTTCTTTAGCTTGTTTGGAGGAAATATGTTCATTACAAATTAATTAGGAATAATTTGGAGGCTAATTGGTTGTTTCTTATGGGTGATTTGCATCTGTACTCTCATTAACTGACTTTTTATTTTGAAGTTTACCATGTCTAGGAAAAGGATAACTTGAGGGCCTACCTTAGAATGGTGTTCAATAATATTATTGCGAGATTTACTCATGAAGTCATTGACATTTTAAAGAGGCTTCATGCATCAATTTATTAGACTCTGAATTGAAGACTCTAGCCATTATCTCAATCAATCTTCTTTGGGAGATAGAGAAGCAAGCTTTCTTTTTGGGTGGGCAGTGCATTCCTTTCACCCCCGATGAAATTACAGTAATTGTAGAGATGCCAAACAGAGAGGAGAAGGTCTTATGGCAGAAATCCCCGCTGTCGTAGTTCAGTTCAGTGGACTATAAGACTATGCTTGAGCATGTAGATAGTTCGTTACTTGTGGCACAGTTTGTGCAGTTGTGCATACATTTTCTGTTGTCAAATCTTTTTTTTATATATCACAACTATAGGGTGGCATATTGATTGCCTGTAGATGACATAGATAAATTCTTTGAATAGGAAGAGGCCATTTGGGTCTTCCTAGTTTGACAATTTGATGGTATTACATCAAAGATTCATACGAGAACTTCAGTGGCTTTGTCACTCTTCTTATGATATGTTCTATATCCTGTTATGTATTATTTGATGCGTTAACTTATATAAATATTAATTGTAGATCTGGGCCACTGAGCACATAAGCATCATGAGGCCGTCATCTCCATTTGCAAATCCACGTAGCTGCGATAGCCAAAAATAAAGTTTCCAGATAAAGCCTTCACTAGTTTAGGAGGACATCAGGTGACATATAATAATATCACTTAGTTCATATAGGAATGTATTTATTTATACTGTAGTCATCATATTTTCTTATCAGTTTAACACAGGTTTGCCTTTCATTCGAGGACATATCAGAAGAGGAGACCTAGCTCCTTGAATCATTTTTCCCTGCCCAACATGCAATACATGTTGAGCAGATAATATCTCTAAGTCCAGAGTTCACAATCTCCATATGTCTCTCCTCGATATTCTCCCCCATCAAGTGTATCTAGCCTGCCCTCTGCTACTACCCCCATAGAAGCCTTTGCGGTGGAGAGGATACTTGTAGGTTTTAGGGACTTTAAAGATATAATATATTCTTTTCAAGCAATAATGACAGAAAAATGGATGGGATTGATTTGCGGGTTACTGCTATCGAGGAGGTTCTTGCTAAATGGGTCTACCATCCATCTACTGTGGGGAAGCTCTGTGGAGGTCACCACGGGGAACTCTTGAGGGCAGCGTGGAACACCTATGGAAGGAAGTTTCTGTGGAGGCTACAGAGGAGTCTCATGTGAGGCACCACACTGCCACTGGATACTTCCACTGGGTTGTTGCCCCTGGATACTTCCACTTGGGAGGAAGGCTCCCTTGTGGATACTCCACTGGGAAGCCCCATTGGAGTCCACCATGGGAAGGCTTTTGAAGATGAAGATCGGCATTGAACGTGGTGTGAAGGCTCGACAGATAAGGAAGAGGAAAGTTATTTGTTCTCCCTTCGCACACACTTACAGAAAGTCACAAGCAAGAATAAGCGATGTGGTGGCCTCCACTCAAGATGAGAAGCCGACAGCAGAGGTATTAAGTTACCTTCTTTTAAATTTGAGATAATAGAAATAAATTTTACTAAATTTTTTTATAGGTTCACAAAGATGAGACAATAAAGGACGATGACCCACAGACTGCTATCGTTGTGGTGGAGGAGCATCAGTCGGAGGTATGCATCATCTTAGTAGATTGATCCTTAATTCATAGTGAATCTAGCTCTTCATCACTAACTTTCGTCATCAGTAATTTTGTTGCAGTCAGCAGAGGTACATCATTTTATTGACTTCTCATCCATAGCTATTCTTCCTAAGCCGATGCTCCATCTTATTGATACGTCGTGCTCCCGATTCAAGGACAAGTAAGTCAATCTTCAATCAACTCCTTCATACATAAAATAACCTACTCGTTTAATTAAGCTCGCTTTAAAATATTTCTCACTTGCAGGGGTGATACGATTGAGGGAATATCATTATTGACGAGGGTCGATGAGTTCGACATATCGGATCTCTTAGATGCACGTCGATGCCTTTGCCTTCTTCTTGTAGAGGAGTATCTCTGCGGAGCTATATGTCCCATATTTTTGCATCTCATGCTTGCACTTGCTAAGTTACCCCACAGATATGCAGTGTATTACGATTCAATCTTTATTTGTATAGATGGAAACTATAATTTATAAATGTTCTCTTCTTTTCTTACAGAGCTATGCGAAATATGGCCTACACAAAGAAAGCAAAATGTTCATCCAGCATGTCACTGTAGACAGTGTGTCAAGGGCTGAGCTTCTCTTACTTCCAATTATATACAATCAACACTGGACACTCCTGGTTGGGCATATTAAGTTAGGGGCTTGGTATTTTTATGACTCATTACCAAAATCAACCCATAAGGCCATTCTTTCTGAGATTGTAATAGTTGTTTCCAATTTGGTTTCTGTAAACTTTTTTTTTGGACCCCTTATTGATTATACTTCTTGTTATTCAGATTAAATTACTTGTTGAAGATGCTGGCCAGTCTTTTGTGAGTGATCCCACAAAATGGCCAATCGAAATAATTGAGTGTACCCAAGATAGATGTTATTGGGATATTTGTCTGCAAGTACATGGAGGTAGTAATTAGGAAATCCCCACTTAATTGGGTTGACCACCAAGATTGGCCAGAGAAGATGAATTGCTTTAGGGCCGAGTTCGCTTACGCTATCTTTTGTTTGGGAATGAAAAAACCAAGCTAAGAACTGTACATTTAAAGTTTGATAAGTAGGAAATAATTGTACATGGTATTTCTTTTATTTTTTTTCAATATCCTTGGACAGTTTAGATCTTTTATTATTAGTAGAGAATACATGCAGTAATTTGGTTGACACTGGAATGCTTTATTGTGATGTGTTTCATCTGTACTCTCTGTACTCTCCTAGGAGTATACAGAGTATTTCATCTATTTTTCTTCAATTTTCTTTGGCAGTTTTGGATAAATTATGATTAACATATAACATCTGCAGCAATCTGGTTGAAGTTGGGCTGCTCTACTGAGATGTGTTTCGTATGTACTCTCTGTGTTATTTTTGTTATTTACTCTCTGTACTCTCTATACTCTCTGGACTCTCTAGACTCTCTGTACTCTCTGTACTTCTTGTACTCTTTATACTCTTTATTCCATTGCATGTAGTTTAAAGGCTGACTATAAGAATATTTGAGGTGTTTTGTAGCTTAACTCTTTGTATTCTCCTCATAGTACAGATTATTTGCTTATTTTAGCCCATTTCTACTTTTGCTTTGCAAGACGGAGAGGAATTGTTCATTATAACCTTAAAGCAAATTGGATGCTCCTGGGTTGCTTTTTTATGAGTTTTCTGAGCAGTTTTGCATGTGAACCCTCTCTATACTCTCTATACCCTCAGTACTCTCTATACTCTCTGTACTCTGGACTCTCTAGACTCTCTATGTACTCTTCTCTACTCATGAGTAGTTGATATAATATTATTTATGATTCTATGATGATTTCTTTACTTGTTTGGAGAAAATAAGCTTAATTTTGATATTCAAATTATATCATATTTTAAATTCGGATCAATTGAAAAAGAAGTTAAAATTTATATTATCTAAAATTTACGTTATACTCAGCCACATTCAGAATGCCTCAATCTGAAAGTATGCAAGAGAAGCAATATGAACTACTTAGCATGTGAACGTAATATAAGTGAGAACGATTATTAAACTTAACTCTTTAATAAAGGAAATTATGATCTTTAAAAATGTGGTAGAATTTTGTGAATGCATAAAATTACTTTCTAATGAAATCATGCTTCTTAAAATCTACTTTCTCTGAAACATGTCATAAAATAGACAAATAAATATGATGCGGCTTACCAACATCTTATTCTTTAAATTTTAAAGAAAGTCGAGCAAATTCTATATTTTAAGATGAGGAATTTTTCAAATAATGTAATAACTGAAAGTATCATCTAAATTAAATTAATATTATTGATAAATTTATAAATAATTACTAAACTAATATCATCAGTACTAATATCATCTTCATCACAAAAAAATTTTTTTTTTCAGCTTCTACTAAACTTGTTGATAGGAACATACGGGCTTATCAAAAATTATAATGCATGCAATAAAAGTCATTTCATAAAATGTAGAGTACTTTATAGAGTATATATCAAACTATGTAATGCCTGTAATGAAAATCAGCTCATCCTCGTAAGCAAGGTAGACTCATCAATCAGAAATTGCAATTTGGTAAATTATGAGAAATTTTATTACCACAGTCTAAGGATTACAAAGTCCTTAATAAGGGGTAAACTCTATGCACTACTACTTTAAGAGCAACAAACAGCACAGTAAGGAAAAAAACCAAGCAAAAAATAATTGACCCATATTAAAGTCCATTTGGACCATCCTAGTTTCAAGCAAGTTATGTACTCTCTCTCTCTCTACTCTTGCTCTCAAATAGAGAGCATTTTGGGCATTTTTTTCCACTTTCTTTGACCTGTTTGGAGGATGTAAGTTCTTGGGCTAGAGAGTACTGATTCATCTAGTAAACTGTACTCCACAATGGGCGTGAGGCGAGAATCACTAAGAAATTACTAAACAATACAATAAACCCAAATATGAGATAGTAAGTGTATTCGAACAAATGTTTGATTATGACATAGACTGAGTTTCTTCAAAAATTGACCAATATTAATAAACCCTAAATAAAAACTAAAATATGAGATTATTATGTTAGTAACCATTAAGTTGAAGATGCTTCGAAATATTGACTTAAATAGAATATGAGTATATATAGTGCATTGATTAGTAAATCTTAGTCATCAAATATCATAGTAAATTAATTCATTTTCAAGATAAATAGATAAATTTTATAATAATAGTATGTTTAAGAATAAAGATGCTGAAGAAAGTCATCCTAATGAAGAAATGATTGCCCGACGGCCTTAAGAAAGTCATCCTAATCGCAACTCGAGGTAGGCTTCCTAACCGAATCCGTGGGTGAGAGGCTATCGTGTATGTTAAGTAAAAGAAAGTCATCTTGGAGACTCTAAAGCATTGAAGAAATGATTGCACAGTCAAAGAACACATAACTAAATGATATCATGCATTGAAATATTTTCCTGTAATAATATCCAGCATCAACTTAGTGTACCATTCAGCCGACTGACTGATTGTTGAGCTCGAGTTAAATTCCTGAGGTAGAACATCATATCAGTTAATGATTTTTTACAGCATTGATGTGTGCTATTCTGTGCATACCTCTGAAAAACACTCTGGCATAATAGATGGTACAAAGAGTACAAAGAGTACAGAGAGTACAGAGAGTACATATGCAAAATAACACTAAAGAAGCAATCAAACAGCCTCCAAATTATTCCTAATAGTTTTGTAATGAAGATATTTCCTCCAAACATTCTCATAAAAACTAGAAAAATTCCCAAAATACTTTGTGTTATAATACTATGAGCACACATGCAAAACTCTCCTAAAACTAACCTAAAGCGACCTCCAGTTGCTTAATGGAATGTAATGAACATATTCTCTCCAGACAGGCCAGGAACTCATGAAAAATAATATGAAATTGGTCAGTACTCTCATGATCTTACAGTGAGTATACACATGCAAAGCGGATCCTCAAAACAAGCAAAGTCCACTTGCAAAGAACTCCAAATAGTGTAGGAAATATACACTAAATAAAAAAATTTCAAGGAATAACACTAACAAACCGTAAAAAAATTATACGTATACAACGGTTGAGAAAAATTACCGATGAAATATAAACAATATTATATCAAGTTACCCATGAGTTAAGAATAGTACAGAGAGTACAGAGTACAGAAAGTACAGAGAGTACAGAGAGTACAAAGGGGGCAGTTTTCTTGCTCAGTAAGGCTTCTTTTGTTTTGTGTTTTTTACCTTCAAGATGCTCTTTAAGGGCTTCTTCATTGGAAGTATCTTGACCATAGATAGCACATTCTATGTCATAAGAACTTCTCCTCTCTTTGGCATCCCTATTATCACTGTAACTTCATCGGGGGTGAAAGGAATGCACTGCCCACCTAGAAAGAAAGCATGCTTCTCTATGTCCCAGCAAGACAGGATTGAGGTAATAACAATTGAGTCTTATTGAATTCGGTGGAGTCTAATGAATTGATGCAGATGAAGTCTCTGTAAAATGTCAATGACTTCATTACTAAAGAGTGTTGCAGTATTATCAAACACTGTTAGAGCGGTGGTAGGACTGCATCTCGAAGTTATCCTTTTCCCAAACATGATAAACTTCAAAATGAAAAATCAATAAATGGACAAGGTAAATCAACCATAAAGACCAACCAAGTCACCCTACAAAATTGCTACTAATGGATTGTAATGAACATATTTCCTACAAACACGCCAAATAAACTGCAAAATATTGGCAAAATCATTTGTACTCTCATGAGTCTGAGAATCTGAGATGCAAAATCTCCTAGAAACCATCCAAACAACGCCAAATTGCTTCCAAATGTCTTGAACTAATCTCAACAATGCCAAAGAAGCTGGAAAAATGGCCAAAATTACTCTCATGAGAATGAGAGAAATCTGAAGAAAACACTAACAAATCAACTGACTCCAAATTGTGCCTAACGAACATATTTCCTCCAAACAGCCAAAAATAGGAAAAAATGACAAAAATGCTCACTCTCGGAGAGTAAAGAGTCTGATGTAATAAAAATTTTCTCAACAACCAGTCCAAAGAAACTGGAGAAAATGTCCAAAAAGCAGATATACTCTCTCAAGAGAGTACATATGCAAAATAATACTAAAAAAATAACCAAACAACCTTCAAATTATTCGTGATGGATTGTAATAAATATATTTCCTCCAAACAGGCCAAAGAAAAATATTTCTAATAGAATTTAATGATCATATTCTCTCTATCCAGGCAAAATAAACTAGGCCAAAGAAAATTATTTCTAATGGAATTTAATGATCATATTCTCTCTCGCAAAATAAAGCGCAAAATATTGAATCATCACTCTCACAAGAGTAGAGTATAGATGTAAAAATCTCTCAAAATAAGCAAAGTCCTCTTGCAAAGAACTCCAAACAGTGTAGCAAATATACACTAAATAAAAGAATTTCAAGGAATAATACTAACAAACCGTAAAAAAATTCTACGTATACAACGGTTGAGAAAAATTACAAATGAATTTTTATTTAATACATCCTCAGTTATTTCCTCAAGGTCATAACTTCTAAATTCATTCTCCATATTCATGGTTCTTTAGTAAAAAAGAAATGAGATTTTCTCTTTCTCTCTCTGAGCTCGATTTGCAAGAAAAAATGCACCCCTAAATCCTCTATATTATATATATATATATATATATATATATATATATATATATATATATATATATATATATATATATATATATATATATATA
The DNA here is from genome assembly GCA_021442155.1 of Cymbidium sinense. Classification (NCBI taxonomy): domain Eukaryota; kingdom Viridiplantae; phylum Streptophyta; class Magnoliopsida; order Asparagales; family Orchidaceae; genus Cymbidium; species Cymbidium sinense. The sequence goes on from CM038225.1 coordinate 109,481,840, forward strand.
TATATATAAATTCCTCTGCATTCAACGCGCTTCTCCCATTGTTTGAGCGAGGTGTCTTTGGTCAGCCAAGATAAGCGGCGTCGTTGTCAGATGATTCTGGTCGTTAAGTCTAAAACGAGAAAAAAATCTGGACACGCGCTCAGGCGATTGCGTCGCATGTAAAGCTACGTGGGGATAATATTTTCTCCTCAGGTTGTTCCTTCTGCGGCAACAACATCCATGTTTCTATCGTTCCTCTCCTCCTCCTCCTTCTCGTTCTTCATCCTCCTTTCATCTAAATCTGACTGAATAAAATCATCTCTCTCTCATGAATCCAAGAGCTTTCTCTTCAACCTTTGCCCAACCAACCACCTTATCCCCATGAGGAAGTCTCAACATTTGACCCACCCACCTTGAAGGCCTCTGAACCGCCTCCTTGAACCTCTTAACCTTCATATTCAAGTCCATCCTCTCCATAGTACCTCTTCCCATCAATAATCCTCATCATAACATTCATGGCCAGAACTCGTCTTGAGCTCCACTTTCATCAACTCCTCGGCTCGCGTCATTAAACAGGTTTCGGACCAGGGCTCGAGCCTCCTCGGACCGACCTTCCGAGAAAGCGAGTGGCTCCTTCAACGATGTGGCGCGCATGTTACGCCACTCAGACCGTACCTGGCGTTTGCCAGGGTTGTGTTGTAAGTGGTGAGGTGAGTGGAAGGAATTTGGGAGACGGTTGGCGATGTCATTAGTGGTCAAGCACTCAAGCATATAGGAGGAGACAACCACGACGGACGGCTGCCGAAGTGGATGAGGAGGAGCGTCCAGGCAAGAGACCATGGATTGGTGGATTATTTTAGTAGGTGGAGGTGACCGAAGATGGGAAGAGAGCGAGGGCTTGGTGGGAGGTTCAGATTCTTTTCTTTTTTTATTTTTGGCGGAGAAAAAGAGTTTTGATAGAAGGAGGTAGATGAAGAAGAAAGATGAAGAAGATGGAGTTCAGGTACTCCATGGCTTTTCATGGCTGTGGAAGAAACGGAGACTTTGTTAGTTTTTTATAATGAGATGGTATAGAGTAACTAATATTCGATGATAACAGGTATCATGTAGAAATTCACATTATTTTAACTCAAATTGGGGATATGTAAATAAAAAAGAGGGAATGAAATTGTGATATCAGGTAATAATAGGCCTTATAGTAATTTTAACTGCTGCCAAATTTTATAATATTGAAATTTTTCAAAAGTTAAATATATAAATAAAATTTTAGAAATTATAATCATGGCTATGATCACTGTTATAATTTTGATAATTATAACAATTGTAATAAGATACACAAAACTTATTTAAGCTAAAATTGTACCGTTGGAGTTTTCAATAGCATTGAACATCACTTCAAGTAAATGTAGCTTTAGGGCAGTCAATCTAGCAGTTTACATTATGAGTTTTAAAGAGAGATTGAAGCTGCACAAAATATATATTTGTGTGTGTATTTAAATTTCTATAAGTGAAAGTTAATCACTATCATAATTTATTTATTGAATATGTTTTATCAAAATCAACAACTGATCAAACCAGCCTAAGGTCTGAATGCAATTAGTTTTACTCAGCTAATTATCATCTTAATTATAAAGGGCAAGTCTAACTTTTTTTGTCTTTTCCCAAAAAAAAAAAGAAAAACTAAAATGCTTAAAAAAAATAATTGAATTCTTTTCTTGATGGTTAACGTCAGTACAATATTTTTTCTAATTTTGTTAAGTCATAATAATTACTTGGTCACAAAGGAGTTAACTAATAAAACTAGTAACAGTGATTTTCATGAACAAGATTACTGATCATTGAATCTTTTTTCCTCATGAAATGCAAAGTGTAAAGGAGAATTATTATGTGTGAAATTTGGATGTACTTTTATATTTAGATTTCAATAATATTACGTCACATAGTGAGTGCATAATATGTGTACATAATATGAATAGTGATATAATATGTATTATGTAGACATACTATATACTAGTTCTACAAATAAAATGAGCCGAGCCGAGTATGTGCTTGTTCAAGTTCAAGCTAGTTTATCATTATCGAGCTCGATTCAAGTTTTTAGGATGGTGTTCAAGCTCAAGCTTGGCTCGAGTTTGTCCGCTAGTTCGGTTCAGATTGGGCTTATAGAGCTTGCCAACAAACAACTCATTTAATGAAATAAACGAGCTTTAATCGAGCCTTAATCGAGTTTGTTCACGAGTAGCTTGTTGAGAAATATAAACAAGTTGTATTAATTAAATTTTATTAAGCTTAAAAATAAAATTTTAAATGATATTATTTACAAACAAGCATTAATCAAGCGATAATCAAGCTCTTTAACGAGCTTATTCACAAGCTTTAAATGATATTGTTCATCTAAATGAACTGAACAATAAATTATTCAAACTTGTTCATTTAACAATTGAGTATTTATAAAAATGTTCAAGCTCGTTCCATTAGTTAATCCAACGATCATGAATGAGCTATAATCGAGCCGAGTCACGAGTAGTTCATTGAACCCTCGATTCATTTGTAGCTCTGTTATATACTAATTAGGTGATACAATATTAATATTATTAAACTCTTTGTATGTATGTAAATCTTCTAAAATATAATATGCTTATTAAAAATTATGTATTATTACAAAATTATATTTAAATTTATAATGGACATAAATTATAATTTTAATCTATTTACACAAAAAATATCAAGGTGCTACAATTTTTTAATTAAATACTTGAATTTTTTTTATTAAAATGAATATTTTGTTTTATGATAAGATAACATTTTTGTGAGTTAAATTTAAAAAAAAAATACTCTTGTTAGATATAAAAATTAATGTCAAGATAAAACTTAAAATTTATTTCTCATTCAAAGTTTAAAATTAAAATTTATCAAATAAATGATAATTTAAAAATAAATATTATTAAAAATAATATTTTAGTTAAAATTGAAAATTAATCATGAAAAATGGCTAACCCTTTTATAAAGAATGGAATGCCTTTTAAGTCCACTAAATAGATTCTCTTAAATCATGATTCAAAATATCTATCCAATGCAAGAAAGGTTGGTTGATATGAAGAGAAAATAGACTTCATGATGTCCTTCTTCAGGCAGGATGGCACAAAGGCATATAAAGGTCTATTATATAATGCAAGAATGTAACGTTATTCTAGAATTATATGCTAAATGTTAACATAACTTAATGCAAAACAACATAATTGTGCATAGAATGATATCAATTTGCTCTTAATTTATAATTTGGATATATAGCCAAATGTAATTGTTGCGTGCTAGAAAACATGATAGAGTGAAAGTTTACGCCTTAGCCTTATTATAAAATCCAGCACACACATAGGTATTTAAAGAGTGAACAAAAAAACTCCAGCAATTTTTACGTGAAAAAATCTCGAAAAGAGAAAAAACTATGGGGCCTAGCCCAGCAAAAATCTTCCACTATGTATCTGTTTCAGAGTACAAAATTTTTTCCCGATAACGGGATTACAAATTGTATATGCGAAGGGAACAACAACTATGTAGTCAGCGGTGGTAGCTACTAGTGGTAGCGAGATGAGGACATCGACCGATGCGATGAAGGTCATGATGGGACCGACAGACATTGACGACGGCGAGGATCAGCAGCGACGGCTGACGGCGGCGGCCGGCGGTGGTGGTTGACGACCGTCGAGTGGTGGCACGATTTTGCTTGGAGGATCTTCAAGCTTTGGAGCTCTCTCATCTCTCTTGCTTGGAGTCCTCTCATATGAGGAATGAGTATTTATATGGGAGGATGACATCTCTGTAAATACATGCAAAATCCAAACCACTCCACTTCATCGGACGGCTCAGAATGATTCTTTTGATCATTTGATGTATTTTAAGTATTTGAATGCTCAAACGAAGTCAGAATTATGAGATCTTGGGCTTGTTAGATCTGGCTCGTCAAGACGCTCGATTTGACTATAAACACTCCATGCTTAAGAGCTATTTATGGATTTAACTGATATCCCAAAGTTTCCAAGGATATTTTAAGTATTTGATCTCGACTAGTTTCAACTGAGGATCAACTTGCTTTTGACATCAAAATTCGTGCTTCGACTAGTAGAATTTTGAGTGTCAGTAATGACATTTAGTTAAAATTCAAAATATATAGAAAAATTTACATACATGCCACATAATTCTTTTGTATTTACGTATTGAATGCCTAAAGTTTCATAATTATATCATTAACATATTCTCTATGCATGAGAATGTGTATTCACTTCTAAAAAGATAATAATAATAATAATTTTTTGAGATGTTAAAGATTTGAGCATTATACTTGTAAATAATAAATTTTTGATATTAAATATGCAAATATATAAAAATTATGTGATAAGTCTGTTACAGACAGAATAAGCTTCTTTTTTATGGTGGTTAAGATTTTAAATAATTAAATAATAATATAATAAAAATAATAAATGATAAATGATAATAATTAAAATAATGAAAATACACGGCTTTAATGTTTTAGATAAAAATATAAATAATTAGTAAAATAATACCACCAAATTTATAAAAAAATATAAGTGGGAAAAAAAATAATAAAATTATAGAATTTCATTTTAATTAATTAATTAGTCCATTGAGAGTAATAGTTTAAATTGGATTTTTTAGGGTTTATTAGATAAAATGTAAATTAAGGATGAGCGAACTCTAAAAAATATTACTTTTAAAGGGAAAAGAGAAAGGTGGTTCCGCCCATACTTTCAAGGATGTATTAATATCTTTGCCTACGCTTATATATATATAAGGTGAGCAAATTTATTATATAAATTAACTCACATAAAAAAAATAAAAAAAATAAAACAGTTTTAAATAAGTCTAATACTTTATTATGACTGATAACTAAAATATTGATTACAAACCTGTCATCTTATTTAGATTTTTCTTTATAGTGATATATAAAACTTTATGAGGTCAAAGCCCAAATAATCAATATCAATCTCTAGTTGCTAAGTCCTTGTAACAACAGACTACTTTGCAATAGCTTCGTTCTAAAAAAAATATTATTTTATTAGTGATATGTTAATTTTTCTTTTCCATCATTATTAATTTACTATTTCATTGAACTAAAGTATTCAATCAAATTTTTTTAAAAAATATGTTAACTATATCAAGAAAACATTTATATGCAAATAAACTCATTATAGACAAAGAGAGCCCAATCTCAATCCAAATCCTGCATCCACTTGGAGGAGAGAATCCAACCTGCAGTAATCATATGGCTAGATTTGAAGCCTGCAATGAGTTCTATTTTGCCTCTTCCTGAAAAACAGGAGCCAAGTGGAGTTGAGGCGTGAAGAAGCGAAGGAGAGAAAGAGCAACAGAGGGGACAAAGAGGTGGGGAATGCTGGAGCAAGCGAGCAGCGTGTCGGCATGAGAAGTGAACGAAAGAGAAGACAATGGAGGCAAAGTGTGAAGCAAACTGTGAAATAATGGGAACCTTAGGTCCACCCTTGCATATGTAAATGCCCCATAATGATTATTTCAACACAAATAGCGTCAAGAGAAATTTTAGCAGAAGGCATAAACCGAAAAAAATAAAGGCAATTTTTTAAATTGAGTATGGTTAGAATCTGAATTAGCTAATTAAATATTAATAAAAAAATTTAAGAATAATATAGTGATATTAACGCCAATGCCCGTGTCAGTCACGGATTGGCGTCGCCTACTAATTGGACGGCCAGATATGGGCGCCGCCGACATAGAGCCGTCACCAACTGGGCGACTGGTCCCGACATATTATTAGGGCCGATCGGCCCTATCTCCTCCGTTTTGCTCGATTCGGCCCTGAAATCCCTTCCTCCGCCAGAGTTCACCAAACTCCGACCACCAGTACGGTCCTCCCCCCTCTCGAACTTCCGGCCGGCTGGCAGGTCGACCGTCACGCGTCTTGTCCGATTCGAAAACTTTTGTTTTTCCGACATTTGGATTCTTTCTTTCTCGATTAATTGTCGCTACGTGATTTGTTGTTTTGTCCGGTTGGCTAATTGGTTGTCCTCTTCGGGATGTGGGTTTGTTTAGTCTTCTATTTAGAGCGGCATTCTATCTATTGTGCGATCTAGAAAATTAAGTTTTAGTTGTATTTTAAAGTATGACATGGAATAAGAATATGGTGGATTACAATGTTATGATGATATTGATGAATTAGTCTTAAGGATAAATCATATACCTATACACAGAGCTTTATCTTAAAAGGCAGGGTTAGTGTATCAGGTGTGTTCGGAACTTCTTAATGAGAGAAGAAATCGACTGCTTGAGCTGATAGATCAACAGGTCTAATTAAAATTTGGAGTTTTATGATCTGATTGTGCCATCCATTTTGGAAAAACTCATATTTTATGATATATCAAGAAGTTGAATGAACTATTATGAAAGTTAATGAATTGTGTTGTGCTATCTATTTAAGTGTTGTCATCTCTTTCTATTGAAAACGAGTTAAAACACTCATAATATATTAATCTTCTGCCTTTAATTGCCCTTAAATCTCAAATTAAAAAAAAAAAAAAAAATCTGATGAATTGCTTAGTGGAATACAATGAATTCGTAAGTGGGTATATTTATTGTCTTGGTTCTCTTGAAGGGCGGCAGTGGTCTTTGAATTTGTCTTCTAGGGTCATTGTAGATACCCGCTCTCCTTTGACCAAAAGAGGCATGAACTTGCCTTACCCAATGAGATTTGTCGTTGCGCATCTTTTGCTTTACTTGGTTATTTGATCATGATCGTGTTAGCCATATGGAATAAGTAGCAACTTCAATCACCGGCTTTTATGAGATAGTCAATTGAAGAATGAGTAAGGTTGACGGTTAAAATAAGTAGGCATATGAAAATTTGATAATAGATTTCTAGAATATGGCATGCCTCTTTGATTTATTATGCCTCGTAGATTGTTTTCTTCATCCATGATATAGTTGTATTTTCTAAATATAATGTTGCTATGTTGGAGTAATTGATTTTATTTTATTTCATACTACCATGCAACTTGAATTTTTGCCCCAATTCTTTTATTCTCAATTCAAATTTAATTAGTTCAACTTAGTGTTTTGATGAAGATTTGTGTCAATTTGACTTTAGCTCTTTGTTCTTCGATCAATATCTTATCATGAAGTTATCTCCATATTCCCTTTGAGATAAATCTTTTCTTTGATGTATCTTAACACTATTATATTTGCGATTCTTTTCTACGTGCGACGATGAGGAGCACACTGACGCCTACGACATGACTTAAGGAGGACCACCATTGGAGGCTACACCCGAGGTTCATCCTAGTATTGCCTCCTATGTGGCGATCGCCGCCACCCCATAATCGTAAGTGAATTTTATTTTTTAGAATGGGTTACCGCTTACCTTTTATTTCTGGACATGTACTTAGATTTTTTTTTCGTGAGTACTTGAGGCCGCATCATACTTGCTTATGTCAAGGAGTGGCCCATTACATGCACAAGATTCATCCAGGCTAAAGTGTGCTGCCCGTCGGTGATTTACGCTTCATCCTACGGATCATCATTTCTTGCTTGGAGAGATGGCAGACCAATACCTTCAACCTCGTTGTAGGTGAGATGACTGTGACGCTCCGTGACGATGATTCGGACTATGGGTTGATGCCACCATAAGTCTGATTGGCGAGGAGAAGAGATGAGACACTTGACCTGATTATTACGATGATTTGTTAGGACGACACCCATTACCAGACGTGATGTATCATGATCCGATACATATCAGTCGAGATGGGTCGCATGCACAGACATGCATGCCACCAGGCTTAGTGGACTTTCTATGGGAGTCATAATGCACCGAGCACGAGGAGTTCTTCCAACTTGCGTTATATTTTATTTCGATTGTCGCTCGCCGATACTGACCGTGAGGTCCACCTACGATTTACCACTCTTGGAGGACTGGATTCTTTAGCATGATGTCTATAGTGGAGGCTTTTAGCTCATCTATATAGGGAGTCGACGAGTCGACCAGCAACAGAGCCAACATGGCTGGTTGCCTACACCTCCTTCAGATTTGGGCTTGGGAGCATATTCATGTGGGTAGGCTGACTTTACATGTTCCATATCCTGTAGAGCTTGCTGGTCTCAGCATTGGTTTGAGGTATGTGTTGTTAATTACACTTTCAAATTATGCAGCTTATATATATATATGTTTAAACTGTTTTCTGTGTACAGGTGGAATGAGAAGTATGTTCGCCAACATGGTGAATGTGAAAAGATATTTACGAGCTAGATGGCTGCGCAAACACAGTTGGATCCAGTAGTTAACACTTTAGTTTAAATATTTGTAATATAGATTATGTTTTAATATAATTTTTACTATACGTGCAGGTGATATGGAGTACAATGAAAGTGATCACGACATCTATCGATATAGCTCAATAGGCTCACAACAAGACGAGTCCCTCTTATCACCGGAAGAGGGTTGAGTGGCATTTACCGACAGTGTCGCCGCCTTATTCCCAGATGTAGCCCGCTTGACCCTAGTTTCAAAAGGGTCGATGGTCGGGTAAAGCGGATGCCGTTGATTACCACCACACACATTGCTTGGGAGAGTGGAGGGATTGCCTCATCGAGGGCCTAGATGAGGATGTGGACGGAAGAGCCTATCGGCCAAGATGTCGTTCGATCGGGCTTCTTGTATTTACCGCCCGATAGATCCTCCGACCACTTAGAGGTAACTGTTCAGAATTGAACATTATTTACTATGGACCACCCAACAATAGAAATTGCATCGCTTACTTGCAAAACACATACCTTCGACAATATCATTTGGAATTTCAATTTCATCTTTTAGGCGCTTGGATGGGCCGCCAAAGTAAACATCGTTGTCCCATCGCCGTAGTTTTACACATCCGGACATACTGTTTGTGGACAACATATGACTCTCCGCCAATATTAACGAAAGTGATTTTTCGCAGATTATGACCGTCATATTCTCAAGTACAAGAGTTTCTAACCCGACAACAAATCATCATCACTAATACCGCCGGACTCACTACTTGAGCCACTACTCATAGTCCGATACTCATCTTTGACGCAAAGACTGAGGCACACGTTCATCCAACGGTGCGATCATCACACATAACTTATAAGTTTAGAACTAATTATCATATTAATTATTACAAGTATAATCGATAAATTATGACGATATACACGGAATCAACCCATCAAAGCCGCGTATCCCCGGAGGTGCTTGTGCGATGAAAGCCTCGTTCAGCGGTATATCTACGACCTTACTACCGGATCACATGTGTGGATGCAATATCTTTCCACTTCGACATACAACACCAATATCCGACGGAAGCTTCCAAGTGTAACTTCACAAACGCCATCGCCGGATATTACGACGCTACAAATACGCTACCCACCGGATAACGACTGTAGAGTGACTGTGGCGCCTGGATCAATGTGCAAGCTTCATAATTCGTTCAATTCCAATAAGGTGGTGACGATGAACCTTAACGGATGATTTTGACCTCCCACATAACTTGACAATTGCTCATCGATACTCGCCTTCCATAGAAAAGAATCAAAATAAATTCTCTACTCATTCTTGCAAAACAAGTTATATGAATAATGAGAATTTATATTAACCGACACCCTAATTAATACTACTTTTGGCTACTTAACACCTAAATAAATTGATAAATAAAGTGATTTCGTGTGTTTACGAAGAACGACGGGATGCGCTAAAAATGTAGAATCCAAAGGGAATTTTCTCAAATGAAATGGAGTCTGCAGAATCGCCAAAAGCTTAAGTTGACTTCCAACGGTAAAAGAGAGAAGTAGTTAAGTGGCCAAAGCGGCTGGAAAAACAAAAGTTTCTATCGAATACACGGACAAGACGACAATGCAGGTCAAACCTACGCGGCGCAGGAAGTTCGAGAGGGGGAAGACCGTTCTGGGCGGTCGGAGTTTGGTCGGAGTTCCTACGAGCGGAGGAAGGGATTTTGGGGCCGAATCGAGCAAAACAGAGGAGATATGGCCGACCGGCCCTAATAATATCGGGACCGGGCCGCCGACATCGGCGACCGTTCTGAAAGTCACGTCACTCGGGCGAACTCAGTAGCCGCCCCACTAATCAAGCTGCCGCCGCCGCCCAATTAGAGCGACCGGCCTCACTTCAACGGCAGCCACGTAACCGACGGAGTAGCCGCCTAACTGGGCGACTATACCTATTCTTAAATTTTTTTTATTAATACTTAATTAGCTAATTCAGATTCTAACCATACTCAATTTAAAAAAATTGCCAAAAATAAATTAGACAGTCAAATACTAGAGACGTTACTAACTTGTAAAAAATTTCTGTCGTGTTTTCTTTTACGTAATTCAACTGAGAGATTCAAGCTTTGAAATAGAAACATATCAATTTTATAAAAAAAGAAATTGGATCATTAATTTTTCTTCTCAATTTGAGAATCAAAGGAAGACTAATTGAGAGATGAATCTTCTATAGATTTCAACATTTCTACCAAGTTACTTGAAATGTCAGAACATGTTTAAAGATTGTGGGATATTGATTCAGCATGCATGCAAGCCCCCGTGACGATATAAAGTCTAAGAATTTTTTTTGTTTGTATTTCCAATTCAACATTAGTGGGGATCTACATAGTAGTTCTAATCAAAAGACGTAAGATCAAATATAACAATCAAGCACATAGAGCTCCACATTAGGGTAAAGCAATGAGATGCTTAGATGTTGCTAGGATAATATATGAATATCTAGATCATTAAATTTACGAAGAAAGGACTACATGATTGTTGAGTGCTAGAAAACCAGTTGCGGTAGAGTAAAAGTATTCGCCTTAGCTTCGTTGTGAAATCTAGCACACACACAAATATTTAAAGAGTGAACAATAAAACTCCAGAATTTTTACGTGGAAAATCTCGAAAAGAGGGAAAAACCACGGGGCCTAGCTCAGTATTCGCTAGCCCGCTGCTACTCGCCGCCCGTCCGCCATTCCACGCTGATCCACGACCCATCCTCACGCGACCCACGCTCCCGCCCGCCCACGCTACCTTTATGACCGAATTGCCCAAGACGCGCTAGCCATGCAAGCGATCATGGCCGCCTATGGCGCTTACAGTGCCCAGCCTCATGGCGCTCATGTACCTCGGCGCCTCAAGCCCGTAGAGACCGGATGAGTTCAGAACCTCTAAATTTCACGCCGCACATACCTACACATATTTGGCTATGCATCTGCTGAAGTCATAATCTTGCTTACATGATGATCCGTTCTCTCAAAATATGTGTTAACTGCAGATTGTTGAAGAAATTGCTATTTTGAAGTACTTGGAACATATTTTTGATGATTGAGATAATATCATCCAAAAATAGGGGAAACCGATATGACCAAAATTCTCAAAAGACGAATCTTGATGTTGAAAGCAGGCGAAATCAAAGGCCGAGATCAAGCACTTAAAATATCATGAAAATTTTGAGAGATCGTTAAATTCCTAAAAGCTCTCAAATATTGAGTGTTTATAGTCAAATCGAAGGCGTCTGACGGTTCCCAACAAGCCAAAGATCTTACAATTTTGACTTAATTTGAGCATTCAAATAAAATACATCATATGATCAAGGGAATCATCATGAGTCGTCCATGGAGAGGAGTGGTTCGATTTTGCATGTATTTATAGACGCGTCCTCCAATCTATAAATAGCCCCTCATTCCTCATATGAGGGGAGCTCAAGCAAAAGAGAGGAGAGAGCTCTAAAGATCCTCCAAGCACAATCGTGCCGCCACTGACAAGCCAACCATCGCCACCGCGCCGGGCCCGTTGATCTTTGCCATCAATCTCGGTCTCCATCATGATGACTTCTACTAGTGATTGTTCCTCGCATTGGGTGATTGTTCCCCTGCATTGCCAAGAATTGTTCCCTGATTTCTAGATTGCCCGCACGTTCCATCATCTCTTACTAGAATGTTACAACGATCGTCACATAGTTGTTGTTCCTTTCTCATATATAATTGTAATCCCTATCGGGAAGATCTTGTACTCAAACGATACATAGTGGAAGCTTTTTACTGGGCTAGGCCCCGTGGTTTTTCCCTCTTTTCGAGGTTTTTCACGTAAAAATTCTGGAGTTTTATTGTTCTCTCTTTAAATACCTGTGTGTATGCTGGATTTCACAACGAAGCTAAGGCGAATACTTTTACTCTACCCCAACTGATTTTCTAGCACGCAACAATGATAATAATGAAACTACTCAACATTGTGAGAAAATTGAAAGAAATGACTAAATCGAAAGAAATGACTTAGGAAAAAAGATTGGACTAGAGATTAGACTTATATTTCTCCAAACAATTTGAGAAAAAAAAACTATCAAATGCCAAAGAAGAGATTTAGTACTAGGCGAGCACCTCTTGGGTGCCTAATCTTAAAGAATGGATAACCCACTAATTAGGAATGAAATGACTCTAAGTCCACAAAATAGTTCTCCTAAATCATGATTCAAACTATCTATCCAATGCAAGAAAGGTTTGTTGATAAAAAAATATAGGCTCATGATCTCCTTCTACAAGTAGGATGACATAAAAGCATATCAAGGTCGATTATATAATACAAGAATGCCATTTTATTCTAGACTTATACACTAACTAACTTGTAACATGACTTAATGCAAAGAAATATAATTGTGCATCATTAGAAATCTCAATTTATAATTTGGGTGTATAGTTAAATGTAATGATATCATTTCATCTCTAAGTTATAATAAACAAAAACAAATTAAAATTTTTATTAAGAATATCATTAGCTTAAAGTAAAATAAAAACAAGCACTGCACAAGCTTATTCAACCCTTAGAACTTAAGGGAATAAGCCTACAATTGATAAGAAATCATTAGGTTAGAGCTACGCATCAAATGAGTATGATTATATTTGAAGTGTTCAATAATGAGAAATTTCTGCTCTGATGGAAACATCACCTTTTTTGTAAATATGAATGTGAAAAAAAAATAATAATAATAATAAATTTAGCCACTTGATGTAAAAAATAAAATTTTTCTCTAAAATTCATCCAAAATAACACCTTTTTAATAATTACTTTCATTTGTCACATCTTTAAACGTATCGTTTGCAAAGTACTTACGGGGCTATTTAGTTGATTGAAAAAGGAATGCAATAAAAAATATATACAATGTGTTCAGATTAGTTTAGATTATTTGGTTGAAAATTCTATAAATACATGAATTTGTTTTTTTTGTTTGGTAAAATAATTATAATATAAAGTATTTTTGCGTTTGTGGGTGATGGTGATGGTGATAGGGTGCTTGATAGTGGTTGGTTTGAGAGAGGCGGTGGTGATAACTTTATCGAAGAAGATATTTAGATTACCAAATCCGAATTCTAAATACACTAAATTTCATTCTTCCAAGGTATTCTAAATATATTACATCACATTAAAATTGTATTTTTTGCATCATGCCAAACACAAAAAAATTTAAATATACTGCATTTATTTTACTTTATACTCAAAAGTATTCAAAACAAATAACTTCTAAATCTGCTTCAGCCATCTTCTTCCAAAAATAAGCATCCAATAAGCATAATATGATTGATTAGCTCAGTTCAGCTGAGTATCCATTTTCCATTAAAATATGTTTTTAGAAGTTCAGTAGCAACCAACAAGAGAACTAACCAAGAAAATCAGTAGGGCATATTACAATATAGTTGTAACAAGCTTCCCACCTTACAAACTAAAAGACCCTAAGAGACAAAAATAACACAATTACCACATACTCACATATCCAAGCAAATGCGTCGAGGACTGAGCATGGCATATTGACTAGAAGCAAGCTGAGAAGGGGAAGATGTTCTCACATTCAATTCTAACGCAAATATCCTCTCGTTCTTACATAGGAATATTGGATGTGATGAGTCAAAAGCTAAGATAGAGTGCTCATAAGTTATCATAATTGATGTCTCGGGTTAGCTGAGAAGGAGAAGATGACCTTTGATGGCTCCAATCTTTAATCCAATTCTAACAATATGCTGATATAGACACACCTCTTATCACTTCGAATAGCTATATTGTGAAAATTTAAATAAAAAAAATGAAAGTCTAGAATGATAAATGGAAAAAAAAAAAAAATGAAAGGACGGGAAGTAAAAAATAACCTAGCCTAATAAATAAATATAAAATATATTAATATTAAATAAAAAAGAAAAACTATATATTTAAAAATTTGAGCAATAAGTAAGCCACTATATTGCTTAATATTAATATTTTAACAAATTATTTAGCAAATAATCAATAAGTTAATTATAAGGGAAATTTACATAAATAGCACATAACAATGCATTTATAAATTATTTAACACCTAAAATTTGATATTTATAAATATAGCATATTTTTTATGCTTCAAAATATGAATTTTATTTCAAAAAATTAAGAAAAATATTATTTTTTTATTTAAATGCCTCTAATTATAAATGTAAACAACTAAATTAAATTTTATTCATATTTTTTCATTCAATCTCAAAATTGAAAAAAAAATTCAAATTTATTCAACTATTAACTTAGAGAATAAGTAAATTTCAAGCTATTCATTGAATAAATTAATTCACTTCCAATCTTAGACTTTTGAAATGAATGCCATTTCTTGATGTTGATCATTGAACAATCTGTTTCAATAGCTATGTGTCATGGGCCGTTTCCATGTATCTGGCCCATGGAATTATTAAACCGCTGTAAACTATTTACCGAAAGCTACGTAGCGATCGATTTAAAATTCTGTCATTTTGTGACAGTTTATATTGAAAATTTTATACACACGAGAATACTATTTTTAAACTGTGATTTTATTTTTTAATTTGTTTTAGATTTAAAATTTCAAAGACAATAAACAACATCTCATTAATGTAATTTTTTTAAAAAAATTAATTTAAAAAAAATATGACCTGGATATTTCTTTTTTTATTAAACAGATAAAAAAATTTTATACGAATTTAAGCTGCTTTAAACTCGATTGATCCCAACGTAATTATTTTAGTTATACTTTTTAAATTGAGTTTTAATTAAATTAATAAAATTCGAATTTTAAAATTAAATTTAAATTATTATGTGCTAGAGAATTCATAGTGATAGACGTTAGCTTTATATAGAAATATAGCATACATTTAAATAATTAAAAAAAAGAAATTATAAGATTTTTACAAAGAAAAATCTAAGATAACATAATTATAAAATTATAGGGCTTAGCTTAATCAAAATATTATATTATATGTATTTAAGTTACAAAATTTCAATTTTCTAGATAACATAATTATGAATCAATTTTAAATTTATAGGCCAATCTAATTCAACTTAAAAAAATTTAACGAGTTTGATATGACACTAAAAATACTACTAGTCGAAGCACAAATCTTGATATCAAAAGCAAGTTCATCCTAAGTTGAAACTAGCCGAGATCAAACACTTAAAATATCATTGGAAACTCTGAGATATCAGTTAAATCCCTAAATAGTTCTTAAAAAAAAGAGTTTATGATCAAATCAAGCGTCTTGACGAGCCGGATTTAACAAGCCCAAGATCTCTTGATTCTGACTTCATTTGAGCATTCAAATACACAAAATACATCGATGAT
Organism: Cymbidium sinense; assembly: GCA_021442155.1. Classification (NCBI taxonomy): domain Eukaryota; kingdom Viridiplantae; phylum Streptophyta; class Magnoliopsida; order Asparagales; family Orchidaceae; genus Cymbidium; species Cymbidium sinense. Next base: position 109,497,471 of record CM038225.1, read on the forward strand.
CAAGGAATCATCTTGAGTCATCGAGATGGAGTGGTTTGGATTTTGCGTGTATTTATGAAAATGCCTTCTAATAGCCTCATTCTTCACATGGGAGCAAAGCTAAAGGGAAGAGAGCTCTAAAGCTTGAAAACCCTCCAAGCATAATCGTTACCACTGACGGTTGACCACCTCGGTGGCCGTCGACCATCACCTCCGGCCGCGTCGGCCATTTGATCCTCATCGTCATCAATCTCCATCGTTATCGCGTCTCGACCACTCGATCGTCGTCGAGCATCGATCACCGTGCTGGTCATTCTGCCGGTCGTAGCGGCATCGGTCGTCATGGTCGATCCTCCGGCTACGTCGCCCGATTCGCCGTCGACCATGCCGATCATCATCGCGACCACCATCGGTTACGACTCGTGCGTCGCCGCTGGCATTCCGACCATCGCGGCATTATCGCCGTACGCCGATCCACCGTCGTGACCGACATTCACCACTACTACCATCTGTTGGAACCTAACCATGGCAATATAATTGTTGTTGCCTGATTCTTGGATTCCCATTATTAGTCATTCTCATATACAATTTTGTAATCCCGTTATTGGAAAAATTTTCTACTCTGAAACAAATGCATAGTAGAAGATTTTTACTGGGCTAGGCCTCGTAGTTTTTTTCCCTCTTTTCGAGATTTTTTCACGTAAAAATTCTGGAGTTTTCTTATTAATTCTTCAAACATCTGTGTGTGTACTGGATTCCGCAACAAATTTAAGGCGTAAATTTTTATTCTACCACAACTGATTTTCTAGCACTCAACAGTTTAATGCTGTCTGTGAAAAAAGACTCCCTCAATCACAATTTTTGTGAACACCCGTATTATGACCAATAGGTACTCTGTGCGAAGCCTCGCTCAACTCGTCACTCAAACCAATCTTTGAACTAAGGATGCCAAGCTTCTCACTTCCCACGATAGGCATGACCGGTGAAGGTGCAGAATCTCTAGAAGATGGTATGCGTCGAATGGAAGAGTCTCAAAATGAGATCTAACTTTACGATGAACACTATTCTTGCGACAAACACATCTCCCCAAGATCGATCGTTAGAGGTCAAAATGCTTCTTGCCATCGAGAAGTTCCTCCACTGTGATCGACCTCTTTGCTTCTAGTTCTTCATTCATCACTTGCTCAATTGGCTAATCCAATTATATTGCTAGCACATTCTTGTCATGTTGACTCCACGCGTCATGTTATACTTATGGAATTACAACAATTGGTGTGAGAATAATTCTATTATAAAGACAGAATAATTCTATTATACGTGTGGAATCGACTCTTATGATGGGGCAACTGACCTATATGAACACATCGACCATTACAGGACCATCATGCATATCCAACCAGCTCCTGACACACTGGTTTGTCAGGTTTTTCCCTTTACCCTCAAGGGGCAAGCTCGCACTTGGTTCTACTCCCTTCCAAGGGGATCCGACCATACCTTTGATAAACTCGCCAAGATTTTTGTAGAACCGTTCATTACAAACAGGAGGATCATTAAATATTCCTCTCATCTCTCAGGCATTCGTCAAAATGAGGGTGAATCACTTGGTTCATCGTGTGGAAGCACAAATTTCTTCCAATGAGGCTATTAGTGCCTATTGTAAACAATTTGAATAATCTATAAAAAAAATGTAAAAGCATCCCAGGGAATGTGACAATCCCATCAAAAGAAATAACAAGGATGTCGTGATCTCCCGGCGACCACATCAAGCAGCGTGAACCACGACGAAAAGGAATACGCGCAGGAACACATCTAACTTCGATGCCCATTCGAGATGAAGAAACCATCAAGTGGCCACATCCGCTGAAACCAAATTCAGGAAATCAGGAGCAATATTATCACTTTCATCGAAGTCGTGGACATACTAGTGAGGTGTGCAAACAACTCAAAGAGGAAATTGAGAGGCTTATTCAATAAGGATATCTACGTCGATCTGTGAAAAATCAATCGACTCAAACAAACATAACTTCAATTGGGGGCAACCAAGACAATCATCATAGAAACAATAAAATAGTCATCAAATAGTTGTGAAAATTGTAACAATGCGAGCTACTATCTTATCCAATCATTCCTCATTGCCACCTCAGAAGGGAGTTAAAAAAATCTCATTATTGATCATTCCATCTTTTAATGAACTTGGGAGTTCATGTTTCTCATTAAGATCCACTTGTCATCGATTAGGTCGGTGACACATGCTATTGAATTTTTTGATTGACATGGGCTTGGTTGGGGAAAAGCTCCAACCTGCGGGACCATTATAATGCGTCACTTGGAGTAGAGGGCAATCACCATTCCTGTTGTCCTCGAAGAATTCCCTCGATAAGTGACTTATTCAATTCAATTCATGGTGGTCAAGTCAGATTTGACATATAACGCTATCTTCGGAAGGCTTCTCCAATCAATTTTTGGTGTCGTCACTTCAATATCTCATTTTAAGATGAAATTTTTAACCCCTATTGGGGTTGGGGTGGTATGCAAAAATCAGCAGATAACACAATCATGTTACCTCAGATAAGCTCAACCATGCCATTCAGTGACCTTATTAATTTTTTGAGATGAAGAAGTACCCCCAAAAGCTTCTCCTGTAGAAGACTTGCTCCATGTTTCATTGTCAGATGACCAACCTCTACGAATAGTGCAAGTTGGATCTCTGTTCTCAGACAAACAGAGGGTAAAATACATAGACTTCTTGCATAAAAATCAAGACATCTTCGCTTGGAGTCCGATGTATATGACAGGGGTCAACCCTAATGTGATCATGCACTCCCTCAAGATTGATCAAACATTCAAACCGATCATCTAAAGAAGTTTTTTTTGCAAGAAGTTAACAAGCTCTTGGAAGCGGGATTCATACGAGAAGTACATTAAGATTTCATTCTCTTCAATCAGCAATGGATCTGGAAGGTCATTCAATCTTCCCCATCTTTGAGCGAGGCCCCACTCATTTTTCAAAAAAGAATCCATTAGACCAATTTCTAGATTGATCTCGTACTGAAAATTCTATTCAATTCTTTATAGCTCGATAAAAAACATGTTCCTGAGCATCACATGTGAATCTACACATTCGACACAAGTATTTGATGTTCAAAGTCATCACACTCTAAAGAAGTCAAATCAATGATGATCACTAAAGCTCGAAATAAAATTTGTAATATTTTAAAGACCTCAATCAATTCAAGAGCCAAAGAAAATCGCGGTCGCATAAAGAATCGCTCGAAATAGTGAAGTATCTATCGGAGGAGAGCATGCTCGATCAAACTTTTTGGTAACAATAGCTACTAACTAATTGGGAAAATGAAATTTTTTGTGGAGCACCATTAAACCGTCAGCTGTGATAGTGGATGATATATCATCTATAGTTATCATGCTATTGATTTTCTTCCGGTCATCATCCTGTAAAAATACATAATAAATAAAAAAGTGAAGAGAAAGACAAAGGTCTAAGAATTGTGTGAAGCAACTCACTCACCCCAATACTTAGGCATATCCTTTCTTGACTTTGTTGCTCATGGATAGCTTTAGCTAAAATTTTTCACCTACGATCTGATGAAAAATATATGCATACACATGAGATGAAAAAATGAAAAAAAGCTATTTCTCTCTAATGATACTCTGAAATTACCTACCAAACTTTTTGAGTTTTTTAAGGGATCGTTCCTAATAGACGCTTCCCCTCCATCTTGGCAGTTGTCAACTGTTGAACCATCTATTGGAGTTTCAAGAAATTTAATTTTCTACAAGAACAAATAGAAAGTACGGGCCTTGATCGCCTCCGTCAGATAGTTGACGCCTCTCTCAAAGGAAAATCAGAGCCTTGCCGTATGAACTAGGGTCTTAATTGCCTCCAAACCCGGTCGGTCCGACAAGGACAGTTGACGCCTCTCTCGAGGAAAAACTGGAGCCTCACTGTATGAACTATGGGTCTTGATCCCCTCCAAACCCGGTCGGTCCGGAGGAGTTGGCCTCTCTCGAGGGAAAATCGAGCCTGCCGATGATCTATGGGTCTTGATGGCTCCAAACAAGTCGGCAGGGGGTTGAGGCCTCTCTCGAGGGAATATCAGAGCCTCGTCAGATGAGCGTCTTGATCAGCGATTGACCTTCTCTTAAGAAGAAGGTCAAAGCGACAAAAGAAAAAAAAATTTTACCTAACCTTGAACCGCGATTTCTCATCCAATGCAGACGAACACTAGAACATATGGGAGTTATGTCTCCTCACTTGACTCTAGGGGTTTTTATAGACCCACTTTAGGAGCAAAAAGGGAAAAAAAATAAAAAAAATTGAAAAAAAAAATTGAAAAAACGAACGCCATCGAAGCGTGTTTTGCACGACAGCACCGTGCTCCCCGGTGCCAACGGCCTGTGCAGCAGCATCAGTACTCACCTGAGCCTTGCCCGAGCACCCGCACGCACTCGCGACCCTGCACGTGCTTTTGTGATCATAATCTTGTGCACCCAGGAAGATCTATTCTCTCAAACTATATGGTTAATGAACTCGCAAATTTCATTGAATAATTTATTATTTTTAATTATTTAGCATATATTTTTGGATGATAGAGATAATGTCATCCAAAAATAGGAGGCAACCGATAGTACTAAAAATTCTATTAGTTGAAAGCCGAATCTTGGCCAAAAGCAATCGATCCTAAGTCGAAACTTGTCCAGATCAAGCACTTAAAATATCATTGAAAACTTTGGGATATCGCTTAAATCTCTAAATGGTTTCTAAATATAGAGTGTTTATAATCAAATAATCAAATAGCGTCTTGGTGAGCGGATCTAACAAGCCCGAGATCTTTTGATTCGACTTTATTTGAACATTCAAATACTTAAAATACATCACATGATCAAGGAATCATTTTGAGCCATCCAGATGGAGTGGTTTAAATTTTGCATGTATTTATAGAAATGTCATCTCTAATTCATAAAACTATCATTCTTTGAGAGCCAAGCTAAAGAGAGAGCTTTAAGGCACGAAGATCCTCCAAGCATAATCGACTCGAAGGTCGCCAACCGGACCGGTGGCCGCCGTTACCACCGTCGGTCGATGATATGGTTGAGCAATGGCAGCTGGCGGTGGTGGCCGGCGGCGATCCGTGGGCCATGGCGCAGGTGGCGGCCGGTGGCGGTGATCCGACGAATGTCGGCGGTGGCAACCAAGCAATTACTGGCTGCCGAGTGGAAGGCGATGGTGGCGGTGATCCGAATGATCGGCGATGGCGGTGGTCGATGGCGGTGGTGGCGGTGGTCAAACAAAGGTGGTGGTGGTGCTTTATGCAAGATCTTTCTCGAGCTCTTCTTCAATCCCCTGTGGAGAATGAGTGGGCTATATTTACGAGTGGCATTTATCAGAAAAATCCAAACCACTACGGACTCAAAATGATTTCTTCAATCACCGATGTATTTTAAGTATTTGAATGTTCCATGAAGTTAGAATTAAAAGATCTTACTTGTTAAATCGGTTCAAGACACTTTGATTATAAATATTTTATTTAGAAACTATTTAGGGATCCACGATCTAAAGTTTTCAATTATTTTAAGTGTTTTGATCAGGGCTTTGGGAAGATTGCTTCTATCTCAAAGAAATTTGACATGATGATCAAAATAGAGTTTGAAAAGTAAGATTATGATTAAGTGATGTTACATACATCAAGATTCGTGCTTCAACTAGTAGACATATCAATACTAAATTTTATTGAGAAAATTGAAAGCTCTCAATTATTATTATTATTATTATTTAATAAGCTCCCAATTATTAGATAAAGCTTGAAGGGTTGGCTTTGAGGTGGGGCTGCCACGTCAGATGAATGCATGTGATGTACGTGGACAAAGGACTTTTGTTTGGAGCTTTCACGTTAGATGAGTGCATGTGATTACGTGGACAAAATGACTTTTTTTTTTGGAGCTTTTAACGTAGATTTCTTTTTTTCGTCGAGCCGACAATTGAATTTAATGAGATGCAAATAAAAGTTCAATGTGAAATAAGTTTGGCAAAGGATAAACTTTAAAAATGATATATTTAAAAAAAAAAACAATTCACAAAACCGGTTAAATTTTTTTTAGGAAACAATCATAAATAACTGTGATTTAAGCCACATTTGATTCTCTATTTTCAGTATATTAGGTTCTTTAAAACGGTGTTAATAAATTTTAAAATTTATTTGAATTTTCTATACTTTTTACAAAAAAAAGTCTGTTTCCTCTTTTTGTAAAATGAAGTTTACATATAAGATTTTAAACCAATTTTCTTAAAAACTATTTTAAAATAAACTTTTTAAAAGCTCAGCCAAAGAAGTCTTTAGTGTCATAAATTATCACTAAGATAATGATTTGAGAGTTTTTTTAAAAAAGTTTTTAAATCACATACGAGATGACATTTCTCAACCAAATCAGTATGCCTTCACCTTCTAAATAGTTTAGTCACACTTCTTAAAAATTTTGATTTCAATTTGGTATTTGCATGTAAAAAGATCCTATTTAGATTTCTTCTCTTTATATTTCGGCTTATTTTTCTTTGGTTTTATTTATTTCTTCTCACTTCAAAAATAATTTTAAGTATTATTGATTTTTTAATTAAGGGGCATTTACATACACATCACACACATTCTCATATATTTACATATCTAACATTTAGAGTTTAATATTTAAAATACAATTACATCAAAAATAACACCATTATTTATTTTTTATGCATAGGAAAAAAATGCTAATTTTATTAATATCAAAGTTTAGGTGTATGTAAATATATAAATAGTGTATGCTATGTATATAAATTTCCCATAAATTAATTGTATATGTTTCTCACCAAAATTATAATAAATTAATTTTTTTAGGAAAATAATTTTTGCATGCGAGAAATTCATGACATAGGGTGCAAAATCTTTGAGTTTTATTTTGTAGGAAAATCTAGCATATACATAGATAATTAAAAAAAAAATGAGTAACATGAGAATTTTAATGTAAAAAAGCCTTAGAAAAAAAAAAATCAAAGGGCTTAATCTTATTTAAATAATTCACTATATATTTTGAATTACAAAACTTTATTTTAGAGGAGATGGAATTATACAATTGTATGTAGAAATTAGGCAATAATAGCTTTAAAATAAAGTAATAAGATTAATATGGTGGTGGCTAGGCTGTAACGACCACTGATGGTGGTTGACAATGACTATCATAGATGAATAATGACTATTAAGGGTGAATAACTACATGCTTCCAAGCATAATTCTTCATCTCTCTTCCAAGCCTCTTTGGCTCCCCCTGTCATGTTGAAAATGATCTTATTTATAGAATTTTGGGAAGGCCATGTTGATAACTTTAACTATAATCTCAAAACACTTCATTGTACAATAATTTCCTTGATTATAAATGATTTCTTGAGAGTTTAAGTGTCTTCACTTTTATTTGAGCGGTCTTGAGCTCATTAAATTTCTCTCATCCATATTCAATTTGGTTATCTAGATTTAGAAATTATTTGATCATTTTATTAATTCTTAGAAGTTTTAATTGCACATTTGAGTTTTGAAGCTTGATTTGAGCTCATTTAGATTCATTCTTGATGTTGAATTGAATTCATATAAAAATTTAGATAATCTTGAATTTAATTCTTAAAATTTATTACATATATCACCTCAAGATTTGAACTTGATCTTATAATATTTTTATGCGATATATCAATAGTTAGGATTGATATGGCTAAAATACTACCAAGGCAATCTTGATGTTAAAAAAGCGACCAAGTTGAAACTCACTCAAGCACTTAAAATATCATTGAAAACTTTGGGATATCAGTTAAATCCCTAAATAGCTCTTAAATATGGAGTATTTATAGTCAAATCGGGCGTTTTGACGAGCCGGATCTAACAAGCCCAAGATCTTACAATTCTGACTTCATTTGAGCATTCAAATACACAAAATACATCATATGATCAAAGGAATCATCATGAGTCATCCGATGAGAAGTGGTTCAATTTTGCATGTATTTGAAATGCCACTCTTTCAATCTATAAATAGTCATTTCTTATGAGGGGTAAGGAAGAGAGGAGAGCTCAGAAGATCCTCCAAGCACAATCGTGCCACCACTCGATGGTCATCACCCCAGTCACGACCGTCATCGCCGCTAATCTCATATCTATCTCATGACTGACTTTTATCGGGTCTTTGTTCATTCATTTGCTCACACTGTTATAACTTTGAATGTTATATGGTTGTTTATTTTGGGATTCATTGTTCTTCTCATACAATTTTGTAATCCGGTAAAACTTGTACTCAAAATGAATATATATATGGAAGCTTTTCTTGCTGCGTGATTTTTCCCTCTTTTCGAGGTTTTCACGTTAAAACTTTGGAGTTTTCTTGTTCACTCTTTAAATACTTATTGTGTGTTGGATTCACAACAGCCAAGATGTAAACTTTTACTCTATGGTTTTCTAGCATGCAACAACATTAATTTTCAAAATTAAAACAATATGTACATTAAATTTTAATCAAAATATTTCTATATTTCTTTAATAATTATAAATATGCTTACATAGAAGTATGAACAAGTTGTATTAAAAAAACATGTCCAATCAAAGAGACCCTCTACTAATACAAAGGACATAAATGTGCCACAAATAGATGAGCAATGTTCTATTTGAGTTTCCTCTTTAACAAAAATACAATCCCCCTTAACTACTTACAAAATAATTATAGAGGCATATTCAAGATAATACATGACTTGATATGAATGTTGAACACGATAAAGAAACTGCTAACACTCTTTATAATTTTTTTTTAAAGTGAATCTTAAGAAGTGTTCTTATGAGTCATTTATGAGAGGCCATTCTGAGAAACATAGATGACCAATTGAAGCATACTTTTGAAAAAAAAATTATATTATTTAGTCGGTGCGTCAAATTAATCATTAATTTGGTAGACATTCAGATGGAAAATATTATATCAAATCTTCAAATGAACTTCTCAATTAACATCAATCTCTTGAAAATTGCTATACGGAAGGGATCTCCCCTTAAGTACCTTGTCCTTTAATGGCTTTTTTTTATATAACCTAACTAAATAGATCATGCTCTAAAAGTATAAAAAGGTACATTAGACATTTTTTTAAAAAAAATGTATGAATTAAAAATTAAATGAGCTTAATGGAGTAGTCTTGTTTGTTGTATAAGATGTTCGAAATCTAAGAAATATCTAGTTATATAACTTAATATATATAGATGTATATATGTGTGACATTTTTTATTTATCCTAAATGATAATTATAAGTCCATTTATTTTGATTTATCCAAACTAAACTAAGCTATCAAATGAAGTGAACCAACAAAATAAGTTAATCCATGTCATAATATGTATACATCATGTAGTCATCAAAATTTAAACTATTTTTTTTGTTGATTATATTTAATTTGAGCAGGTATCTAAATCAAACGTATGCCATCATCTCATGAATATTGAGAGGCTTTTTTTAATATAATCCCAATCTATATAAACATAGTTTTTATTGATGAAAATATTCAAATATATAAATATAATAGCATGTGGCTCTTTATTTATAAAGTTCTTAAAACTGTTTACATTTTTAAGCTACAGTTTGCTCTGAAAATGTTGCATTAGTTCAATTTGAGTTGAACATTCAAAGATGACACAACACATTCATCAAAGTTTGTCGTGACCTACATAAGGCTTCAAGAGGATTGGCTTTGGGCATTGTTAATCCTGCGCCTTCTTTTATATCAATTTTTTGTTGTGTAACCCTTCTCCACTCAAAGCATTGAATCAAAGTTCCAATCACTAGCCCAATCTCTCTCATTGCAAGACCTTCCCTGGGCACCTTCTTCTCCCCATACCAAATGGTAGCATCTAACTCACTTTATCCACTTCTATATCTTGAAATCTTTCTGGAAAAAACTTGGTTGGCTCTAGCCATAACTTTGGATCTCTTTGGATTGCATATACGTTCACAAACAAGATGGTATCGTGAGGTATTTGGTAGCCTCCCACCATGCAATCCTCACGAGACTCGTGCGGTAGTAAAGGCCCTGCAGGATACAACCGAAGGGTTTCATTGATAATACAATTTAGATAAGGTAGATTGATAAGGTCATCTTCCTCAAGCAAACGTTTGTGTCCTACTTGCACATCAATCTCTTGTGTGGCCTTTGCAAGCTTCTTGGGATTGTTCAATAAAAGAGTTAATGCCCATTCCATGGTGTTCGATGTAGCGTCTGTGCCCGCAAACAACATACTCTATAATAGAAATAAAAGAACATATAATTTTATCAAAGAAATTAAAGATATGGTAATAAAATTTTTCACCTATAATCTAATACTTTCGTTATTATTTAGAAATTTTTTTGGAAAATATTATCAATAATTTAAGTCATAATCACAATTGTTTAAATTTTAGCTAAATCTTTAGAATCATAATTAAATCTAACACTTTTAATTACTTTGATCTTATAGTCTTAAATTTGAACTGAGTCTTACTATTGATCAAGTAATAAAGTTTTAATAGAAAATCTTTTATAAAATGTGACTATATACCTATAAAGCATTTCTAGCCTCATTCAAAAAAAATAATCTCCATATATAATAGTTACTTATATCAATATCGAGGCATAAAAAAATAATTCTAAAAGTAAAATTTATGTTGAGGGACTCACCGCAATCATCGCTTTGATGAAGATCATGAACCGCTTGAAAATATTTATGTGCAGAGTCCATAGCTTTGCATCCGAACTCAATCTTAAATGAATGTCGGCGCGATTTATCTGGCCACCACGACTCAGCCTCGGTCAAACAACGAAGAAAGCGAGATGGGGTTCCTCCGTATGGGTTTAGGGCTTTCTCCGCTCGCTCAGCTCTCTCGATGACGTCCGTGGCTTCGGATTTAGCAAATCTTGCGAATAACTTCCATTGAGGTATTGTAGGTGACATGAGGTATTTTTACACCTGTTCTAACTTTAATGAATTTAGGGTTTTCTGTTCTTCTTCTCAGTATGTGAATATTTTAGAATATTTGAGTTCTTTAAATGAGCGGGATGTATTTTAGTAGTTTTGGAGATGTTTTGCATGTGTACTCTGTCTTGTCAAGATGGTACATGTGTCGTTATTTACAAATGTTTGAATTAATTAGCCTTGTGAAATATTTAGTATATCACATGGTAGGATGTTTGGTCATGTTTCAAGATGAATTCGGTGGCCTAATTAGGGATGATAGTTTGTTCAGTCGATGACATTAAAATTTATTTGTAGGTTGATTTTTGGTTGTTTGCTTCAGTTTTGCATGTGTACTCTTTGTACTCTTAGAAGAGTACAACCCATTTTGACATTTTTTTTAAATACTTTTTTGGATACAAAATGCTCAATGATTGAAGGCTCATTGCTTGGTTTTAGGGGTTTTACATATGTACTCTGTACTCTCATAAGAGGAGCATTTTTTCTAGTTTCTTTGGCCTGTTTGGAGGAAATATGTTCATTACAATCCATTAGGAATAATTTGGATGCTGATTGGTTGGTTTTTTAGTGTTATTTTGCATGTGTACTCTGTACTCTCAGAGTATAAGCGATTTTACAATTGTTTCAGTTTCTTCTTTGGTGTTAAGATTATGTTCATTACATTATTGGGTGATTTGGGAGGATTTTCTCATGGATGATTTTCTCAATATTTTTATAATTTATATTGCACGGATTGAGAAAATATGGTCATTACATTCCATTAGAGTAATTTTATGATTGTTTTTCCAGTTTCTTTGGCTTAGTTGTTGAGATTATATTCATTACATTCCATTGGAAGCAATTTGGAGAATGTTTGATGATTTCAGATTTACATCGTACTCTGTACTCTCATGAGAGTGACATTTAGTCATTTTTTCCAGTTTCTTTGGCTTATTCGGAAGAAATATGTTCATTACAATTCATTAGGAATAATTTGGAGGCTGTTTGGTTGATTTTTTAGTGTTATTTTACATCTGTACTCTCTGTACTCTCTTAAGAGTATAGACGATTTTGGCCATTTTTTTCTAATATCTTTGGCCTGGTTGTTCAGATTATATTCATTACATTCCAGTGGAAGTAATTTGGTGGCTGTTTAGATGGTTTCTAGAATTTTGCATCGTATTCTTTGTACTCTCAAGAGTACGGATGATTTTCTCAATATTTTTATAGTTTATTTTGCGGATGGAGAATATAGTCATTACATTCTTAGAAGAAATTTTGTGGCTATTTCTTTTTTTTCTTTGGTTATTGAGATTATGTTCATTACATTCTATTGGAAGTAGAGGATGTTTAGATAGTTTGGAGATTTACTCTCCATACTCTCTTTTGATCCCACATCAATGTGAGCAGATTGAAAATGCTAATCTCAATTGTTACTCATTTTTGGGACTAGTATCATTTTCTTCCATTAGGAATATTTCTTATTCATCACCAGTTTCTTAGTTTCTTATTTCACTTTATATTATTTTTTTATATTTGACAGGATTGCTCTTGCTTATGAGGGATATGATGACTTAGACAACAACTCATCACTTCTCTTGACTACAAAGCATGAGAATCATCTGATGAAGAAAAGGTTTTGTTTCTTTAAGAAAGCTTCTAGAGTATGGGTGCGGAGAAGAAATATGTTCATTACAATCTCAGAATAATTTGGAGTGTTTTTTAGTTTTTTAGTGTTGAATATATTCATTACAATCCATTGGAATAATTTTAGGCTATTTTTTTAGTATTATTTTGTATCTGTACTCTTTGTTTGGATGATTTGAGATTTATCTATCTCTTGTACTCATGAGAATATTTTTCATTTTTTTAGTTCTTTGGTGTTTGGAGGAAATATGTTCATTACAATCCATCAGAATAATTTGGGTTGGTTTTATTGTGTTGTTTCTCTATGGGTAGTATTATTTTGCATGTACTCTCTTTGACAATTTAAGTCATTTTTAGTTTAGCTTTTTGTTGGAGGAAATATGTTCATTCAAATTAATTAGGAATAATTTGCGATTGGTTGTTTCTTATGGGTGATTTGCATCTCTCTCATGACTTTTTTATTTTGAAGTTTACCCTAGAGGATAACTTGAGATGCTGCAGGATGGTGTTATAATATTACAGATTACTCATGAAGTCATTGACATTTTAAAAGGCTTCATCATCAATTTATTAGACTCCAATTGATCTCAATAGCCATTATCTCAATCATGTCTTCTTTGGGAGATAGAGCAAGCTTTCTTTTGGGTGGCGGTGCATTCCTTTCACCCCAGATGAAATTACAATTGTAGAGATGCCAGAGAGGAGAAGGTCTTATGGCGAAATCCCATGCAGTTCATTATGGACTATAAGACTATGCTTGAGCATGTAGATAGTTCGTTACTTGTGGCACAGTTTGTGTAGTTGTGCATACATTTTCTGTTGTCAAATCTTTTTTTTATATATCACAACTATAGGGTGGCATCGAAATTGATTGCCTACGCCGATGACATAGATAAATTTGCTGAATACAACTAGGAAGAGGCCATTTGGGTCTTCCTAGTTTGACAATTTGATGGTATTACATCAAAGATTCATACCCAGAAGAACTCGGGTACATGAGTGGCTTTGTCACTCTTCTTATGATATGTTCTATATCCTCGGTTATGTATTATTTGATGCATTGAAGTTAACTTATATAAATATTAATTGTAGATTTGGGCCACTGAGCACATAAGCATCATGAGGCCGTCATCTCCATTTGCAAATCCATGTAGCTGCGATAGCCAAAAATAAAGTTTCCAGATAAAGCCTTCACTAGTTTAGGAGGACACCAGGTGACATATAATAATATCACTTAGTTCATATAGGAATGTATTTATTTATCGTAGTCATCATATTTTCTTATCGGTTTAACCTTTTTCATTAGGACATATGAGAGGAGACCTAGCTCCTTGAATCATTTTTCCACACAACATGCAATACATGTTGAGCAGATAGTAGTCTATTCTAAGTAGTTAGCTCCCAGAATCTCCATATGTCTCTCCTCGATATTCTCCCCATCAAGTGTATTATCAGCACGCCTCCTACCCCCCATAAGCGCGGTGGAGAGAGATTGTAGGTTTTAGGGACTTTAAAGATATAATATATTCTTTTCAAGCAACATGTGTGAAAAATGGATGGGATTGATTTGGGTTCTTTCGAGGAGGTTCTTGCTAGCGGGGGTCACCATCCCTCTGGGGAAGCTCTGTGGAGGTCACCAACTCTTGAGGCGTCCGTGGAAACACCATGGAAGCTAGAGGAGTTTCTCCACTGGAGGCTCTGAGAGGAACTGACTACATGCTGCCCCTGTGGATACTTCCACTTGGGAAGTTGTTGCCCCTGTGGATACTTCCACTTGGGAAGCTGCTACCCTTGTGGATACTTCCACTTGGGAAGCCCACAGGTAGCCTCCAGGAAGCCCTGATTGAGTCCACCAAGGGGTAGGCCACTGCACATGAAGATGCTCAAAGCCTGTTGACACATTGAGCGTGTGAAGGCTCGACAGATAAGGAAGAGGAAAGTTATTTGTTCTCCCTTCGCACACACTTACAGAAAGTCACAAGCAAGAATAAGCGATGTGGTGGCCTCCACTCAAGATGAAGCCGTAAGGTATTAAGTTACCTTCTTTTAAATTTGAGATAATAGAAATAAATTTTACTAAATTTTTTTATAGGTTCACAAAGATGAGACAATAAAGGACGATGACCCATGCTTTATGGTGGAGGAGCATCGTCGGTATGCATCATCTTAGTAGATTGATCCTTAATTCAGTGAATCTAGCTCTTCATCACTAACTTTAATTATTTAATTTTGTTGTGAGGCACATCATTTTATTGACTTCTCATCCATAGCTATTCTTCCTAAGTCGATGCTCCATTTTATTGATACGTCGTGCTCCCGATTCAAGGACAAGTAAGTCAATCTTCAATCAACTCCTTCATACATAAAATAACCTACTCGTTTAATTAAGCTCGCTTTAAAATATTTCTCACTTGCGGGGTGATACGATTTGCTGGGAATATCATTATTGCGAGGCGGTCGATGAGTTGCGACATATCGATCTCTCGGATACACGTCGATGCCTTTGCCTTCTTCTTGGAGAGGTCTAAAGCTATATGTCCCATATTTTTGCATCTCATGCTTGCACTAAGTTACAGATATGCGGTATTATTGATTCAATCTTTATTTGTATAGATGGAAACTATAATTTATAAATGTTCTCTTCTTTTCTTACAGCTATAAATATAGCTACCAAAGAAAGCAAAATGTTCATCCAGCATGTCACTGTAGACAGTGTGTCAAGGGCTGAGCTTCTCTTACTTCCAATTATATACAATCAACACTGGACACTCCTGGTTGGGCATATTAAGTTAGGGGCTTGGTATTTTTATGACTCATTACCAAAATCAACCCATAAGGCCATTCTTTCTGAGATTGTAATAGTTGTTTCCAATTTGGTTTCCGTAAACTTTTTTTGGACCCCTTATTGATTATACTTCTTGTTATTCAGATTAAATTACTTGTTGAAGATCAGTCTTTTGTGAGCGATCCCACAAAATGGCCAAAAATGATGGTGCGTCCAAGATATGATGTTGCGGGATATTTATCTGGTACAGGTAGTAATTAGAAATCCCCACTTAATTGGGCTGACCACCAAGATTGGCCGAAGAAGATGAATTGCTTTAGGGCGAGTTAAACTTATCTTTTGTTTGGGAATGAAAAAATCAAACTAAGAATTTTGATAAGTAGGAAATAATTGTACATGGTATTTCTTTTATTTTTTTTCAATATCCTTGGACAGTTTAGATCTTTTATTATTAGTAGAGAATACATGCAGTAATTTGGTTGACACTGGAATGCTTTATTGTGATGTGTTTCATCTGTACTCTCTGTACTCTCCTAGGAGTATACAGAGTATTTCATCTATTTTTCTTCAATTTTCTTTGGCAGTTTTGGATAAATTATGATTAACATATAACATGTAATGGTTGAAGTTTCTCTTGAGATGTGTTTCGTATGTACTCTCTGTGTTATTTTTGTTATTTACTCTCTGTACTCTCTATACTCTCTGGACTCTCTAGACTCTCGGTACTCTCTGTACTTCTTGTACTCTTTATACTCTTTATTCCATTGCAGGTAGTTTGAAGGCTGACTATAAGAATATTTGAGGTGTTTTGTAGCTTAACTCTTTGTATTCTCCTCATAGTACAGATTATTTGCTTATTTTAGCCCATTTCTACTTTTGCTTTGCAAGGCGGAGGTGTTCATTATAACCTTAAAGCAAATTGGATGCTCCTTGGTTGCTTTTTTATGAGTTTTCTGAGCAGTTTTGCATGTGAACCCTCTCTACTCTCTCTATACCCCGTACTCTCTCATACTCTCACGGACTCTCTAGACTCTCATGTATGTACTCTTCTCTCATGAGTAGTTGATATAATATTATTTATGATATGATGATTTCTTTACTTGTTTGGAGAAAATAAGCTTAATTTTGATATTCAAATTATATCATATTTTAAATTGATCAATTGAAAAAAAGTTAAAATTTATATTATCTAAAATTTCACGTTATACTCATACATTAGAATGCCTCAATCGAAAGTATGCAAGAAGCAATATAAACTACTTAGCATGTGAGCGTAATATAAGTGAGAGCGATTATTAAACTTAACTCTTTAATAAAGGAAATTATGATCTTTAAAATATGGTAGAATTTTGTGAATGCATAAAATTACTTTCTATCAATCATGCTTCTTAAAATCTACTTTCTAAAAACATGTGCATAAAATAGACAAATAAATATCGATGATGCTTACCAACATCTTATTAAATTTAAATTTTGAAGCAAATTCTATATTTTAAGATGAGGAATTTTTCAAATAATGTAATAACTGAAAGTATCATCTAAATTAAATTAATATTATTGATAAATTTATAAATAATTACTAAACTAATATCATCAGTACTAATATCATCTTCATCACAAAAAAAAATTTTTTTTCAGCTTCTACTAAACTTGTTGATAGGAACATACGGGCTTATCAAAAATTATAATGCATGCAATAAAAGTCATTTCATAAAATGTACTTTATAGAGTATATATCAAATGTAATGTAATGCAATGAAAATCACTCATCCTCGTAAGCAAGGTAGACTCATCAATCAGAAATTGCAATTTGGTAAATTATGAAATTTTATTACCACGTCAAAGGTCCTTAATAAGGGGTAAACTCTATGCACTACTACTTTAAGAGCAACAAACAGCACAGTAAGGAAAAAAACCAAGCAAAAAATAATTGACCCATATTAAAGTCCATTTGGACCATCCTAGTTTCAAGCAAGTTATGTACCCTCTCTACTCTCTCTACTCTCTGTACTCTCCTGCAAATAGAGAGCATTTTGGGCATTTTTTTTCCACTTTCTTTGACCTGTTTGGAGGATGTAAGTTCTTGGGCTGGAGAGTACTGATTCATCTAGTAAACTTGTACTCCACAATGGGCAGTAGGGGCAGAATCACTAAGAAATTACTAAACAATACAATAAACCCAAATATGAGATAGACTAAGTGTATTCGAACAAATGTTTGATTATGACATAGACTGAGTTTCTTCAAAAATTGACCAATATTAATAAACCCTAAATAAAAACTAAAATATGAGATTATTATGTTAGTAACCATTAAGTTGAAGATGCTTGAAATATTGACTTAAATAGAATATGATATATAGTGCATTGATTAGTAAATCTTAGTCATCAAATATCATATTAATTCATTTTCAAGATAAATAGATAAATTTTATAATAAATATGTTTAAGAATAAAGATGCTCACAAGAAGAAAGATCCAATGAAGAAATGATTGTACGGTCGGCCTTGAGAAAGTCATCCAATCGCAACTCACGAGGGTGTAGGCTTCTAGAATCCGTAGGTGGTGTGCACGTAAAAGAAAGTCATCTTGGAGACTCTAAAGCATTGAAGAAATGATTGCGCGGTCAAAGAACACATAACTAAATGATATCATGCATTGAAATATTTTCTATAATAATATCCAAAGATCAACTTAGTGTACCATTCATTGTTGATTGTTGAGCTCGAGTTAAATTCACGAAAGAACATCATATCGGTTAATGATTTTTTGACATTGATGTGTGTATTAAATGCTGCGTACCTCGATAAACACTCACGAGTCTGAAAGTACATATGCGAGAATATGCAAAAACACATCAAAGCGACCTCCAAATTATTCCTAATAGTTTTGTAATGAAGATATTTCCTCCAAACATTCTCATAAAAACTAGAAAAATTCCCAAAATACTTTGTGTTATACTCTCGTGAGAGTACAATGAGCACACATGCAAAACTCTCCTAAAAACTAACCTAAACAGCCTCCAAGTTGCTTCTAATGGAATGTAATGAACATATTCTCTCAGGGGCAGAGAACTCATGAAAAATAATATGAAATTGGTGGGTACTCTCATGATCTTACGGTGAGTATACACATGCAAAGCGGATCCTCAAAAGCAAAGTCCACTTGCAAAGAACTCCAAATAGTGTAGGAAATATACACTAAATAAAAAAATTTCAAGGAATAACACTAACAAACCGTAAAAAAAATTATACGTATACAACAGTTGAGAAAAATTACCGATGAAATATAAACAATATTATATCAAGTTACCCATGAGTTAAGAATAGCAGGAGAGTACGAGAGAAAGTAAGTCTGAGAGTACAAAGGGGGCAGTTTTCTTGCTCAGTAAGGCTTCTTTTGTTTTGTGTTTTTTACCTTCAAGATGCTCTTTAAGGGCTTCTTCATTGGAAGTACTGACCTCATAGATAGCACATTCCTTCTATGTCATAAGAACTTCTCCTCTCTATTTGGCATCCCTATTATCACTGTAACTTCATCGGGGGTGAAAGGAATGCACTGCCCATAGAAAGAAAGCATGCTTCTCTATGTCCCAGCAAGACAGGATTGAGGTAATAACAATTGAGTCTTATTGAATTCTATTCTAATGAATTGATCTGAGATGAAGCCTCTGTAAAATGTCAATGACTTCATTACTAAAGAGTGTTGCAGTATTATCAAACACTGTTAGAGCGGTGGTAGGACTGCATCTCGAAGTTATCCTTTTCCCAAACATGATAAACTTCAAAATGAAAAATCAATAAATGACAGTACAGATGTAAATCAACCATAAAGACCAACCAAGTCACCCTACAAAATTGCTACTAATGGATTGTAATGAACATATTTCCTACAAACAGGCCAAATAAACTGCAAAAATATTGGCAAAATTATTTGTACTCTCATGAGAGTACAGAGAGTACAGATGCAAAAATCTCCTAGAAACCATCCAAACAACTGCCAAATTGCTTCCAAAGGAATGTACTGAACCTAATCTCAACAATCAGGCCAAAGAAACTGGAAAAATGGCCAAAATCATCACTCTCATGAGATGGAGAATCTGATCTGAAAACACTAACAAATCAATACTCCAAATTGTGCCTATTAGAACATATTTCCTCCAATAGGAAAAAAAGAAAAAAATGACCAAAATGCTCTCGAGAGTACAAAACTGAATCTGATGTAATAAAAATTTTCTCAACAACCGGTCAAAAGAATATGTCCAAAAGCGGACTCTCTCAAGAGAGTACATATGCAAAATAATACTAAAAAAAATAACCAAACAAAGTGATGGATTGTAATAAATATATTTCCTCCAAAGCAAAGAAAAATATTTCTAATAGAATTTAATGATCATATTCTCTCTATCCAGGCAAAATAAACTAGGCCAAAGAAAATTATTTCTAATGGAATTTAATGATCATATTCTCTCTATCCCGGCAAAATAAACTGCAAAAATATTCAGAAAATCATCTGTACTCTCACAAGAGTACATAGAGTATAGATGTAAAAATCTCTCAAAATAAGCAAAGTCCTCTTGCAAAGAACTCCAAACAGTGTAGCAAATATACACTAAATAAAAGAATTTCAAGGAATAATACTAACAAACCGTAAAAAAAATTCGTATACAATTTGAGAAAAATTACAAATGAATTTTTATTTATCAATCCTCGTTATTTCCTCAAGGTCATAACTTCTAAATTCATTCTCCATATTCATGGTTCTTTTAAGAAAAAAATGAGATTTTCTCTTTCTCTCTCGAGCTATTTGAAGAAAAATGCAAATCCTCTATATATATATATATATATATATATATATATATATATATATATATATATATATATATATATATATATATATATATATATATATATATATATATATATATATATATATATATATATATATATATATATATATATTAAATTCCTCTAGCATTCCAACGACGCTTCTGCATTGTTTAACGAGGGGAGGTCCCAAGATAACGCGTCGCGTCCATTCAAGCATCTGCCGTTAAGTCTAAAACGAGAAAAAATCGGACACGATCGGCAGATTGCCCGCATGTAAAGCTACGTGCGGACTACGGACGTAATATTTTCTCCTCAGGCTGTTCCTTCTGCAGCGACAGCAACACATCTACCATGTTTCTATCGTTCCTCTCCCCCTCCTCCTTCTCGTTCTTCATCCTCCTTTCATCTAATACTGACTGAATAAAATCATCTCTGCTCTCATGAATCCAAGCCAGCTTTCTCTTCAACCTTTGCCCAACCAACCACCTTATCCCCGCAGGCAAGAAGTCTCCAACATTTGACCCACCTGCTAGCTTGAAGGCCTCCTGAACCGCCTCCTTGAACCTCTTAACCTTCATATTCAAGTCCGCATCCTCTCCATAGTACCTCTTCCCATCAATAATCCTCATCATAACATTCATGGCCAGACCGAACAGCCTCGTCTTGAGCTCCACTTTCATCAACTCCTCGGCGCTCGCGTCATTAAACAGGTTTCGGACCAGGGCTCGAGCCTCCTCGGACCGACCTTCCGAGAAGAAAGCGAGGCGGTGCGCTGAAAGCCCTTCAACATTGGCGATGTGGCGCATGTTACGCCACTCCAGACCGTAAGCGGCGTTTGCCAGGGTTGTGAAGTTGTAAGTGGTGAGGTGAGTGGAAGGGAATTTGGGACGGTTGGCGAAGGCGATGTCATTAGTGGTCAAGCACTCTTCGACCAGTGCATAGGAGGAGACAACGACGACGGGACGGCTGCCGAAGTGGATGAGGAGGAGCGGGCCGTGCCGGGCCGAGAGACGGGCCATGGATTGGTGGAGCGGTATTTTTAGTAGGTGGAGGTGACCGAAGATGGGAAGAGAGCGAGGGCTTGGTGGGAGGTTCAGATTCTTTTCTTTTTTATTTTTGGCGGAGAAAAAGAGTTTTGATAGAAGGAGGTAGATGAAGAGGGCTAGAAAGATGAAGAAGATGGAGTTCAGGTACTCCATGGCTTTTCATGGCTGTGGAAGAACGGAGACTTTGTTAGTTTTTTATAATGAGATGGTATAGAGTAACTAATATTCGATGATAACAGGTATCATGTAGAAATTCACATTATTTTAACTCAAATTGGGGATATGTAAATAAAAAAGAGGGAATGAAATTGTGATATCAGGTAATAATAGGCCTTATAGTAATTGCTGCCAAATTTTATAATATTGAAATTTTTTCAAAAGTTAAATATATAAATAAAATTTTAGAAATTATAATCATGGCTATGATCACTGTTATAATTTTGATAATTATAACAATTGTAATAAGATACACAAAACTTATTTAAGCTAAAATTGTACCGTTGGAGTTTTCAATAGCATTGAACATCACTTCAAGTAAATGTAGCTTTAGGGCAATCAATCTAGCAGTTTACATTATGAGTTTTAAAGAGAGATTGAAGCTGCACAAAATATATATTTGTGTGTGTATTTAAATTTCTATAAGTGAAAGTTAATCACTATCATAATTTATTTATTGAATATGTTTTATCAAAATCAACAACTGATCAAACCAGCCTAAGGTCTGATGAAATGCAATTAGTTTTACTCAGCTAATTATCATCTTAATTATAAGGGCAAGTCTAACTTTTTTTGTCTTTTCCCAAAAAAAAAAAAAAAAAACTAAAATGCTTAAAAAAATTATAGTGGTCTTTTCTTGATGGTTAACGTCAGTACAATATTTTTTTCTAATTTTGTTAAGTCATAATAATTACTTGGTCACAAAGGAGTTAACTAATAAAACAGTAACAGTATTTTCATGAACAAGATTACTGATCATTGGAATCTTTTTCCTCATGAAATGCAAAGTAAAGGGAGAAATTATTATGTGTGAAATTTGGATGTACTTTTATATTTAGATTTCAATAATATTACGTCACATAGTGAGTGCATAATATGTGTACATAATATGAATAGTGTATATATAATATGTATTATGTAGACATACTATATACTAGTTCTACAAATAAAATGAGCCGAGCCGAGTATGTGCTTGTTCAAGTTCAAGCTAGTTTATCATTATCGAGCTCGATTCAAGTTTTTAGGATGGTGTTCAAGCTCAAGCTTGGCTCGAGTTTGTCCGCTAGTTCGGTTCAGATTGGGCTTATAGAGCTTGCCAACAAACAACTCATTTAATGAAATAAACGAGCTTTAATCGAGCATTAATCGAGTTTGTTCACGAGTAGCTTGTTGAGAAATATAAACAAGCTGTATTAATTAAATTTTATTAAGCTTAAAAATAAAATTTTAAATGATATTATTTACAAACAAGCATTAATCAAATGATAATCGAGCTCTTTAACGAGGTTATTCACGAGCTTTAAATGATATTGTTCATATAAATGAACTGAACAATAAATTATTCAAACTTGTTCATTTAACAATTGAGTATTTATAAAAATGTTCAAGCTCGTTCCATTAGTTAATCCAACGATCATGAATGAGCTATAATCGAGCCGAGTCACGAGTAGTTCATTGAACCCTCGATTCATTTGTAGCTCTGTTATATACTAATTAGGTGATACAATATTAATATTATTAAACTCTTTGTATGTATGTAAATCTTCTAAAATATAATATGCTTATTAAAAATTATGTATTATTACAAAATTATATTTAAATTTATAATGGACATAAATTATAATTTTAATCTATTTACACAAAAAATATCAAGGTGCTACAATTTTTTAATTAAATACTTGAATTTTTTTTATTAAAATGAATATTTTGTTTTATGATAAGATAACATTTTTGTGAGTTAAATTTAAAAAAAAAAATACTCTTGTTAGATATAAAAATTAATGTCAAGATAAAACTTAAAATTTATTTCTCATTCAAAGTTTAAAATTAAAATTTATCAAATAAATGATAATTTAAAAATAAATATTATTAAAAATAATATTTTAGTTAAAATTGAAAATTAATCATGAAAAATGGCTAACCCTTTTATAAAGAATGGAATGCCTTTTAAGTCCACTAAATAGATTCTCTTAAATCATGATTCAAAATATCTATCCAATGCAAGAAAGGTTGGTTGATATGAAGAGAAAATAGACTTCATGATGTCCTTCTTCAGGCAGGATGGCACAAAGGCATATAAAGGTCTATTATATAATGCAAGAATGTAACGTTATTCTAGAATTATATGCTAAATGTTAACATAACTTAATGCAAAACAACATAATTGTGCATAGAATGATATCAATTTGCTCTTAATTTATAATTTGGATATATAGCCAAATGTAATTGGTGCTAGAAAAGAAAACATGATAGAGTGAAAGTTTTTAGCCTTATTATAAAATCCAAAGACATACAGATTTAAAGAGTGAACAAAAAACTCCAGAATTTTACGTGAAAAATCTCGAAAAGAGAAAAACTATGGGGCCTAGCCCAACAAAAATCTTCCACTATGTATCTGTTTCAGAGTACAAAATTTTTCCCGATAACGCGGATTACAAATTGTATATCACAAAACTATGTAGTCGTTGGTGGTAGATTCTAGTGGTAGCGAGATGATGGTGAGCAGCGAGGACATCGGTGTGATGAAGGTCGTCATGATGGGGACGGAGACATGGCGGCGAGGATCGGCGGCGACGGCGGCGGCCGGCGGTGGTGGTTGACGACCATCGAGTGGTGGCACGATTTTGCTTGGAGGATCTTCAAGCTTTGGAGCTCTCTCATCTCTCTTGCTTGGAGTCCTCTCATATGAGGAATGAGGGGCTATTTATAGATTGGAGGAGTGACATCTCTGTAAATACATGCAAAATCCAAACCACTCCACTTCATCGGACGGCTCAGAATGATTCTTTTGATCATTTGAAGTATTTTAAGTATTTGAATGCTCAAACGAAGTCAGAATTATGAGATCTTGGGCTTGTTAGATTCGGCTCGTCAAGACACTCGATTTGACTATAAACACTCCATGCTTAAGAGCTATTTATGGATTTAACTGATATCCCAAAGTTTCCAAGGATATTTTAAGTATTTGATCTCGACTAGTTTCAACTGAGGATCAACTTGCTTTTGACATCAAAATTAGTGCTTCGACTAGTAGAATTTTCAGTGTCATATCAGTAATGACATTTAGTTAAAATTCAAAATATATAGAAAAATTTACATACATGCCACATAATTCTTTTGTATTTACGTATTGAATGCCTAAAGTTTCATAATTATATCATTAACATATTCTCTATGCATGAGAATGTGTATTCACTTCTAAAAAATAATAATAATAATAATTTTTGAGATGTTAAAGATTTGAGCATTATACTTGTAAATAATAAATTTTTGATATTAAATATGCAAATATATAAAAATTATGTGATAAGTCTGTTACAGACAGAATAAGCTTCTTTTATGGTGGTTAAGATTTTAAATAATTAAATAATAATATAATAAAAATAATAAATGATAAATGATAATAATTAAAATAATGAAAATACACGGCTTTAATGTTTTAGATAAAAATATAAATAATTAGTAAAATAATACCACCAAATTTATAAAAAAATATAAGTGGGAAAAAAAATAATAAAATTATAGAATTTCATTTTAATTAATTAATTAGTCCATTGAGAGTAATAGTTTAAATTGGATTTTTTAGGGTTTATTAGATAAAATGTAAATTAAGGATGAGCGAACTCTAAAAATATTACTTTTAAAGGGAAGAAAGGTGGTTCCGCCCATACTTTCAAGGATGTATTAATATCTTTGCCTAGGCTTATATATATATAAGGTGAGCAAATTTATTATATAAATTAACTCACATAAAAAAAATAAAAAAAATAAAACAGTTTTAAATAAGTCTAATACTTTATTATGACTGATAACTAAAATATTGATTACAAACCTGTCATCTTATTTAGATTTTTCTTTATAGTGATATATAAAAACTTTATGAGGTCAAAGCCCAAATAATCAATATCAATCTCTAGTTGCTAAGTCCTTGTAACAACAGACTACTTTGCAATAGCTTCGTTCTAAAAAAATATTATTTTATTAGTGATATGTTATGTTAATTTTTCTTTTCCATCATTATTAATTTACTATTTCATTGAACTAAAGTATTCAATCAAATTTTTTTAAAAAAATATGTTAACTATATCAAGAAAAACATTTATATGCAAATAAACTCATTATAGACAAAGAGAGCCCAATCTCAATCCAAATCCTGCATCCACTTCGAGGAGAGAATCCAACCTGCAGTAATCATATGGCTAGATTTGAAGCCTGCAATGAGTTCTATTTTGCCTCTTCCTGAAAAACAGGAGCCAAGTGGAGTTGAGGCGTGAAGAAGCGAAGGAGAGAAAGAGCAACAGAGGGGACAAAGAGGTGGGGAATGCTGGAGCAAGCGAGCAGCGTGTCGGCATGAGAAGTGAACGAAAGAGAAGACAATGGAGGCAAAGTGTGAAGCAAACTGTGAAATAATGGGAACCTTAGGTCCACCCTTGCATATGTAAATGCCCCATAATGATTATTTCAACACAAATAGCGTCAAGAGAAATTTTTAGCAGAAGGCATAAACCGAAAAAAATAAAGGCAATTTTTTAAATTGAGTATGGTTAGAATCTGAATTAGCTAATTAAGTATTAATAAAAAAAAAATTTAAGAATAGATATAATTACAATTGGTGGCGATACCTCCGCGTCGGTTAGTGTGGCGTGGCATCACGTGAAATTGGTAGGTCAGCCCGCTTGGGGCGGCAGTGGCGTCCGATTAGTGGGCGCTTCAGTGAGGTCGCCCAGCGGCGGCGGTCTATTATTAGGGTCGATCGTCCCTATCTCCTCGGTTTCGCTTGATTCGGCCCCGAAATCGCTTCCTCCGCCGTAGGAGCTCCGACAAAACTCACCGCAGCGGTCCTCCCCTCTCGAGAACTTCCGACGCGCCGTCGACCGCATGCGCGTCTTGTCAGGTATTCGATAGAAACTTTTGTTTTTCCGACATTTGGATTCTTTCTTTCTCGATTAATTCTTTCACGTGATGATTTGTTGTTTGTCCGGTTGGCTAATTGGTTGTCCTCTTTCAGCGGATGTGGGTTTGTTTAGTCTTCTATTTAGAGCGGCATTCTATCTATTGTGCGATCTAGAAAATTAAGTTTTAGTTGTATTTTAAAGTATGA
The DNA here is from genome assembly GCA_021442155.1 of Cymbidium sinense. Classification (NCBI taxonomy): domain Eukaryota; kingdom Viridiplantae; phylum Streptophyta; class Magnoliopsida; order Asparagales; family Orchidaceae; genus Cymbidium; species Cymbidium sinense. The sequence continues at coordinate 109,524,062 of CM038225.1, forward strand.
CATGGAATAAGAATATGGTGGATTACAATGTTATGATGATATTGATGAATTAGTCTTAAGGATAAATCATATACCTATACACAGAGCTTTATCTTAAAAGGCAGGGTTAGTGTATTAGGTGTGTTTGGAACTTCTTAATGGGAGAAGAAATCGACTGCTTGAGCTGATAGATCAACAGGTCTAATTAAAATTTGGAGTTTTATGATCTGATTGTGCCATCCATTTTGGGAAAACTCATATTTTATGATATATCAAGAAGTTGAATGAACTATTATGAAAGTTAATGAATTGTGTTGTGCTATCTATTTAAGTGTTGTCATCTCTTTCTATTGAAAATGAGTTAAAACACTCATAATATATTAATCTTCTGCCTTTAATTGCCGTTAAATCTCAAATTCAAAAAAAAATCTGATGAATTGCTTAGTAGAATACAATGAATTCATAAGTGGGTATATTTGTTGTCTTGGTTCTCTTGAAGGGTGGCAGTGGTCTTTGAATTTGTCTTATAGGGGTCATTGTAGATACCCGCTCTCCTTTGACCAAAAGAGGCATGAACTTGCCTTACCCAATGAGATTTGTCGTTGCGCATCTTTTTTGCTTTACTTGGTTATTTGATCATGATCGTGTTAGCCGTATGGAATAAGTAGCAACTTCAATCACCGGCTTTTATGAGATAGTCAATTGAAGAATGAGTAAGGTTGACGGTTAAAATAAGTAGGCATATGAAAATTTGATAATAGATTTCTAGAATATGGCATGCCTCTTTGATTTATTATGCCTTAGATTGTTTTCTTCATCCATGATATAGTTGTATTTTCTAAATATAATGTTGCTATGTTGGAGTAATTGATTTTATTTTATTTCATACTACCATGCAACTTGAATTTTGCCCCAATTCTTTTATTCTCAATTCAAATTTAATTAGTTCAACTTAGTGTTTTGATGAAGATTTGTGTCAATTTGACTTTAGCTCTTTGTTCTTGATCAATATCTTATCATGAAGTTATCTCCATATTCCCTTTGAGATAAATCTTTTCTTTGATGTATCTCTTAACACTATTATATTTGCGATTCTTTTCCAGTGCGATGGCGAGGAGCACCGCCTAGACGTCGGCGACGTAGACATCTTAAGGAGGCCACCATTGGAGGCTACACTGCGAGGTTCATCCTAGTATTGCCTCCCTATGTAGGCGACATCGCTCACCCGATCGTAAGTGAATTTTATTTTTAGAATGGGTTACGCTTACCTTTTATTTGGACGGTACTTAGATTTTTTTTTGAGCCGTACTTGAGGCCGCATCATACTTGCTTATGCGAGTGGCCCATTACATGCACAAGATTCATCCGTGGCTGAAGCAGGTGGGCTGCTTGTGTGAGTCATTCCTTCATGGATCATCATTTCTTGACCTTGGTTGAGATGGTCTCCCCAATACCTTCAACCTCGTTGTAGGTGAGATGACTAGCTCGGGGCGTGGCGATGATTATGGGTTGATAATATCATGGTGTGATTGGCGAGGAGAAGAGATGAGACACCGACGATTATTACGATGATTTGTTAGGGCACACCCATTACGACGTGATGTATCGATCCGATCGATACATATCAGTCGACGTGATGGGTCGAGCATTACAGACATGCATGCCAGGTGGCTTAGGTGGACTTTCTATGAGTCATACGGTCGAACGAGAGGAGTTCTTCCGTCACTGCGTGCTTATATTTTATTTCGATTTTTTGCTTTTCTTGCTGTTGAGAGGTCCACCGGATTTACCACTCTTGGAGGACCGGATTCTTTTAGCATGATGTCTATATGGGTGGAGCGGTTTTAGCTCATCTATAGGAGGCTGCAGTTAGGCCAATGAGCCAACATGGTGGTTGCCTACACCTCCTTGATTTGGGCTTGGGAGCATATTCATGTGGGTAGGCGACTTTACATGTTCCATATCCTGTAGAACTGGTCGATTGGTTTGAGGTATGTGTTGTTAATTACACTTTCAAATTATGCAGCTTATATATATATATGTTTAAACTGTTTTTTGTGTGCAGGTGGAATGAGAAGTATGTTCGCCAGCAGCCAATGGTGAATGTTGCAGTATACAGAAATGAGCTAGATGGCTTGCGGCAAACACAGGTTGGATCTGTAGTTAACACTTTAGTTTAAATATTTGTAATATAGATTATGTTTTAATATAATTTTTTCTTATCGTCGCGGATATGAGCCGTACAATGGCGAATCACGCTGCTATATATAGGCTCGACATATGTTGCTTAGAGTCCCTCTTATGGAAGAGGGTTGAGTGGCATTTAGATAGAGTCGCGATTCCTTATTCCCGAGTAGATGTAGCCCCAGTTGACCCTAGTTTCAAAAGGGTCGATGGTTTGAGGTAGGATAAAGGTTGATTACCGTCACACATTGCTTCTTGGGAGAGGAGGGATTGCCTCATCGAGGGCCTAGATGAGGATGTGGGCAGAAAATATCGGTCGGTACATGTCACAGTTCGGTCGTGGGCTTCTGTATTCTTGGCAGATAGATCCTCCGACCACTTAGAGGTAACTGTTCAGAATTGAACATTATTTACTATGGACCACCCAACAATAGCAAATTGCATACTCCGTTTACTTGCAAAACACATACCTTCGACAATATCATTTGGAATTTCAATTTCATCTTTTAGAGGGTTATGGATGGGCCAAAGTAAACATCGTTGTCCGCCTCGTAGTTTTACACATCCGACATACTGTTTGTGGACAACATATGACTCTCATCAATATTAAATGATTTTCGGTATACATATTCTCAAATGCTGTAGCTTCTAACCCGGACGGTCATCATCACTAATACCACCGCCGGACTCACTGAGCCACTACTCATGTCGATACTCATCTTTGTGCGGCTCGAGGCACATACGGTTCATCCGACGGTGAGATCATCACGCCCACATAACTTATAAGTTCAGCAACTAATTATCATATTAATTATTACAAGTATAATCAGATAAATTATGACGATATACTACCTGGGAATCAACCCATCAAAGCCGCGTTGTATCCCCGGAGGTGCTTGTGCGATGAAAGCTCGTATGCATTGGCGGTATATCTACCGACCTTACTGATCGGTGATGTGGATGCAATATTAACATCTTCCACTTGACATACAACACCAATATCGACGGAAGCTTCGTCAAGTGTAACTTCTGGCGTCATCGTCGGATATTACGCTACAAATATGCTACCGGATAACGACTAGAGTGAGTGTGGCTCGGATCAATGTGCAAGCTTCTCATAATTCGTTGCTTCAATTCCAATAAGGTGCTGTGACGATGAACCTTAACTGGATGATTTTGACCTCCCACATAACTTGGACTGAATTGCTCATCGATACTCAGTTCGCCTCCATAGAAAAGAATCAGCAAAATAAATTCTCTACTCATTCTTGCAAAACAAGTTATATGAATAATGAGAAATTTATATTAACCGACACCCTAATTAATACTACTTTTGGCTACTTAACACCTAAATAAATTGATAAATAAAGTGATTTCTTGTGTGTTTAAGAAAGAGACGGATGTGCTAAAAATGTAGAATCCGCCAAAGGGAATTTTCCTCAAATGAAATGGAGCTGCAGGAATCGTCGCCGAAAGCTTAAGTTGACTTCCAACGGCTGGTAAAAGAGAGAGGGAAGTAGTTAAACGGCGTCAAAGCGGCTGTCGGGAAAAACAAAAAGTTTCTATCGAATCGACAAGACGCTGCGCGGTCAAACCCTACGTTGGCGTAGGAAGTTCCGAGAGGGGGGGAAGACCGTGCTCGGTGGGCGGTCGGAGTTTGGTCGGAGCTCCTACGAGCGGAGGAAGGGATTTCGGGGCCGAATCGAGCAAAACGGAGGAGATAGGGCCGATCGGCCCTAATAATATGTCGGGACCAGTCGCCAGATTAGTGGGCGACTGGCTCCCGTAATCTGAAGCCAGTCGCCCACTAATTGGGCGACTGGCTTCAGTAATCTGCCGTCGCCACTAATGCGAGCCAATATCAGCCGTCGCCCATTAGTAGCGACGGCCTCAATTCATGTGGACGGCCACGTCGTAACCGACGTGGCGGCCCTCATAATTGCACTATACCTATTCTTAAATTTTTTTTTATTAATACTTAATTAGCTAATTCAGATTCTAACCATACTCAATTTAAAAAAAATTGCCAAAAATAAATTAGACAGTCAAATACTAGAGACGTTACTAACTTGTAAAAAATTTCTGTCGTGTTTTTCTTTTTACGTAATTCAACTGAGAGATTCAAGCTTTGAAATAGAAACATATCAATTTTATAAAAAAAGAAATTGGATCATTAATTTTTCTTCTCAATTTGAGAATCAAAGGAAGACTAATTGAGAGATGAATCTTCTATAGATTTCAACATTTCTACCAAGTTACTTGAAATGTCAGAACATGTTTAAAGATTGTGGGATATTGATTCAGCATGCATGCAAGCCCCGTGACGATATAAAGTCTAAGAATTTTTTTGTTTGTATTTCCAATTCAACATTAGTGGGGATCTACATAGTAGTTCTAATCAAAAGACGTAAGATCAAATATAACAATCAAGCACATAGAGCTCCATTAGGGGTAAAGCAATGAGATGCTTAGATGTTGCTAGGATAATATATGAATATCTAGATCATTAAATTTACGAAGAAAGGACTACATGATTGTTGAGTGCTAGAAAACCATGAGAAAAAGTATTCTAGCCGTTGTGAAATCACACACAAATATTTAAAGAGTGAACAATAAAACTCAATTTTACGTGAAAATCTCGAAAAGAGGAAAACCACTGGCCTATTTCGAAAAGTATTCGCTAGCCTGCCGCCACACTGGCCCACTGGCCCGCCATTCCGACCGAGTCGCGACCCATCCTGGCCACACCCACCCCGCTCCCCATCGCCTTATGACCCGAGCCCGGCCCACCATGGGCGGCGGCCATGCCATGGCCTCTGATGCCCGCCGCGCTCACTCAGCCTTCCATGCAGCCCTGGCGCTCGCCGTAGAGACCGGATGAGTTCAGAACCTCCTTTCACGCGACATACCTACACATATTTGTGGCTATGCATCTGCTTTCGTAGTCATAATCTTGTGCTTACATGATGATCTGTTCTCTCAAAATATGTGGTTAATGGACCTGCAGATTTCGTTGAAGAAATTGCTATTTTGAAGTACTTGGAACATATTTTTTGATGATTGAGATAATATCATCCAAAAATAGGGGGGAAACTGATATGACCCTGAAAATTCCTCTAGTCGAAGCACGAATCTTGATGTTGAAAGCAAGCTGATCAGAAATTGAAACTGGCCGAGATCAAGCACTTAAAATATCATTGAAAATTTTGAGAGATCAGTTAAATTCCTAAAAAGCTCTCAAATATTGAGTGTTTATAGTCAAATCGAGCGTCTGGACGAGCCGGTTCCAACAAGCCAAAGATCTTACAATTTTGACTTAATTTGAGCATTCAAATACACAAAATACATCATATGATCAAGGGAATCATCATGAGCCGTCCGATGGAGAGGAGTGGTTCAGATTTTGCATGTATTTATAGACGCCACTCCTCCACCTATAAATAGCCTCATTTCATGAGGTCAAGCAAGAGAGGAGAGAGCTCTAAAGATCCTCCAAGCAACACCGTGGCGCCACTCGCGGCAAGCCAACATCGCCACGTCTGCCCGCCGCTAAGTGATTTTGCATCGCGATTCTGCTGGTTCCATTGCGATGGATTAATTGATTCCTCATTTCACCCTAAAGAAGTTGTCACATAGTTGTTCCTTTCTCATATATATTTCAGTAATCCGGTATCGGAAGATCTTGTACTCAAATGATACATAGGAAGCTTCTGCTTTCGTGGTTTTTCAAAAAATTCGAGTTTTATTGTTTTTTAAATACTGTCTTTGGATTTCACATGAAGCGGCGAATTTTACTTCTACTCAACTGATTTTCAAGACGCAACAATGATAATAATGAAACTACTCAACATTGTGAGAAAATTGAAAGAAATGACTAAATCGAAAGAAATGACTTAGGAAAAAAGATTGGACTAGAGATTAGACTTATATTTCTCCAAACAATTTGAGAAAAAAAAAACTATCAAATGCCAAAGAAGAGATTTAGTACTAGGCGAGCACCTCTTGGGTGCCTAATCTTAAAGAATGGATAACCCACTAATTAGGAATGAAATTACTCTAAGTCCACAAAATAGTTCTCCTAAATCATGATTCAAACTATCTATCCAATGCAAGAAAGGTTTGTTGATAAAAAAATATAGGCTCATGATCTCCTTCTACAAGTAGGATGACATAAAAGCATATCAAGGTCGATTATATAATACAAGAATGCCATTTTATTCTAGACTTATACACTAACTAACTTGTAACATGACTTAATGCAAAGAAATATAATTGTGCATCATTAGAAATCTCAATTTATAATTTGGGTGTATAGTTAAATGTAATGATATCATTTCATCTCTAAGTTATAATAAACAAAACAAATTAAAATTTTTATTAAGAATATCATTAGCTTAAAGTAAAATAAAACAAGCACTGCACAAGCTTATTCAACCCTTAGAACTTAAGGGAATAAGCCTACAATTGATAAGAAATCATTAGGTTAGAGCTACGCATCAAATGAGTATGATTATATTTGAAGTGTTCAATAATGAGAAATTTCTGCTCTGATGGAAACATCACCCTTTTTTGTAAATATGAATGTGAAAAAAAAATAATAATAATAATAAATTTAGCCACTTGATGTAAAAAAATAAAATTTTTCTCTAAAATTCATCCAAAATAACACCTTTTTAATAATTACTTTCATTTGTCACATCTTTAAACGTATCGTTTGCAAAGTACTTACGGGGCTATTTAGTTGATTGAAAAAGGAATGCAGTATAAAAAATATACAATGTGTTCAGATTAGTTTAGATTATTTGGTTGAAAATTCTATAAATATATGAATTTATTTTTTCTGTTTGGTAAAATAATTGTAATATAAAGTATTTTTGCGTTTGTGGGTGATGGTGATGATGGGGTGCTTGATAGTGGGTTGGTGGCGTAGAGGAGAAGTGGGCGTGTCGTGATAACTTTACATCGAGATATATTTAGATTTACCAAATCTCTAATTCTAAATTTCATTCTTCCAAGGTATTCTAAATATATTACATCACATTAAAATTGTATTTTTTGCATCATGCCAAACACAAAAAAATTTAAATATACTGCATTTATTTTACTTTATACTCAAAAGTATTCAAAACAAATAACTTCTAAATCTGCTTCAGCCATCTTCTTCCAAAAATAAGCATCCAATAAGCATAATATGATTGATTAGCTCAGTTCAGCTGAGTATCCATTTTCCATTAAAATATGTTTTAGAAGTTCAGTAGCAACCAACAAGAGAACTAACCAAGAAAATCAGTAGGGCATATTACAATATAGTTGTAACAAGCTTCCCACCTTACAAACTAAAAGACCCTAAGAGACAAAAATAACACAATTACCACATACTCACATATCCAAGCAAATGCGTCGAGGACTGAGCATGGCATATTGACTAGAAGCAAGCTGAGAAGGGGAAGATGTTCTCACATTCAATTCTAACGCAAATATCCTCTCGTTCTTACATAGGAATATTGGATGTGATGAGTCAGATAGAGTGCTCATAAGTTATCATAATTGATGTCTCGGGTTAGCTGAGAAGGAGAAGATGACCTTTGATGGCTCCAATCTTTAATCCAATTCTAACAATATGCTGATATAGACACACCTCTTATCACTTCGAATAGCTATATTGTGAAAATTTAAATAAAAAAAATGAAAGTCTAGAATGATAAATGGAAAAAAAAAAATGAAAGGACGGGAAGTAAAAAATAACCTAGCCTAATAAATAAATATAAAATATATTAATATTAAATAAAAAAGAAAAACTATATATTTAAAAATTTAATTGAGCAATAAGTAAGCCACTATATTGCTTAATATTAATATTTTAACAAATTATTTAGCAAATAATCAATAAGTTAATTATAAGGGAAATTTACATAAATAGCACATAACAATGCATTTATAAATTATTTAACACCTAAAATTTGATATTTATAAATATAGCATATTTTTTATGCTTCAAAATATGAATTTTATTTCAAAAATTAAGAAAATATTATTTTTTTATTTAAATGCCTCTAATTATAAATGTAAACAACTAAATTAAATTTTATTCATATTTTTCATTCAATCTCAAAATTGAAAAAAAAATCAAATTTATTCAACTATTAACTTAGAGAATAAGTAAATTTCAAGCTATTCATTGAATAAATTAATTCACTTCCAGCCTTAGACTTTTGAAATGAATGTCATTTCTTGATGTTGATCATTGAACAATCTGTTTCAATAGCTATGTGTCATGGGCCGTTTCCATGTATCTGGCCCATGGAATTATTAAACCGCTGTAAACTATTTACCGAAAGCTACGTAGCGATCGATTTAAAATTCTGTCATTTTGTGACAGTTTATATTGAAAATTTTATACACACGAGAATACTATTTTTAAACTGTGATTTTATTTTTTAATTTGTTTTAGATTTAAAATTTCAAAGACAATAAACAACATCTCATTAATGTAATTTTTTAAAAAATTAATTTAAAAAAAATATGACCTGGATATTTCTTTTTTATTAAACAGATAAAAAATTTTATACGAATTTAAGCTGCTTTAAACTCGATTGATCCCAACGTAATTATTTTAGTTATACTTTTAAATTGAGTTTTAATTAAATTAATAAAATTCGAATTTTAAAATTAAATTTAAATTATTATGTGCTAGAGAATTCATAGTGATAGACGTTAGCTTTATATAGAAATATAGCATACATTTAAATAATTAAAAAAGAAATTATAAGATTTTACAAAGAAAAATCTAAGATAACATAATTATAAAATTATAGGGCTTAGCTTAATCAAAATATTATATTATATGTATTTAAGTTACAAAATTTCAATTTTCTAGATAACATAATTATGAATCAATTTTAAATTTATAGGCCAATCTAATTCAACTTAAAAAAATTTAACGAGTTTGATATGACACTAAAAATACTACTAAGCACAAATCTTGATATCAAAAGCAAGTTCATCCTAAGTTGAAACCAAGCAGATTAAAATATCATTGGAAACTCTGAGATATCAGTTAAATCCCTAAATAGTTCTTAAAAAAAAGAGTTTATGATCAAATCGAGCGTCTTGACGAGCCGGATTTAACAAGCCCAAGATCTCTTGATTCCGACTTCATTTGAGCATTCAAATACACAAAATACATCAGATGATCAAGGGAATCATCTTGAGTCATCCGATGGAGTGGTTTGGATTTTGCATGTATTTATGAAAATGCCTTCTCTCTAATCTATAAATAGCCCCTCATTCTTCACATGAGGGGAGCAAAGCTAAAGGGAAGAGAGAGCTCTAAAGCTTGAAAACCCTCCAAGCATAATCAACCACTGACGGCCGCCACCACTGGCCAACCATCACCTCTGGCCGCTTCGCCATCGCTGATCTCATCGTTTATCATCGTTCGTCGTTGACCACTTCGTTGCCATCGTTGCCGAGTATCCGTAGCACCACTGCTGCATTATTACTGCCGGCTATCGCACAACCATGGTCGCCTTCTTCCACTGGCATTGCCGATTGTCGCTGCTCATCATCGCTGACCACCGCCATTTCATCACACTTACCGCTGCCGCTGACTATCGCGCATTTTCGCCGGCCATCGCGAATCGCTGATCATGCCGTGACCCCACATTCACCATCATTAACTACTACTCAACAACTTGGAACTAACCATGGCAATATAATTGTTGTTCGATTCTTGATTCCCATTATATTAGTTTCATATACATTTTAATCCAAATTTTCTACTCAAACAAATGCATAGAAGATTTTACTGCCAGCGTAGTTTTTTTTCCTCTTTCGAGATTTTTCACGAAAAATTGAGTTTTCTTATTAATTCTTCAAACATCCGTGTACGATTCCGCAACAAATTTAGTAAATTTTATTCTACCATGATTTTCTAGCACTCAGCTTTAATCGCGTGGAAAAAGACTCCCTCAATCACAATTTTGTGAACACCAGATATGACCAATAGCAATACTGTAGAATAACGAAGCCTCCCGCTCCAACTCGCCACTCAAACCAATCTTGAACTAAGGATGCCAAGCTTCTCACTTCCCTCGATAGGACCCACGGAAGGTGCAACAGGAATCTCTCTAGAAGATCGTGTGCGTCGAATGGAAGAGTCTCAAAATGAGATAATCTAACTTTTACGATGAACACAACAGCCATTACTGCGACAAACACATCTCCCCCAAGATCGATCGTTAGTCAGGGGAGGTCAAAATGCTTCTTGCCATCAGACTGAAGTTCCTCCACTTCTAGACTGTGATGCTGACCTCTTTGACACTGCTAGTTCTACTCATTCATCACTTGCAGCTCAACTGACTGCTAATCCACCAATTATTGCTAGTAGCTTGGCACATTCTTGTCATGTTGACTCCACGCATCATGTTATACTTATGGAATTACAACAATTGGTGTGAGAATAATTCTATTATAAAGACAGAATAATTCTATTATAAGTGTGGAATCGATTCTTATGATGGGGCAACCCGACCTATGAACACATCGACCATTACAGGGACCATCATGCATATCAGCCCTCGACACCGGTTTGTCGTTTTTCCTTTACCCTCAAGGGCAAGCTCGTGACTTGGTTCTACTCCTTCCAAGGGGATCCGACCATACCTTTGATAAACTCGCCAAGATTTTTGTAGAACCGTTCATTACAAACAGGAGGATCATTAAATATTCCTCTCATCTCTCAGGCATTCGTCAAAATGAGGGTGAATCACTTAAGGAATACTTCCAAGGATACGGTCCGCTCATATGCTGACTTGGTTCATCGTGTGGAAGCACAAATTTCTTCCAATGAGGCTATTAGTGCCTATTGTAAACAATTTGAATAATCTATAAAAAAAATGTAAAAGCATCCTGGGAATGCCGACAATCCCATCAAAAGAAATAACAAGGATGTCGTGATCTCCTCAACCGACCCTCACGAACGACGCGGAACCACGACCAGAAAAGGAATACGCACCAGTGAACACATCTCGTGTTAACTTCCTGATGCCCATTCGAGATGAAGAAACCATCACATCCTGAAACCAAATTCGGAAATGAGCATTATCACTTTCATCGAAGTCGTGGACATACTAGTGAGGTGTGCAAACAACTCAAAGAGGAAATTGAGAGGCTTATTCAATAAGGATATCTACGTCGATCTGTGAAAAATCAATCGACTCAAACAAACATAACTTCAATTGGGGGCAACCAAGACAATCATCATAGAAACAATAAAATAGTCATCAAATAGTTGTGAAAATTGTAACAATCGCAGGCGGACTACTACTATCTAATCAATTCCTCATTGCCACCTCTGAAGAACCAGAGTTAAAAAAAATCTCGTATTGATCATTCCATCACTTTTAATGACTTGGACTTAGAAGGAGTTCATGTTTCTCATTAAGATCCACTTGTCATCAGTGCACAGATCAGTGACACATGCTATAATATTGAGAGAATTTTGATTGACAACGAGAGTTCTGTTAATGTCTTACTTAGCATGGGCTTGGTTAGGGAAAAGCTCCCGCAGACCATTATCTGGGTTTGATAATCGCCTCGGCAGATCACCATTCCTGTTGTCCTCGAAGAATTCCCTCGATAAGTGACTTATTCAATTCAATTCATGGTGGTCAAGTCAGATTTGACATATAACGCTATCTTCGGAAGGCTTCTCCAATCAATTTTTGGTGTCGTCACTTCAATATCTCATTTTAAGATGAAATTTTTAACCCTTATTGGGGTTGGGGTGGTATGCAAAAATCAACAGATAACACAATCATGTTACCTCAGATAAGCTCAACCATGCCATTCAGTGACCTTCAGCATCGACAATTTTAATTTTTGAGATGAAGAAGTACCCCAAAAAGCTTCTCCTGTAGAAGACTTGCTCCATGTTTCATTGTCAGATGACCAACCTCTACGAATAGTGCAAGTTGGATCTCTGTTCTCAGACAAACAGAGGGTAAAATACATAGACTTCTTGCATAAAAATCAAGACATCTTCGCTTGGAGTCCGATGTATATGACAGGGGTCAACCCTAATGTGATCATGCACTCCCTCAAGATTGATCAAACATTCAAACCGATCATCTAAAAGAAGCAGAGTTTTGCACCTGATCGCCTCCAGGCTATTGAACAAGAAGTTAACAAGCTCTTGGAAGCGGGATTCATACGAGAAGTACATTAAGATTTCATTCTCTTCAATCAGCAATGGATCTGGAAGGTCATTCAATCTTCCCCATCTTTGAGCGAGGCCCCACTCATTTTTCAAAAAAGAATCCATTAGACCAATTTCTAGATTGATCTCGTACTGAAAATTCTATTCAATTCTTTATAGCTCGATAAGAAACATGTTCCTGAGCATCACATGTGAATCTACACATTCGACACAAGTATTTGATGTTCAAAGTCGCATCACACTCTCTAAAGAAGACAGTCAAATCAATGATGATCACTAAAGCTCGAAATAAAATTTGTAATAAAGCTACACCGCATATTTTAAAGACCTCAATCAATTCAAGAGCCAAAGAAAATCGCGGTCACGTACAAAGAATCGTCTCAGAAATAGTGAAGTATCTTGGCGGAGGAGAACATGCTCGATCAAACTTTTTGGTAACAATAGCTACTAACTAATTGGGAAAATGAAATTTTTTGTGGAGCACCATTAAACCGTCAGCTGTGATAGTGGATGATATATCATCTATAGTTATCATGCTATTGATTTTCTTCCGGTCATCATCCTACAAAAATACATAATAAATAAAAAAGAGAAGAGAAAGACAAATGTCTAAGAATTGTGTGAAGCAACTCACTCAGCCTAATACTTGGGCATATCATTTTCTGACTTTGTTGCTCATGGATATTTTAGCTAAAATTTTCACCTACGATCGATGAAAAATATATGCATACACATGAGATGAAAAAATGAAAAAGCTATTTCTCTAATGATACTCAAATTACCTACCAAACTTTTGAGAAGGGATCGTTCTAATGACGCCTCCATCTTGGCAGTTGTCAACTGTTGAACCATCTATTGGAGTTTCAAGAAATTTAATTTTCTATAAGAACAAATAGAAAGTACGGGCCTTGATCACCTCCGTCAGATAGTTGACGCCTCTCTCAAAGGAAAATCAGAGCCTTGTCGTATGAACTAGGGTCTTAATTGTCTCCAAACCCGGTCGGTCCGACAGGACCTCTCGAAAAACTGGAGCCTCACTGTATGAACTACGGGTCTTGATCCCCTCCAAACCCGGTCGGTCCGACGAGGACAGCTCTCGAGGGAAAATCGGAGCCTCGCCGTATGATCTATGGGTCTTGATCGCCTCCAAACAAGGTCAGTTCGACGAGGACAGTTGAGGCCTCTCTCGAGGGAATATCGGAGCCTCGTCGTATGAGCTACGGGTCTTGATCAGCAAAGCGAATGACCTTCTCTTAAGAAGAAGGTCAAAGCTTCGCTGACAAAAAGAAAAGAAAAATTTTTTACCCTAACCCTTGAACTTCTGCTAGACGATTTCTCATCCAATGCAGACGAACACTAGAACATATGGGAGTTATGTCTCCTCACTTGACTCTAGGGGTTTTTATAGACCCACTTTAGGAGCAAAAAGGGAAAAAAATAAAAAAAATTGAAAAAAAAATTAAAAAAAAACTGAAAAGAACGCTCATCGAAGCGTGTTTGCACGCTGGGGACAAGACTGCTCGGTGCCAACGAGCCTACAAGTATCCAAAGGGCTCATAACCTCGTGCCACAGCACCGACGCACTCGACCGACGCGCTTTTGTGATCATAATCTTGTGCACGGGAAGATCTATTCTCTCAAACTATATGGTTAATGAACTCGCAAATTTCATTGAATAATTTATTATTTTTAATTATTTAGCATATATTTTTGGATGATAGAGATAATGTCATCCAAAAATAGGAGGGCAACTGATATGGTACTAAAAATTCTATTAGTTGAAGCACGAATCTTGACGTCAAAAGCAATCTGATCCTAAGTCGAAACTTGTCCAGATCAAGCACTTAAAATATCATTGAAAACTTTGGGATATCAATTAAATCTCTAAATGGTTTCTAAATATAGAGTGTTTATAATCAAATCGAGCGTCTTGACGAGCCGGATCTAACAAGCCCAAGATCTTTTGATTCTGACTTTATTTGAACATTCAAATACTTAAAATACATCACATGATCAAGGGAATCATTTTGAGCCATCCGATGGAGTGGTTTAAATTTTGCATGTATTTATAGAAATGTCATCTCTCTAATTCATAAATAGCATATCATTCTTCATATGAGGAGAGCCCAAGCTAAAGAGAAGAGAGAGCTTTAAGGCCTGAAGATCCTCCAAGCATAATCGTGCCACAACTCGAAGGTCGCCAACCACCGCTGACCGACGGTGGCCGCTGTCGTTGGCCACCACCGTCGGTCCTCGCCACCATCAACCACCGTCGCCGGTCATCACCACCGACCACCGTTGCCGACTACCACCGCCGGTCCTCGCCACCGTCAACCACCATCGCCAATCATCACCGCAACCAGCGAGCCGACACCGCACCGGCCATTAGACACCGTTGTTTGCCACCGCTGACCATGTTGCCACACCGCCGGCCGCCACTGCCGGTCATCGTATCATCAACCACCGCTGGTCATCCGCTGACCACGTTGGCGGCCGCCGCCGCCGCCACCACCATCAATCATCGTCGTCATCGACCACCGTCATCAATCACCACCGCCGACCACCATCGTATCACCCATCTGCGCCATCACATCATCCACCGCTACTCACCGCCGCTCGGCCATCATCAACTACATAATCAGATAGCCTAACCATCGCTACATACGTTACTTGATTATGATTCTGTCGCTTTTTCATATACAATCAGTAATTCGTTATCGGAAAAAACTTTGTACTCAAAGCCTACATAGTGGAAGATTTTTACTAGACTAGGCCCCGTGATTTTTCCCCCCACTTCAGGGATTTTTTCACGTAAAAATTCTGGAGTTTCTTATTCATTCTTCAGATATATATGTGTGTGCTGGATTCCACAATAGAGCTAAGGCGTAAACTTTTATTCTACAACAACTGATTTTCGTGCATGCAATAATGTTATAATCTATGCTAGAACTATATCCAAATAGAGTTTGAAATTTGTTCCAATCTATCTAGATACATATTTGTTCATGTTTGAACCATGTCAAACTTCCTCAAAGTTCAATCTATGTTTGAAACATATCATATTCTAATCTTGTTGGAACATGATTCATATATGAATAGGTATAAGTTCAAATAATATTTAAAGAAGGTTTAAATATAGATCCAACCATATTAAAATATTGTTTGAACCAATCTTGGTTTCGAAAAGCTTTAAATAAGTACTCATCATTCAAAAGTGAGATTATTTTGATCTAAAATGAACATTTGAGTATATCTTGGATATATATGAATATATATGTATTATTTATGTTAAAATATATTAAATGATATAATTAAAATATCTTGAGCCAAAAAATTTCCTCTAAATCTCATCTCAATTTATTATTTTTAGTCCCTCATTTTTATTATTAATAAAATTTTAAATTATTAAAAGTTAATGGTGATTTATGAGATTACCTGTGTTGATTGAGACAGAATGAGCACATGTGTGATAGTTGAGCACATTTGTGATAGTCTTTAGTATATGACAATATTGATTCTCTAGAAGCAAGATTATACAAGACATTTCAGTCTAACAATTAAGAGCTTAAGTTTTAAATTGAGAAGTCTTTGGTTCAAATCTTTATACATATATTGTATGTGTGCGTTTGTAATTAAATTTGCTCAAATGTTCTAAAAAAATGTATTAGTAGACAAAGCTCTAAATTCTTTTTACTAGAATCTTGCATCATTTTCTTTAAGATCTATGATCTATAAAAGCATGAACTATATATAGATTTTTGAATGAAGTAATTTAATTATTTAACAATAAATTCGAATACTTAGTTAAATGAATCATATTTATTTTTCTTAATCATATAATATTTTTTATACATTTTGATGTCTTAAATATATCAAAATTAAGCATATTAGGTTAATCAAATTTATTCTATTAAGATAATCATTTAGATTATAAATATATTATATTTAGAGAACATTTGATTCATTAAATAATCTGGAGGAAATGCTTCTTAATATTTGATTTAGGTTCATTTGAATTAGTATTAAGACATTTTGGTATCATTTGATTTCTCATAAAAGTATTGTTTCAACAATAAATTTATTAAAAATAAAATTTAGATGATCTTCAAGTTGATTTTTAACTTTTTTAATGGAATATTTGACTACTTTGAATTTTTAATATTGGGTCACAATTTATGCTTAATTGTTTAACTGTTTAAGAAAATTTGACATATATGTATAATTAATTAAACTTATTTGTAAAATAATATAAATTATTATTATTATTATTTGCAAAAAAATTTATTTTTATAAATATGAGTAATATATTTGTGTCTTAACTGAACTAAGCTATATATGTCTAATCTTCTTTACTATTATGATAATTTAACAATAAAATTTTAGATGATAGTTCAAATGATATTTTTTTTTGAGGCATTTACATACATAGCACTCAATTCTTATATATTTATATAGCTAACACCTAAATATTCATATTTACATAAATAGAACCAAAATTTTAACATTTCATCAAAATAGTACCATCATTAACTTTTTAAAATGAAATTCACCCATTTCATGCATTGAAAAAGTTCTATATTTATAAATACCAAACTTTGGTGATAGATATGTAAATGTATATGAATTTTGTGCTTGGTATGTAAATCTTCCAAATTTTTTTAAATTTTTGGAGTTAAAGTTATAAATTTTAATCCATTTTTAAACTAAATATCAACTAGTTCTTTTGTATGAAATTTGTTCTTCCAATTAATTTTAAGTTATTCTTTTTTGCAAGGGTTCACATCCCACTTGTTTATAAAGTTTTATTTTCCTACTTTAATAAACTATTTAATGCTAAGTTCTAGAATTTTTATGGTAGTAGAATAAATTTTAAATATTTATTTTTACAAAAATTATGGTAGTAGAAGTTTCTTTTTTTCACTCTTCCTCTTAATTAGACCATAGCTGATTATAAACTATGGAACTAAAGCTTATTCTCAATTAAGTTAATACCACAATAATTATCAAATGATTGCGACTGAGTGACAACGATCGGACAATATTATTGAAATAATTTGACAACGACAGGTTGGATTGAGGATAACAATCATGCATTTATGATCCTCTGATCAACGATGTTCAATGGTAAGAGTGGAAGAATTTAATTTTTTGAGAATTTTAAGGATTTAAAAAAAATTAATAGTTTTTTGAATTTGATATATTTTTATTTATTTAAAAAATAATATAGTATGACACGCCTAGATATAATGTTAATGCATCTAGTAAATCATCCCAATCTAATCTATTTTGATATTTTTGATGTCCCTAAAATCATTAATTTTTTTTAACATAATGAACTCAATTTTAGTACTTTTGAATCCAAACAAAATCTCTGCCGTCAATTTTGAGCAATTTTGAACAATTTTGAGCATAATTTTTTTTAAGGATAATTTTGCTTTGATCGAAGTCCATTTAAGATAAGGGTGAAATGAAATTGTTATGTTCAAAATTTTGATGAGAGGCCCATGTTGAAGTACAAAAGTGATCATCCCTTATAATTTTTTTGAAATTATAATTTTACATCATATTTTTTTAATATTACATTTATATTATATAAATTTTAATGTCTAAAGTAGAAGATAATTAATACATAAATACAAATACTTATGCACTACTTAAAATAAAATTTTTTCAAAATTAAATTCAATATTACCTCATCTTTTATTTCAACAAATTTATGATCAAATTAAATATTTTTCATTAAACAAACACATTAATATTAAAAGTATTTTAATTCAACTTCAAGGTTATGTTGCTTTTAAAAATATAAAATACATCTAAGTATGAAATTGATGTGACAATTCAATTAAAAAAACTTTCAAATTTAAATTTTTTTTTTTTCAATAACTTTATAATTAAATTAAATATTTTGATAAGTCGAGTTTGGAAAAACACTGTTGGATTTCTACAGGAAATTATCTATTTCGGACGGGAAATTATATAAAGTAGAGCGTTTTAGCAGAAATGGAATTGTCGTATTATGTCAAAATCACATTTAACGGTAACTTAAAAATAAAAATAAATGCTTGGAAGTAGTCAGATGTAGGGTGGTATAGTTGGATTCTTTAAAAAATATAAAATATTTAAAGTGCATTAATTTTTATAAATAAATAAATTAGTTGGTTGGATAAATATAACAAAATATTTTGAGAGATTTATATAAATATCACACAATTCTTATGCATTCTTCAATTGATATATATAATATCTTAAACGCTTTTTTATTTTATATTTTTAGCTAAATATAAATAAATCAAGTTGACTCGTGAATGAATGTAACTTGATAAATAGCTTGTGAGCTAAACTCAACTCGACTCATTATCTTGTAAATCAGCTCAATTAATAAATATTAATATAACATATGCTTAAAATATATTAGAATATAACAATTTAAATATAAAATTAATAGTTAAAAAATTATATCTTATTCACTCATATCAAATAATTTTTTATTTATTTTCTTCTACTTTAAAACATTTTTTAATCATTTTTATCAAATTATTTTATATCTTTTATACTGAATGAACAACCTTGTGAGCCAACTCAAACTCTTAAAATAAACCTCGAGCTTGAGCTAGATTAATAATCAAGCTTAAGCTCAAGCCGACGATGAGTTGAGCTTGATTCTACTATTTATACCCCTAAATACAATAAAAAATCAATCATAACCTATAATCACATTATTTTAGACTATAAATAAAACAATACCTTTCAATAATATTTTTTTAAAATCATAATTAAAAAAATTTAAGCCATTTTTACAAGCACATATAATCATTCTTTTTATTGAATCATAATTTTTTTGCGTACCATAAACATCTAAATTTTAATCCGTTTATAAAGTACAATTAAATACCCATTTTTTGTATCAACAGAGCCTTTAGCCATGCAAATATATAGATCATAATTTTAAGATAAAATGCAATCGAAGACCAATATATGTGACTAAAACATAATTTTAGTCAAAATTATTTGAAGATGACACAGCTACCATCATAAAGTAGCTCCATGTTCTAAGATATAGTAATTTATTTAAGCTGAGATAAGGCTTTTACCATGACCTGCCGCAGCATGCATAGGGCTTCAAGGGGATTAGCTTTCGGCATAGTTATGCCTGAGCCTTCCTTCAAGTCCACCTCTTCAGGGCCGATCCTTCTCCACTCAAAGCACTGAATCAAAGTTCCTAACACCAAGCCCAGCTCCTTCAGTGCCAGCCCTTCCCCGGGGCATCTCCTCCTCCCCATTCCAAAGGGCAACAACATCGCTCCTTCAGCCTCGGCATCTCGGAATCTCTCAGGAATGAATTCCGTCGGCTTCGACCAAATCCGAGGATCCCTCTGAATCACATAAGCATTCACCATGAGCATCGTCCCGGAAGGTATGTCGTAGCCTCCGACCTTGCATGGCTCCAAACAGTGGTGAGGCAGTAGGAGAGGGGCGACGGGACACAGCCGGAAAGTTTCGTTGATGATACAGTGGAGGTACGAAAGGTTGGGAAGATCGGATTCCTCGAATAATCGGTCGTGCCCCACTTTCTCGTCGATCTCTTCCCTTGCCGAGAGCTTGTCCGGATTGTTTAGCAGGAGAGACATTGCCCATTCAATGGTGTTTGATGAAGTGTCTGTACCTGCAGCCAATAAAGGCTGCAAGAGAATTTTGAATCATCAGAGAAACAAAAATAAAAATAAAAAAAAACTTCAGTGATAAGTACATTTAATGCAATATGACATCCAAAAAGAATTTTGATTAGAACTAATTGAATTTGATTAAGGAAAAATTTTTAAATTATGCTTAATCCTAATCTTAATTAACAATTTAGGCATGAAATTTTTTTTTTAGCAAAATGTCTCTGCGACGACGGACGACGGCATAATGCCATGGACGCTATCGGCCAGCCGTTCGCTTAACAGACGACGTCGTCGAAGAGACGAGCCCGTTCAGATGACGAAGATTACCACGTGACACCGTGGCCAATCGTCCGTTCAACGGACGACTGGCTCGTCCTTATTTCGGCAAAAAAACCCGTGAGGGCAGATCTCTTCTTGGGTTCTACTCGTTCCATCGCCTTGTTCATTGCTACCGGATTTCCAAAGCCGGCCAAGAAGAGCGCCGCCAAGGTGGCGCTGGAGACGCTTATTTCTTTGTTCGTCCACTGATTAAGGTAATTTTTTTTTCTAAATACTTAATTTGTGGTAATTCTCGCTATATATTATTTTGTGTTGTATGATTTGATTTTTTTTTTTTTTGTGTTGTTTAATTAGATTTGTATGTGTTATATTTTTATGTGTTGTTTAGCTAGATTTGTATGTGTTGTTTGGCTAGGTTTTGAAAAATTAGATAGCGTGCATACCGAAGATTTTATATTTATGACGTGTTTATTCTTAGTTTGTTTTTGATAGTGATGAAAATTTTATTTAAATTACTTTTAATCTTTCTCTTTACCTGCCTAATCCTTCAACCTTAAATTTATTTGCTTATTTTATTATCAATTAATATGAGAAAAAATATATTGCATGGCAATGACATGATGAACTTACAAGTTTATTCCAATCTGCTGTATAATGATAAGAGTAAATTAGTCCATAAAGAGTGTGACATTATTCAGCATATTGATTTGGTCAATTTATTGAGAAAACATAACATTTTCCCTTCAAAATTCTTAGTATCGTTTGAGAGCCATATAAAATATGGTTATTTAAGTGCAGTAATGATATATGTCATTATAATACTAAAACTCTTGATATATTAGTTGCAGACTGTATTTAGATTATGAAAAATATATGATTGTGAGGAGATTGTTGCTAATAGACGTCATTCATCTTTATGAAAATGATTAGAATCTACTCTCCTTCGCCCTTATGGGTTTCCAAATATCTCCAGTGACAATGTGATATATCTTGAAATATTTTTCTTCGCGAAAGGTGGAGGAAGGATTCTTACCTGGTTTTGTTGTTGAATATAAGTTCGTAAACTGCTGCAGATAGTTCTTTATGAAACTAAATGTTAGTGATGATTTCTTTCCCACCTACATTGGTAAAAAAAAATCGACAATTCGATCACACGCGATTATCCCGATGGGGTTACAAAAGCGAATCATGAGGTTATCAGTTAACACGCAAAGTCATATGTTAATCTTATAGTTTCCTATCGCTGGATTTATCGCTACTCATATTACATCGAAAGTGTGTGAATCTATACTCAATCGGCTGCCAGTAGTAATTTATGTTGAAGTTGAGGAATTACATCGAGGAAAGAGATGTCGACAAGAGGTATCGAGCTCAATCGATCAATACATCACACTTGATTGAACGAACCGCCGGAAGCGACGGGTCGTACCAAATGTGGCTACTAATGTGGCTGAGACAAGTTCTGATTTTGTGGGAGCTATTGAAGGTGATGTTGGTGATGGTATGAAATTATGCCTTATGCAACGAATGATGGGGGATGATAGTGATGTAGATGAGCCTTCTTTAAGGGGCAAAGATCCATCTAACAGGGTCAGAGATCTTATTAGAGACTACTTAGTTAGAACAAGTCAAACAGATGAAGATTTCTCTACTAGAATGAGTACATGCATCACGCTCAAACAGTAGAAGAATGGGAGCTAACATTCATTTGCCTCGATGAGTCAACTTTTGAACTTGAAAGTTGCATTCCAGATGAACTGCTAGAAGGTATGTGCTTTCATGATAAGAAGCAGCTATTATTTGCTGTCCGGGTTGGTCTATCATTAACAATGACGACTACATGATCTACGCTTCAAACAAATCTAGGTTTACCATCTTGTGCACTCAATATGAGAACCAAGCTACGTCTTGCATGTGGCGCTTACATGCAGGTTCAAGTAAGAGGGATGCATAAGGCGATAGGCTCACGACATATGAAGTCATTCAATCCTCGGTCGGGACATGCAATGCACAAAGACAATTTATCGCTATTTCATTCAACCCGCAATTAGGCCAACCTGGATTTAAAGCTGAGATTATAGGTCGATTGAGTCCAAATTTAACATACAAGTGTCCTATGAAAGCTCTGGAGGTCGTACTAAAGGTTACTTTTAGTGGAGGAATCTTACCGATCGTTGGAGATTTATGTTATATGCTTAAGAATGCCGGATCGGTCTACGTGAGTCCGTCGAGTCATACGATTTCAACGATTATTCGTCCTTCGAGTCTTCAATTCTTAGCAACATGCCGCCGCTTTTATGTCTGGATGGGACTTTCCTCCTAGGTAAGTACAGGGAACTCTACTCAGTGCAGTTGGAATAGATGCCAACAATGGTTTATTTCTATTGGCCTTCGCAGTAGTAGAAACAGAAAGTATTGAGTCATGGTGTTTCTAAGGACACTCCAAGACTTAACTTCATTTATCTCTACTAGATTTGTGCATCATCGAAAAGCACGCGAGTTGCACGGTTGCAAAGGAAATATTATCGGGTCAGTACATCGCTTTTGTTGACCAAACTGCTCATATGCCGTAAAAATGTACGTTTACGTAATACTGATGATATCCGCATTTTTAAAAGGTATATGACCGATATCAAGAACATCAAACAGGAGGCCTATGATTGGCTCGTATCAAGAGATGTATATCAGTGGTCTCTTACCCATGATGATGGGTACAGGTATGGCACTATGACCACAAATGCAACAAAATGCTTCAATAATGTTTAAGCTGACGCGTGGCAATTCGACGATCTCTGCAATATATTATAACATACGCTACGCTCATGAAACGCCTAATCGAACATCGAATGTATCGAGACACCATGTTCCCCTGCCAAAGCAACTGCGGTAGTGAACATGAGCGAGATTTCAACCAATAATTAATGCGAATGAGCACCAAGTTTTCGATGCCAGCAGCAGAACATACAAGATAGAGCTATATGAAAACCATATTTGTAGATGTACATGCAAACGCCCATAAGCTTATCACATGTCATGTCCTCACATCATTTCTGTGTTAGGACAGCGACATATAAGCCACGTTCAGTATGTATCCGCCTACTACACTCTATACTACTATTGTAAAACCTACCAGGGAGCGTTTCATGTCATCCCTGATCGTGATGAGTGGCCAGAACACATAACTGCTGGGAACTTCTCAGAGTACAACCCACTAAATATCAAGAGGAGGTCAAGTCGACCACGTTCTAACAGATTCAAAAATACTATGGATGAAAGTATTACAAGAAGTAATGCGATTTGTAGATGTAAGAAGTCCTACCATAATAACAACGCAAGGCCACTGACATAGTGTGAGCTTTTAGTCGTTTGTATTGTAAATTGTCTATGGAATGTTTTGTAATTCTATTTAGCTTTGTTTTGTAATTCTATTTCTTTGCAATGTCGAATGTTTTCTGTGGCCCATATCTTGATGTGTTAATCTTCTACTCTTAGTGGATGTACGGTTCTAAAGGTAGGTTATCCATAACAAGTAGGATTTTTTCTAATGTAGCTTTAGGCATAGAAGTTTCAAAGGGCTTTAAATTCTCCATATTTACTACTACTACATCTCCATGTATGATCAAAGTTGCAGTTGGCAAGCATGATCTCTGGTTTTCCATATTTACTACTACTCATTTAAAAGTAAAATCTGTTGCGCTCCGGGCCAGATTCACAGGTTTTGGTCAACATGAAAGTCGTAGATAATTTCATTGTGATTCCAGCGATATGAATTTCGCACAATTCCGCCACCGTTTGAGTCCGATACGCGCAAATTACGGCCGCTGAGCCGTATTTTCAGCACAGCGCAGCAGCCTTTGCGCGCACGTGCAGAATCTGCTGCGCTCCGGACCAGATTCACAGAGTTTGGTCAACATGAAACTCGTAGATAATTTCGTTGCGATTCCAGCGATATGAATTTCGCACAATTCCGCCACCGTTTGAGTCCGATACGCGCAAATTACGGCCGCTGCGCCGTATTTTCAGCACAGCGCAGCAGCCTTTGCGCGCACGCGCAGAATCTGCTGCGCTCCGGGCCAGATTCACAGATTTTGGTCAACATGAAACTCGTAGATAATTTCGTTACGATTCCAGCGATACAAATTTCGCACAATTCCGCCACCGTTTGACTCCGATACGTGCAAATTACGGCCGCTGCGCCATATTTTCAGCACAGCGCAGTAGCCTTTGCGCGCACGCGCAGAATCTGCTGCGCTCCGAGCCAGATTCACAGATTTTGGACAACATGAAAGTCGTAGATAATTTCATTGCAATTCCAGCGATACAATTTCGACATCAGCTTGACTGACACGCGAATTAATTCGCTGTATTTTCAGCACAGAGCAGCTCATACAAGACACGCTGAATCACTGCACCGGCCAGATTCACAGATTTTGGTCAACATGAAAGTCAGATAATTTCGTGCGATTCCAGATATAAATTTGACACCCGCACCGTTGACTGACATAAATTACGGCCGCATGATTTTCAACACGTTGGCTGTTCTTTAGTTCAATTAAGATGAATTTTCGGTAGACATTTAAGAGAAAAGTGAGTGTCAAAGAAATAAAGTTATTTAAGCAATATGCATGATAAAGCAATGGCAAAATTTTAAAAAAAGTTTTATTTTTTTTAAGTGACTAAAGAGTTTAAAACCACAATATAATTTCAGCATGTATTAACATTAAGTGTGAGCCAAATCTTGAATTTTTCTAACAATTTCATTATCAATTGCCTTAATTGCTATTGTGTTCTATTTTCTAAATAAAAAGTCATGTGTTAGCTAGTAATCAATGAATTCTCAAATTTTCTTTGTTAAATCCAAGTCATCCTGCATCACTTTGGGAGGTGAATTTCTGCAAAATACTTTGGTTTTAATTTTGTAAGTTTGAAAGATTTAGATGTTGCATAAGTTTCTTTGCATTTATTTGCATTAATAATGTGTTTGGTATGATTTCATGTTATTTAAATCCTGTTAATAGAACTGTGAATTTTGGCTTATTTGATATAACTTATTATTGTTAACTTCAAGATGTCACAACTACGCTTTTCCTCTATTGTATCTTTTTTATACATTATATATTTATATCTAACATGTTGAATTCAATTGCTTTGCTATTATTATAGGTAGGATGTCTGCCGAAGAATGTACTTTCGCGACGCAGAGGCTAAGACGCAGTGAGGAGATTGCTGGACTCACCCACCGAAGTTCACCCTAGTATAACGGCACTACGAGGTCGGCACAAAGCAGCACATCCTGACTTAGTAAGATTTTTTAAGTCAAATTGTGTGTATGAGTTGTTCTTGTAGTTTTGCTTACTAAACTATGATTTCATCGCGTAATGCTTTGGATATGTCATCTCCGTACTTATATTCAAAGAATGGCGTGAACTTCTAGAATGACCGCTTACGGCGGGTTGGATTGGTGTCTCGAGCAGACATTCTGATAGATCACCACCTTCTCATAGCATTCGTGAAACGTTGGTCTTCGCTGAAAAATTCATTTCATTTATCCATTGGTGAGATAACGATCACATCGCGTGATATGATCCGGGGATAGATAGACGCCATTATTGGGCAATTGTTGGTGGGGGGGCAAGCGGTGGGCATCTTGGCCAAATTGTGATGAGTTGATAGAGACATCCAAAAGCCCACATGACGATCCAATTCACCTCATATCACATCGAGTTGAATGGGGCACGCACGGTATGCCCTTACGGTGGTTGCTTTGAACATATTACAGGGATTCTTACTTAGATCTACCGTAGTAGTAGCATGCATGTCGAGCTACAAACTTTGCTATGGTTGTTTTTATGCCGCATTAACGCCGAGATTCACTTGCAATATCTGCCCCTACTGGAGGATCTTGACACATTCAGGGAGTTCTCGTTAGGATCAGTTGTGCTTGCTCATTTGTACAGGGAGCTCCATGAGGCAACGAAACCGAAGAGGACGAATATGGTTGCTTACAGTTACTGCAGGTATGGGTGTGGGAGCATGTTCATGTGCACTAACGCCAGATATTCCATACCCAACAGAGATAGATGGGTTGAGTGTGGGTTATCGCTGGAATGAAGGGTTTGTCCGAGAGGTGACGCCAGCCCATATCAGAGTTTATAGAGACAAGCTAGATAGCCTACTGCAGAGTCGGGTATATTATTTTGTAAGTGTATATTTTGGGCCCATTATTGTATGTAGATAGCATAGATAATAATCATTTCAAACAACACAGGTGATCTGGGAGCCATATGGAGTTCAGATCCGCACATTACGCCGAGATATGCTACTGACGACATATGGCTTGCTAGAGTACTGATTAGTTGAAAACGAGTTGAGTGGCACCTGCCCGATCGTGTGCTTAGCGCTCGGCCTTCCACCCACGACTAAGGCAGACCGATAGATTCTTCTTCGGCGAGTGGATGGTCGGAAAAGCGACGCGATCTCGACACCAGCATATATCAAGCGTGAATGAGAAGCGACGACATTTAGTTGTGGTGGTAGACTCTTCCCAGCAGGTGGGGAGTGCAGTCATTAATCGATATATGAGATGGTATCGGTCTTGGGCTTCATTATATATGTTGACCGCAATACCCCTGCACACTTATTACCCTCGAAGCTGGAGATCGACTCACGAAGTAAAGATTTCTTAACTCTCATAATGAATTTTTTTACTAATTCCATCATAATAACGCGTGAGCACATATTGAATACCGAGGCCGCTATTTTGGGAGGGTGGACGAAGCCAAAGAATCAATCAACAGTATGAGGGTTGTTCGGGACTGCGAACATATATTTCGATATCCCAGACGACAAAGCATTCCGGTACTTCATCGTCAGCGGACGGGCGATGGATATAAGTCTATCATCTCCACCAGTGGTCGAACCATCTACATATACATTCACACGCCCACCACAAGATTGCATTGCGGTATGCATTACCGCACTTGGCAAAGAACGCTTCTCCTACATATGGGCCTCCGCATTCCATATGACACCCCGTATGGATCAGATGGTTTCGCCTCACGTCTTCACCCATGTACCTGCTTACACCTGCTACTCGCAACAACCATGCGAGCAAACGAATAGAGGACCGTGGAGCATCATCTACGAGACCTACCAATACCACCCCATTACACACCGTAGTGATGCGATACCGCATCGCAGTATCGAGATATCAGATTATTATTTTCTGTCCATACGGGATTACATTTTGTTGTATGTGATCTTATTTTTGATTTACAGGAAAAAAGTTCTGAGTGGGGGTATTATGATTTAATTATGAGTAGCACGCCTTGTGGCCTCTAGTTATGTGGTTATGTAGTTGTTAATATATATTTCAATTAGATTGAAGAATATACAAGGCTTATTGTGCCAATCCACTTATCAAAGCTTCTATATGTCATTTGTAAAAATACTTGTGAGATTGTTGTTTATCATATAATATATTCAAATATTTTAAACAAATAAGATTCGCTCAACTTTCAACTCAGCCCTCGATTTATTTGCAAAATCCAGATCGAGTCATAATCATAAATTTCAACCAACATAAAAGTTGTAGAGAATTTCATTACGATTTCAACGATACAAATTTCGCTCAATTCCGACACCGTATGACTCCGATACACGCAAAATACGATTGCTGGTCCACTTTTTTTTTAAAAAAAAATAAATCGCACCAGTCGTCAGTACAACGGACGACTAGGCCTATTTTCCTAAAAAAAAAAATTTCATGCCTAAACTGCTAATTAAGATTAGGATTAAGCCTAATTTAAAAATTTTGACTTTGATTAATATATCATCATCATTATCTTAGTAATAATAGATATTTAAATGATATTCTTCAAATCTGTTTTCTTGAATCATGTATATCTTTTGGATTTCTAATAAAATTGTGTAAAATATATTGGCCTAGTGATTAAAATCTTAAACTTCAATCTAGATTTCATAGATTCAAGCTCTATACAGCATTGTGTTCGTGAGTTTATGATTAAATTTACTCAATATCTCCAATAACAATAACAACAAGCTTTTATCCCACTAAGTGGGGTCAGCTACATAAATCCTTCTTCTCTATTTTGTCCTATTAAATATCAAATTCTCAATTTATTCTAATAAATTTAAGGTCATTTTTATAATTCCTAACCAAGTCTTTTAGTCTACCACTATCTTTCGTCAGAAGACAAATCTAACAAATCTACTCTCCTAATTGGATTATCGGACGGCCTACACTTTATGTAACCAAAGCATCTAACAACTCTCTCTAATATTATCTACCACTACTCCAACCTTTTCATGAATATTTAAAAATATACATATTCTTTTGTATGTCTCTCTCTCTCTCTTATTCATTAAATTCTCATTATTGATTTATATTAATTATAAGAAAAAATTAGATCAAGGGACCCTGATCAAAAAACATTTAAGGATCTTAAAAATTAGATACATGTAAGAAAAACTTGGGTGATTTACTTAACATTTTATTTTTTAAAACCATAAAATTTAATTTTTTAAGCAAGTATCTAATTTTAAAGTCATCTTGGCATCTTTTTTATTAGGATATTCGGATATATATATATATATATATGTTAAGACCAAGCAGAAAGTGAAAGTTTACGCCTTTATTGATTCAAAGACACACACGTATTTAAAGAGTAGAGAACTTAAATTTTAACGAAAACCTCGAAAAGAAAAAACCACGGCGCCCAAAGAAAATGTTCCACCATGATATCAAGATAATCTTCCGATAACGGATTACAAGATGGTATACAAGAAAAGAACAATATGTAACGACGGTCAACAGAATAGTAACGGCAGTGAGCGGCGGTGAACTTGGTGAAATCGAGAACAATTTCTCAGAAATATAGGAACAACTTCCTGCAAATGCAGAACGATTAGTGATTGACGACATGGCGTGGCGGGGTTGATGGTTGATCCGTCGGGTGATGCTCGGGATCTTCGAGAGCCTCTCCTCCTTCGCTGCTTCTCCTTCTTCACTTGGCCTCCAGTGTCCCCTCATATGGAATACGGAGGCTATTTATGAGGGAGTGATTCTTGTAAATACATGGAAAATCCAAACCACTCCTCCCCATCGGACGGTTCTGGACGATTCCTTTTGATCATTTGATGTATTTCGAATATTTGGATGCTCAAATGAGGTCAGAATTGTGAGATCTTAGGGTTGTTAGATTCGACGTCGAGATTTTCGACTATTATAAATACTCTATATTTGATGATCATTCGAGGTTTTAATTCATTCCAAAATTTCACGATGCTGCTTGATCTTTATTGATTTCACCGATCGCCGCTTAAGATTCGCCAATTATAATATATATATATATATATATATATATATATATATATATATATATATATATATATTATATCGATTCAGGTTGATTATAACTTATTTGAAAAAAGCTGAAATTATCAAAATAGTTTGATGTAGCCACTTAAGGACAATATTTTGTTCATTCTTCTTGTTGTTTCCTATATTTCAGTTTAGTTTGATATGATCACTTTATTTTGACACTTTTGAGAATATTACTGTTAATAGTCGAATTAGTTAGTTACAGGGCAACAAAGTAATTAGTCTCTAGGATATATATATATATATATGTTTCTGCTGCAACCAAGGGGGTATCAGTAGTTTTATTTGTTTTCGTAACAGAATACAATTTGGCTGCTGTTACTCGGCTGTGTAGCTGTCGATTGACTATAGGTACCGTGCTGGGTTTTGCATCACAGTGGTATCAGAGCCAGACAATGACGGATAGCGGCAGCATTTCGAAGCATGACGCTGATCGTGGGTTGGAACAATTAAGTGAGGAGCAGATCCGCCTTGAACAAAAGGTGGCGGGTCTAACTATGGAATTCCGATTGTTTTAGTTGATCTAAATCAACGCCGCCTACAAATCGAATTGAACTTCGGCGCCGAAACGCATAAATCAGGCTCAAAATTACGCCACCAAAATGGCCAAAACGACTTCGACGACGAACACTCGCCACGGCAAGTTAACGCCGAAATTGACAGATATAAATATTGCAAAATCTAACGAGAAATCAATTAAGCGCTCGAACTATCAATGTGTAGACGCGCATATCGGAGTCGAGAAACTACGACGATGTCCGAACGACCTCTGTTCGTAAAATTGATCACGTCATTAACTCCGACACGTCAATACCTATCAAATGAGACTATTCACGCTCAATTCGGACGAATTTACGCAAACATCGAGCCGAAAATTAAGCGATAACTATTTTCACCCAATCACGCCACTTGAAAGAAATGATCTCCGACAACGATCGCGGCCATCAAGGCCCGTAACGCCGAAATTACGCAGATAGACATTCAAATTTGACTAAAATTTTCACACTTAAAATTTCATCAAAATTAATACGCATTTCGAGATAAATTAATTTGATTATCTCTTAATCATATCAAGTCAACGCTTCGGAAATGACAGCCGTCCACTCTCATACTTCCACCTCCAACTCGATCAATTATAGGCCGCCACATCATATCTCTCATACCCTCCCATCCCATGGGCAGCCGAACCCTTCTATTTCCCGCTCGTTCTCTTCCATTTCCGAGGGCCCAGCCGAACGAATGCCAAAAAAAAATCCTCCTTTTTCTGGTTTCCGACGCGCACAGCCGAGCGGTCTCCAGCTCCTCCCTCTGCTTTGTCTTAGACCTCCTGCCCGAAAACCCTAAACACACGCCTTTCTCCCTGTCCAACCCTATCGAAGCTCCACTGTCGCTGGCAATACGGAGGACACCTCTCTCGTCCATAAAAGGGAGAGCAGGTGAAGAGGTCGAGAATAAGATGTGGCGTAGAGTTTCATCTCAACTCCGTGCTTTCGAACATGGCGATCTTCTCCACGGCGGGCTGAATAGTTCTATCTCTCGGTTCAAACTCCACAGCCGAAAGGGAACAAGCCTCTTTCCATCAAAACAGCAACCGAATTCCATGAAACTGAGCCGCAAGCTCCAGTTCCAGCCTTACCTTCTCTCTCTCTTTTCCGGTCGAAACTGGATGTCAAGCTCAATACGGCATCTCTTCTGAAAGGTTTTCCTTTGCTTCTTCATCGCTTGGCATAGTGCCCATATTCAGTTTTCAGTTGGAGAGATGAGGTGCTCTCTATCCTCTTTGTTCTCCGAGAAGCCTCTTCCAGCATCAGATTCTAGGCTTTCTCCTTTTATTTAAAAAGATAGTTGGTACCTCTAGGACTTTGGGGTTAATCAATATTGCTTCTCTCTTGGCTAGTAAGTTAGAGGACTTAGATAGAGCTAGGGTTTTCATATCTGTAATATTAGCCTAATTCTCCTCAGTAGGGAAGAAGAGAGTAGAGGAAGAGATGAAGGGCAACGATCTTTCCCTGCTGGCGGTTCTTCTGCTGCATATGCTTTCATTGGTATTGTTTCAGCCGAGGGAGATTTCAATGGAACTCCAACATCTACCAGTAGCAGCCATGCTGTAAATTTCAGTGATACAAAAAAAATGCTCCTGATTTTGTGAAAGAAGATGGGAAAAAAAAAAAAGATAAAAATCAACATTCAAGAATATATATGTATATTTTGTGTTATACAGATATGAAGATCTCATGCTCAAGAACTAATGCAATAGTAGTGATCAAAGATTAATCATCATGCTTAAGAGAAATGACGGAAGGCCTAATACATATAGCTATGCGACGATTGGAAATTTTGCAGATTATGGACTAAAACAAAATTCAAACTAAATGAATTAAAAGAATATTTGAAGTATAAATCGACAATTAAATTAAATGTCAACTTTTGAGATAAAAGAATGAACTTGTAAAAAAAATATGACCATAGTGTCGTAAGACACTGCGCGTTATGCTTAGTAGAGCTGACGGAAAGGCCTAATAGCCCCCCGATGTAGCCTCCTATGTGGGGACGAAGCTGGAAGGTTGCCAAAATTTTGCAGATTATGGACTAAAACAAAATTCAAACTAAATGAATTAACAGAATATTTGAAGTATAAATCGACAATTAAATTAAATGCCAACCTTTGAGATAAAAGAATGAACTTGTAAAAAAAATTTGAATTCAAATGAAACTTATAATTTAATGCTCATTTATGTGCATGAATATAACTTTTCAAATAACTCTTGAATTGTTATATCTTATACATCAAAATGTATGAAATTTGTGGCATGCTTTAATGCCCACCTTCAAGAAAGAAGAGAATTCAAACAAAGTTTGCAAAGAGCTTGCAGTGGAGCTGTGTAGTTTGCTGATGAGCATGATCAATTCTTCTTAATAAATGATTGGATCATTTTATATCATGAATTAAGCAATTTGAAGGAAAAAAAAGACTTAAATGAGATTCATAATAAACTTGAAGGCTAGACGAAATGTGTGGACAAATATTCTATTGAACAATTAAATTATGTGACTCGTCACATTCAACGTATTGAAGTGATTCAAAATGAAATATGAATAATAATTGCTATGAGTTTGGAGGCTCATTGAAAGACAGAATAAGAATATAAATTAAACTTATAAGGAACTCACAAAAAACTTGATTGTTTATATATATGAATGTCATCCATTACTGGACAATCTAATCCATAAATTGAGCTCCAAATAAACTAAAAGGAGTTGCATGAGACATGCAAATAAACATGGTTATTACTTTATAAGCAAGACAAATACTGAATGGCTAGCTTACAAGCAGGAATGAGATAGAATAGCTCACTGCTGAGCATGGATAAAACTATTTACCGAATGTTTAGATAGTGTGTTGTATCTGATGAATTAAATACAACAAAAAAGTCTAAAGAGGACTTGTAATGAGCTTATAAGCTATCAATAAGCGCAAAAGAGATTTGTTGAATATTTAAAATTCAATAAATAAAGAAACAAATACAAATGATGGTACGATGCTCTGAATGAAATAAGAGCTAAAATGCAACGCCACCGAATTCACAAAATATCATACAAGCGAACAGAAGACGTTAATTAAGACATTCTTGATACACTTGCATGTGCTCTGAGTAGATTTAAAAGAGAAATTTTAACGTCTCAAAAGGTGAAATCAAATAAATTAAATATTAATCAAAAAATCTAATAAAGATATTAGATCAATCTATAACATATTCTACGCCACGGATTCGCAACATATCATACAAAGCAACGTAAGCCGTTAATTAAAGATTCTAGATACAAGATGCCGTATTACAAAAATTTAAAGTGTAAATTTTAATGTCGCCGCGTAGTTTAAATTAATCAATTAAATATTAATCAAAAATCTAATAAGATATTGATCAATCTATAACATCTTCTACGCCACCACCGAACACATCGCATAAATAACATATATATTAATTAAGATTCTAGATACACTGCATGTGTTTTACATAAAGATCTAAAGTACAAATTTTAATATCTGAAAAGGCTGTACAGGCTAATTTGAAATCGATTAAATATTAATCTGAAAAATCTAATAAAATATTAAATCAATCTATAACATCTCTTACGCCACCGGATTCGCAACACATCATACAAGAGAACAGAATGCGTTAATTAAAGATTCAATTAAACTCTTGCACACATTATAAAGCATGATTAAAACTCAAATTTAATACCTCAAAAGTGTGTAAGCATTCTTAAATACCCGCATGCATATTATCTTGAATGCTTAAACTTAGTGTTTAAGGACGTTGGGATTTAGTCTTGTGACTGTATGGGTTAACAAAACCTAAAAATTCAATAATTATATTATAATATTTTTAATCTAATAAAATCTCGAAGTTTATCACATATGACAAGATAACACCATCTCCTAACTCCCAATGATAATGAGTTGACAAGATATCAACTGGGAGAACTATTATCAAAATATTTATGATATTATATTCAATATTCTCAAATTCAAAATCCTCAAAATATAAATCAGGTATGATCCTCTATTATTAAATTAATATACGACAAGATCAAATAATAAATTAAATGATTTAAACACTGCACGTCTCCACTATGCTTAATGCTTAAATTTAAGATTCGAGGATCTGCTTGATGGGTTTAGACTGGTCCCGTTAACAAAATCTAAAAATCTATTATATGAATTTCAACTTAGTAAAACATCTAAAAATCCGAGTTAATAGCAGATCTGATCCTCTATTATTAAATTAATAATGCGATCAAAATAATAAACAATAAACCACCTGATGAGTGTTGAATGAAGATTTCAACCGGATGGGATACTTATCATAAAAATGTGCTTTCAACCTCAAATTGAACTAATCAACTCAAGTATCAATGCAAATATAAAATCAAATAAATCACCAAATTATAAATGCTAAAATGAAATTTAATTTTTAAAGAACTTAAAGCTAAAAATCAATTCACCATCCACAATGTGTTTGTGATGACAATTAAAAATCCTAAATACAACGGAGTCAAAGTCAAATCAAGACACAACTATATTTACTCTCAAATAATCTCATGCAGAAGACGGCACGTGTCCTTCCTCGTTTACCAAGTAGACTGCGATGATGATCGAGTCCTCCGATCGTGGTATTGTCGCCAAACGAAATCATTATATTACTTGCCACGGATTGATGCCACAACGCTATATCTTTTGAGTAATCATGTATCTGATATGGCAAATACCTCCACAAACACCACCCCGCGCTTACAAGGATTTCTTGGATGACGAACTCATTGGCCGATAGGATCCTTCTGGCCGTGGGTCGACCACTCATTAGACCAGTGACCACGATATGGATGACGGAACCATAAGATCTAGACCGGGCACATCATCGTTCCCCCAACCATCCGCTTAAGTTAAATATAATGAATTTCATAAATCTAAATTCTAAAACTCTGGGATCCGCTATTATATCGCTACGCACTAAACACCTAACGACAAATTTTAATCGAAAGTTCTCTAAGATTGAGAGGTAATTAACTATAAGTGCTTACGCCTATAAGAAATCTGGAATCATATCTAAAGTCCTCACAAAATGAGGGTGAAATCTCTAGGTAGTGTCTTATCTACTATTCCATCTGCCTTCTGAAAATTTCACCGACAATTAAATCAAACTCTCTTCATCGAGAGGTCGGTGGCGAATTTTCAGAGCTCACATGTAGCAGATATGCGACGAGAGCTGCATTCAATCAAGAATTTAGTGAGTCTCAATTTGGCAACCACACCAGAGGTCGTGGAAACCACACCAACGATCGAAGATAATATCCTAATCAATCGTAATTGGAGGACTGCACAGAGGGCCGATCCCATAAACAGGGTTGAGCTGTTGGAGTTGGATGAAGATCAGAATCGAAGCACAGAATTCCACTCTTCGATTCAGAATCTGAGAGCCAACAACCCTTGGAGGAAACCCCAGCTCGTCGACAAAACGTTCCAGAATGGATCTACAATGACTGCAAGGTAAAGATTGATATCCCATATTTTGACGGACATCTATACATGAAGGATTATTTGGATTGGGAACAATCCGTTGAAGCTTTTTTCAAGTATATGGACATACCAGTGGAGAAGCAGGTTCAATATGTCGCTTGCAGACTAAAAAGGGGTGCAAGTGCTTGGTGGCAACAGCTGGTCCATTCTTGCAGAAGAGAAGGTTGTGGGTCTATCCGAGGTTGGGCATGGATGAGATAACTCCTCCGCAATCACTTCTTGCCATCCGACTATGAACAGATTTTGTATGTCCAATTCCAAAGATGCACCCAAGGTAACCGGTCTATTAGCTTATACACTGAAGAGTTTTATGTCTTAGTGATCGAAATAATCTCAACGATTCCAATCAACAGATCGCCGTACGTTATATTGGGGGTTTAAAGGAATCGATTCAGCATAAATTAGAAATGAACACCGCTTGGTCTCTTTCACATGCTGTGAACTATGCATACAAGGCCGAGCTACAACTGAATCAGGCTTCGTGATCTATATCAACTACAAGAAAGGCACAATAGAAAATCCTTCAAACAATTATATGAAGGAAAATCTTACTAATCGTGGAGGACCAAGCCAGGAGTCTAACACGAATCCAACTACTAGAAATGGCCAAGAGTCTTGACAAACCTGTACCTCAACGAGACAGTTTATATCGTAAGCCAGGACCCCAAAAATGCTTTCGCTATTTTCAACCGGGCCACCGATCCAATCAATGCCCAAATCGCATGCAAATCCAATTATTAGATGCAGACAAAGAGTATGAGGAAGAAGCCGAAGGAGAGGATCTATTTACTGGAATGAAGCCGAGGATATTTCATTTGATGAGGGAGAAATACTAAATTACGTCATGCAGAAAACGTTGTTAGCTCCAAAGAAGCCGACTTCTTCCCAAAGACATGCTATATTCCGAACGTGATGTACCATCGAAGGTAAGGTGTGTGAGCTAATCATTGACAATGGGTGTACTTGAAACATAATATCCAAGTCGATTGTAGCAGCACTACAGCTCAAAACTACAAAACATCCTAATCCCTATTAAATTAGCTGGATTTAAAAATGTGTAAATGTCACCGTCACCAATCTTTGTTCAGTTACGTTCTCTATTGGTAAGAAATTTGTATGCGAAGTAGTTTGTGATGTGGTGGAGGATGTATGTCATCAAATTCTTGGCAGATCATGGCAATTCGACTCGGGAGTGTGGTACGATGGTCATGCCAACGCATACACCTTATATTGGAAAAAAATCAAAAGATTAGGTTGTTACCTACAGGTACTTCACAAACTTCTGAAACCAAAGGTAAATCTGAAAGTTCTGAATACTTGATCGTGACAGGTTCACAGTGGGTTTCAGCCTGCCGACCCTTCAGTCCAAACGTTACTACATCAATTTCCAGATATCGAACCACCTGAACTCCCTAATTCACTACCACCACCACTTCGGTCTGTTCAGTACAACATCGACTTAGTTCCTGGGTCCCAATTACCCAATCAATCTCACTACAGAACAAGCCTGAAGGAGCACCAAATATTGCAAGAAATCATAGATGATCTGTTGCAAAAATAATTTGTGAGGCATAACATGAGCCCATATGCTGTCCCAATGCTAAAAGTTCCAAAAAAAGAAGGTTTGTGGCATATGTGCGTGGACAATAGAGCCATTAACATGATAGCTGTTAAGTATCGCTTTCCAATGCCTAGAATTAAGGATTTGTTGGATAAATTGTTGGGAGCTACTATCTTCTCTAAGTTAGACTTGGGAAGTGGGTACCACCAACTACGCATCCGCCCTAGGTACAAATGGAAGATGACCTTCCAAACTCATGAAGGGTTGTATGAATGGCGAGTTATGTCATTCGGGCTTTGCAACGCTCCAAACACATTCCTGCTTCTTATGCATGAGGTATTAAAACCATTCTTTGGAAGTTTTTATGTTGTTTATTTTGACGATATTTTAGCATACAGCCCCGCCCTAAATGAACACATCCACCATTTGCATTCTCAGATTCTCAACTTTAAGAGACAACAAATTATACCTTAATGTAAACAAATGTGAGTTTGCATTAACTCGTGTACATTTTTTGGGGTTCATTATCAGCAAGGAAGGAGTACAAACTGACCCAAAAAAGTGGAAGCAATTCAATCTTAGCCGTCCCCAAAATCAATTAAGGAGGTATGAAGTTTTCCTGGTCTTGCCAACATCTACAAGCTTTTTATTCGGAACTTTAGTTGTATAGCTGTAAACAAAAGGCATTTTTTGGTCGTCAGTTCAGGAAACTAGTTTTGATCAACTAAAGAAATGACTCACTTCAACTCCTGTACTGACTTTTCCTAACTTGAAAGGCCTTTCCAGTTGAAGCCGATGCATCTGCCCTGGGTGTTGTTGACCTCCATATATGTGTCATAAGTCAAGTCAAGCCCACAAGTCGAATTGACACTTGGACGCACAAATCGGCTTAAAATGCACTGAGACGCCACCAAAATGATAAAACGACATCGATGAACGGACTGCCGCCGCTTCAAAACGCCGAAATCGAATATAAATATTGCAATCTAACGATTAACCGAATGTTTATCGAAGTCAACAGAATATCGAGTCGAAGCGTGACGATGTCCGACCTCTATTCATAAAATTGATCGACCGCTTTTCAAAACATCAAAACTATTAAACGACCGTCGCTCAAGGACGAAGTGCAAATATCGAATGATCGGAAGTGACAGTGCACAAATCGAGGTTGAAATACACGGGACGCCGCGAAAATGGTCTAAATGACCTCCGATCGACGAACGGACTTTGACACCATGCTCAGAGCATCGAAATTAGTCAAAATATAAATATTGCATAATCTAAAGAGCAGCCGATCAAGCAATCGAGCAATCAACGCGTCTGCACGCATATCGAGGTCAGAAGGCACTAACGCAAATCAAACGACCTCCGTTCATGAAATTGGTTACGCCATTAGCTTCGAAACATCGAAATCTATCAAATAAAGTTATTTGCACTCAATTCGTACAAATCTGCGCGAAAACCGAGTGGTCGAAAGTGGTGCATACTTTGAGCTCAAATTGACTCAATTTGACGCTGACTTGAATCAAATTCATCTAATCAACTGCCGTGCTAACATCGAATATAATAAGATTTATATATATATATATATATATATATATACTATGTGATTTTGTAGGCATAAATTTCATTTTAAGAGCGATTAAGTGCTTAAAAAATCAATTAAACTCATTTATGCCTTAAATCCTTCAAACCCTCTAACCGATCCCTCTCCCCCTTGCTCAACCAATCCCGCCTCTGGTTCCAAAACCATTCCTCAAGGCTGCTCAGTTTTCTGGAAACCTCGCAAAGAAAATCGTAGAAATCTAAAAGCCACTAGCCCCCTCCTGTCCTTAATAAGCTGATCTCCCCGTGTCGTTTCTCCAATCGCAAGCGAAATCCCGCCTGCGTTGTACTAGCCTGCCTTCTGGTGGAAGTGTTTGGCTATTCACCCTTCACCGTTGTCTGCCTTCACGAGTTCACGCTCGCTGGCCGACTGACGAAGCTTCAGATCTAAGATCATTTTTCTTGCAGAGATGGCAGCAATGACAACCTTCTCCTTCGATTTTGGTTCCCAAGTCAGGTGGTTCTGATCTTGTAGTGACGCATCCAAGTTCATCAATGCAGTAACATTTGACAGCAAAGATAACTCTCCTACTCTTGTCATGGTTCATGGTTATGGTGCCCCTCAAGGTTTCTTTTTTCAGAACTTTGATACCTTGGCTAGTCGTTTTCGTGTGACTGCTATCGATCAACTTGGGTGGGGAGGATCAAGTAGACCGGACTTCACCTGTAAAAGCACGGAAGAAACTGAAGCGTGGTTTATAGACTCTTTTGAGGAATGGCGTGAAGCTAAAAATCTTAGTCAATTTATCTATCTTGGACATTCTTTTGGAGGATATGTTGCTGCTCCGTATGTTGTTCCCTATAGCGCTCTTTCTTCATTTGAACGCTGTTTCAAAAAGGAGCTTCCTCTTTTATACAAATATTTTCATGAAGCTTCTGCTAACGAGCAGGTCTTCTGGAATGATGTTGTACACTGGATGTGGCCACTCTTCACAGAAGAATGGGGGACATGGAGAAGTAAATGTTTGCATATAAGCTCTCTTCCTTTTACGGATCCTGTAACCAATCTACCAACGTGGCACATTCGGGAAAAATCACCATTGCTTCTGTATGTGTTCAGCAAGGACATTGTTGAATACCTAGAGTATTGGCCATCAAATGCTCATGTGTGCGGATTTTGGCTCCTACCTCTGGAATGGCAATTTTCCTGCAGTAGATGCAGGGAAATGCTTTCTTCAACTTCTTCTAAATGTTCAATCAAGAAAAATGTGTTTTGTGAAAATCATTCTGATTTGCAGAGTTTTCTCATTGATGAATCCAGTTCAAGCATATCCATTTTTATTGGACTAAGTTCTATTGGAAGCATGGGTTTTATGAGGAACCCTGAGGCATTTCTTTCGGTTCTTGAAGCCGTTATAAAGATCACTAGTTACAGATTCATCCTCTTCTCAGCCGGATATGAGCCATTAGATGCTGTCATACATTTGTTGTCTAACACCTCACCAGGTTCAGATAATGTATCAGATCCAAATTGTGAGAAAGATTGCAAACTTCTCTTTGGTGATAGGCTGCTTTGTTTTTCTGGCATGTTTCCCTACATGCGGTTGTTCCCGAAGTGTGCAGCTATAATTCATGATGGGGAAGTGGAACTACTTTTGCAATGCTACATGCTGGTGTTCCCTAAGTTTCAAGACCCCGGTAATGCCCCATAGGGCATAGCGGGTGCGAGAAAATGTGAATGTGAAAAGATATATACATATATGCTTGTATTTCTTTCTGTAGGTTTCAAGATCCCATAATGCCCCATAGATAACGTGCGGCATGGTGTCATGAAGACGCACTGCTCAATAGAGCGCACCGTGCAAGCCAAACAAATTGTTAGATGTCGCTCTGCTAGTCAAAATGCTGCCGAAATTTCATCAAACTTTACTTTTTTTTCTAATCCCTATGTTTGGACACCAATGCAGGTTTCAAGATCCCGCTAATGCCCATTGGTGAAGATGTGATGATCAGCGAAGATACAGCACGCCCCATTGTGCATCAGAAAGTCAAAACACTCCCGATGCAACCCCCCACACGGGAATGACGTCGGGAGACTGCCAAAATTTTAACTAAAATTCGAAACTTAAACAAATTCAAACTGAAATCGTCTAAGCTTAAATTAAATAAGAAAATACACGATAAATATTAAAACAAACATCAAACCAAAAAAAAAGAGAGGAAAAATACTTACAAAACTTATTTAAGCAAGTTGAAAATATTTCCGAAGTGCGAATTAAAAATCCTTCCCCCTCTTTATCAACAACAACAACAACAACAAGCCTTAATCTCACTAGTGGCCTACATGAATCATTCAGATCCATTGTGTCCTCAAATTCTCATTTAAATCAAGTATACTAAGATCATTTTATACATCTTAACCAAGTCTTTTTAGGTCTACCTCTACCTTCCCCCTCTTTATCAAGTACTTTAAACTTAAGCAAGTGCTCTCTCTTAGCATTATTTAGAGGGATTTGAGGAAGTGATGAGTGAGTTCTCTTTTTTTGAAAATTCCTCAAGTTTAAATAAGCTTTAATTGGAACTTGGGAGGCTAATATTAAACTCATAAGTTTTAAACTGCAATTCTCTATGGCTTAAATTGAAGCGGTAAAATGAGTTTTCTTCTCTTGTAAACTTCTCAAAATTAAACAAATTTTGATAAAATTTTGGGGAGACTAATACTAAACTCATAACAACTTTGCAATAAATTTAACGCCTAATTTTCAAATAAACATGGAGCTTGATGTAGAAGGATGAATTTAAATTGGGTTTAATAACTCTTATATAATAGGAGATGATTATAATGTTAATAAGTATGAGGTAAAGAATAAATCAAATTATATAACTTATTAAAAGTGATTTAAATTAAACATAATCAAGTTAGGAGAATTAAAAAAAATTCAACAAGTAAACTAAGTGCAAGTAATATTTAAAACTACGATCTAAATCAAAACGCAATCAACGCCATCGAATTCGCAACACTTTGTACAAGCAACGTAATTAAGATATTTTAAATACACCGATGCTACACCATGCTAATATTTAGATTCAAGTGTCTGGGACGTTGCGGGTTGTTTCCGATTTAATCTTGACTGGTGCTAACAAAACCAAAAAATCTATTATAAAATTTCAAATTAGTGAAATATCTAATAAATTGACATGTCGGACAAGAGATCTAATCCTCTTAGAGCTAAACAGTGAGTGATCTAAAGTTCTTAAATATATTCAAATTAATCAATTTTTCAAATCAAATTATTTCAAATTAAGTAACAATCTAAAACTTCTTAAATGGAATTCAATCACTAAAAGCTTAAAGCAAAACTCAATCTATCCATCTCCCGCAATAGTTTGTTGGATGTGATAAATTAAGAAAACTCTAACTCACAAAGCGAGCGTCAAATCGTTGCTCTACTATGTCACTCTCAATCAATCTCGCCTGAAGGATGTGCTGTACTCGACATTACACCAAGAGCCATAAATGAAGTAGTTATGACCAAAGTCCTCTGATCGGGTGGTTTGGCTAGTCAGACTCCATTATATTATGATCATGACTATATACCAGATGCTCCCCAAGCCGCTCTGAGTTGTGAATCAAGATACTTGATGACAAACCCTCGCGTTAAAGTAACTTAAGATTGTCTCTAGACAAACACCACCCTGTGCAGAAGGATTTATCGGACACATAACTCATGTGTTCTTGAGCAAGGATCATTCTCATTGACAACCACTACTTCCTCCGACTAGAAGGACCAACCCTGGATAATGGAACCATGATCGGATCGCAAGTCATCATTCCCAATCATCGCTGTTTAAATGATGAATTTCATAATCTTAAATTCTAAAACTCCATATGTTGTTATTATACGCTACGCATTAAGCGATCTAACGACTAGCTTTAATCGAAAATTATCTCTCACTTATTGAGAGGGGTAATTAACTATAGGGGCTTATGCCTATAGGAAACCTGGAACCAGATCTAAAGTCCTCACCAAATGAGGATAAAATCTCTGGGTAGTGTCTTATCTACTATCTTATCTGCCTTATGAAAATTACACCGACACCATAAATCATACTCTCTTCAATTCAATTTGGAGGTCTGACAATTTTCTGAGCCTACAGGGAGCGCTCTAGTACAAGACCAAACCAAGTGGATTTTTTAGAGAGAAACTTAGCCCTTCACATCAAAATGGTCAACATACATACAAAAATTGTACACAGTGATACGAGCCATCAAAAACTAGGAACATTATCATCTCCATCAAGAATTTGTATTGTTTAGTGATCACCATCCTCTCCAATTTCTGCAATCACAATGACACCTAAACAGGATGCATGCATGGTGGGTTGTTTTCCTTCAGAAGTTCAGTTTTGTGGTTAAGCATAAGGTCGAACATACCAATAAAGTCGCGAATGCATTAAGTATGAAGGCTTACTTGTAGCGTGTTGACCTTCACATATGCTACACAAGCCGAATCGAGCTTATAAGGTGAATTCGATCGACTTCGGATGCTTTAGAGCGCAAATCAGGGCTCAAAATGCACTGGACGTCACCAAAAATGGTCGAAACGACCTCCGATCGACGAACGGACTTCGTCATCACGTTCAGAACGTTGAAACTAGTCAGAATATAAATATTGTACAACCTGATGATCAACCAATTAAGCGATCAAGTCGTCAATGCGTCTGCACGCATATTCAGGTTAGGAGGCACCGACGTAAACCAAACGACCTCCGTTCGTGAAATTGATTGCGCCATTAGTTT
This sequence comes from Cymbidium sinense, assembly GCA_021442155.1. NCBI lineage: Eukaryota > Viridiplantae > Streptophyta > Magnoliopsida > Asparagales > Orchidaceae > Cymbidium > Cymbidium sinense. Next base: position 109,567,779 of record CM038225.1, read on the forward strand.
CAAAACGTTGAAATCTATCAAGTAAGACTGTCCGCACTCAATTCGGACAAGTTTGCGCGAAAATCGATCGATCGGAAATGATAACGCACATTTTTAACTAAAATTGATCCAATTTGACACCGATTTTAATCAAATGGCCTCCGATCGCGAAACGGACTGCGTCGTTGCGTCCGGAACATCGGAATGAGTTAAGATTAATATATATTAACTATGTGATTTTAGCGGCATGAAATTTATATTAAGACTGATTAGATATTTAAAAAGTTAATAAAAAGCCCTAATCTAATTCTAATGCCCTAAATCCCTAACCGCTTGGACTGCCCTAATCCTCCTCAAGGTCCCGACGAGCCCTCTTCTTCACGACAAGCCTTCTCGGCCATCCTTCGCTCTTCACCGCACTGAGCCCGCTGACTCCTTCACGCGGCGCTTCCATGCTCCACGATCGCTGATCTCAGATGTAATCAGACGCTAAAGCTTCTCAGACTGAGCCTCCTAAACTATTCCTCCTTTCCTTCTACTTCCTCAACCAAAGAAGAGGGTTTGAGTTTCATTTTTCTCCCACTTAATTTTCTCCTCATCCAAACCACATGTAAGTTTCCTTCCTCTCCTAACAAGCCACTTTTTTTTCTTCCACTAAAACTTCCTAAAATCGAAAATCCTCTTCGATTTTCCATTATTCTTCTAATATTTCTTCCTTCATTTTTTTCTATTTACTCCTAAACTCTCCTCCATTTCATTTGTTCTAATTAAATTCCTTCCCTTAATTTTTCATATTCCCAAAATCGAATTTCCAATTCACGACAGGAAAGGAATATCATATTAGGGTTCTTCTCTTTTAGCATCTTCTTCCGACCTTTCCTTTGTCATAGAAAGGAACACATCATTGGGACGGGTTCTTCTCTCGGTTTCCACATCTCCCTCTCCTCTCCCGATCGATCATTGCAAGCACGTAAAAAAAAAAATAAGTCTAAACATGTGATGTGAATGTGAAAGTATATATATGTGCTTTTTGGCCTTCACATACTCATTGTGAAGATGAAAATCTACGTGGTGTCGAAGCATATGCTCACTACACCTATTATGGCGTACCGAGTAAGTCAAATAAAGATGTCGCTCCCCTCGCCGAAATGTTGCCAAAATTTTATCAAATATTTGGACTTAGAAAAAAAATAAAAGAATAAAAGAAACTGGCTTAAGAGCGCTAAAAAAAGAAACCTAAAGTTAAATTCAAATTAAAAGAATCAAATAAAAAGGAGGGAAAGAAAAGAACATACAATGAATACAAAAGTAAAATATTAAATCAAAGAAAAAGAAATGAAAAGCACTTACAATATTTATCTTAGTAAAGTTGAAAGCCTACAAAAAAAATTATCCCTTCTTTTCAAGTAATTAACTTCTCAAACAAATGAAATGAAATATAAGACCCCTCTTGGCCTTATTTATAAATTGGAGGGAGTAATGAAGGACCCACCTTTACAAAAAAAATTGAGTCCATGTTCTCGCAAATTTCTCAAATAAAAAAGGAGGAGAACTAAACAAGTTTTAACTAAGATAGGAGAGTTAAATGTTAAATTCATAAAGAGATTATAACAAAACTTGAAGTCTAGTTGTTCTTAAATATGAAACATAATGTGGAGTTAGGGATATTGAGTTGATTGTTTTTATGTGATAGAGCTTTATTGAATACTCAAAGTATTAAATTCACAAGCAAGCGATCATATAACTAATTGAACAATTGAAAATTAGATGCTATCGAAAGAAGTAGAATCTTGATTGAACATCAAATCAAAGAATAAGAGAGCCTCTTGAAATTAAGATACACTCTTCAAACATATTCAAATAAATTGAAGAAAATTTAAGAATTCATTAGAGCTAGATCGAATGATTGCTAATAAGCATAAGCGATGAATCCTTGAAAAATGTTTGAAATATATTCGTCGCCCTATCAAATACTCGAATTAGATCAAGGAGAAATTGAGTATAGTTAATGATGAATTTAAGAATTGTCATAAGCGAGAGTCTATTGAATATTCCAAGACTAATCAACTTGGAATCAATTAAATATTAATCCAAAAAATCTAATAAGATATTAGACTAATTTACAACACCTTCTACGCCACCAGATTCACAACACTCATAAAACGAACATAATGCATTAATTAAGGCTTCAATTGAACTCTTGCACATATTATAAAGTAATTAAAAATTCTAATTCAATGTCTTAAAATTATGCAAGCATTCTTAAATACACCCACGTGAGCCCTGACACTACGTTAAATGGTTAGATTCAAGTGTCTGAGACGTTGCGGGTTGTTTCGCTTTAGTCTGTGACTCAAGTTAACAAAACATAAAAATCTATTATAACAATTTCAACTTAAGAAAATATCCGAGAAACTAATTACTTCATGTGATAAGTAGATATGATCCGCATGAGCTAAACAGAGGGACAGGATCTAAAGTTCTCAAATGCTTTATTTAACAATGTCTCCTGAGACAAATATCACCTCGCTCTACAAGGATTTCGACGACGATAACACGTGTCGATAAGGATTTTTAGGTCGACTACTCCTCTGATTAAGTAGTAAACTAGGGATCGCGACATGTGATGACTAATCATAGATCTAGACAGCACGTCATCATTTCCCCCAACCATCCACTTTAAGTTAAAAATGATGGATTTCATAATTTAAAATTTTAAACTCCACATGTTATTACTATACGCTACGCATTTAACGACTGACGATACTTTTAATCGAAAGCTTCTCTCAAAGATTAAGAGGAAAGAATTAACTATGGAAACACAATCAAATCTAAAGTCCTCACAAAACGAAGGCGAAATCTCTGGGTAGTGTCTTAGCTACTATTCCATCTGCCTTCTGAAATAACACCGACACTAAAATCATACTCTCTTCAAATATTGTCGAAAGATCGGTGGTGAATTTTTGGAGCCCACAAGCAGTTCAAACCCAGATTGCAGGTATGGAGAGTTTACGAAAATTGTACTCCCAAGATGAAGACTTTGCAAGAATTTGGTACCTATGTACACAGCATAAGGCCCATAAAGATTACTATTCTGTGAGGTTACCTTTTAAAGCGTAACCAAATGTGCAACCCAATACTTCTCTCGACAACATATTATTCAAGACTTCCACATTGGAGAATTAATGACTCATGTAGGTCGTGACATAACCTTACTATTGGTTCAATCGTGCTTTCATTGGCAAAGTTGAGAAGAGATGTTTGTCTATGTAGAGCGATGTTCGCTTTGTCAAACATTTAAAGTGATCAATGAGAACAGGCTATACACACCACTACCTATATGATTTGGGAGGATATAAGCATCGATTTATCTAACCACCTACAAAACCGGCCGATTGATCGATCATTGTCAATCATTTCTCTAAAATGGCTCATTTTATAGCTTCTAAGAAGACTTGTGATGATGAACATAGCTAAACTCTTCTTTAAGGAAGTTGTTTGCCTACATGGCCTCCCAAAAAGTATTACCTCTGACCGCGATGTAAAGTTCATGAGTTGTTTGTGGAAGGAATTATGGAAGAGGCTTAGAACAAAACTCCGAATGAGTTGACACCACCCATAGTCTTGGGACCGAATTAGTGAACCGTACATTGGGCAATATGATTCGATGCTTGGCAGGGCAACAACCTAAGCAACGGGATGACTACTTAGCTCAGGTCGAGTTTGTTTTCAACTCAATGAGCAATCGATCTGGGACAATCGTCATTTAGTATAGTATATACTAAAGAATCCAACCACACTTTAGATGTAGCCCTTCTACCAAAATTGAAAAGCAACCATGCTACAAAAATGGTGGAGAATTTTGACTCTATGCTCCGAGAAGTTAAAGAAAAACTCTCCCAAGTATCATAAAAATATAAAACCGCAGCTGATAGTCATCGTCGACTGAGGGTGTTTAACGAACGTGATTTGGTTATGGTAAGGCTTCGTAAGGAATACTTTCCATTGGGAACATACTCCAAACTTAAGCCTCGAAAAATTGGACCATTCCCTATTAAACGCCGCATAATTGACAATGTGTACATAGATCTGCCTCAAGACTTCAACTGTCTCCAACCTTCAATGTTTCAGACTTGTATTCATATCATTCCCCGGATGACGGACAGGTTTAAGTTTTAGAACTCGTGTCTAGTTCTTTGGAAGTGGAAGGGATCTAATGCAGCCACTTTCGGACAATATTGTATTCAATCTTCTTGTTGTTTCCTATATTTCAGTTTAGTTTGATA